>CM053170.1:13288924-13554646 GCA_012977825.3 Pteromalus puparum | reverse complement strand
AGAGAGAGAGAGAGAGAGAGAGAGAGAGAGAGAGAGAGAGAGACTGGGTGCTCATTTTTGCCGTGCGCTGATTTTATCGGTTCTCAGGATCGGTATTTTCGCCGAGAGCTGCTTTTACGAGCTTAGATTTGGAATTTAGGATTTTTGAGCCTGTAAAGAGAAGTACGTAATGATTAAGCATTACGCTGCGAAATGTATCTGTGGATTACATTATTACTTTCTTCGGTTTGATTCCGTTTTGCATTTTTAATGAAGCACTGAATGCCAAGCTATCATACGAACGAGTTTCATTCGAACATTTTTCCAGCCATCAACCACTTCCTGCCATAAGGTCATTTTCCTTTTACAATTATTTTCATAAGTTCCGTCCAGGATTCTCTTTTGTTCATTGAATTATCATCATCAGAACACTTACTTTCCACGTTATATATTAAAACGTGCGATGAAGAGGAATCGTTCGAATTTACGAATGTTATTCATTGAAAGTTTGCATGAGCGTATACCTCGGCTGACTTCGGAATGCGTGATTATGTGCGTGACGGTAATTCCATAGTCGAAGGCTAAACTTTATTTCTAAAACTCCTCACCATATACCTACGATCCGGGCCTCATCAATCTTTCACATAAAAGAAAACAAATAATTAACATACTAAAAGCAAACTCGAGTTATTCGGCAACGCGTAACTTATATACTATACTCGCAGTATTAGAGTAGACGTCAAAGCTTCACAATCGCCTGTACAGCTCTCACAGCCGTCAAATCAATCCGCGGGTACCTATAACGAGAAGCGAAAAAACAACATTCCCTATATACGAAAAGTCAATAGAGCACGACTTTAACCATTGAGTTATATCTCACACTCGAAGACTCGCATACATGCATACGCTGGCGCAGGATAACTTTTACTCCTCGGCGAAAGTCCGCCTGCAGAGAGCGAGACAGATAGAACAGCTGCTGCGCGGAAACAAGTCCCTGGCGCTCAACTGCTCTGCACTAGGACGCGGGGCCTTCTAATTTCAAGGGCCCTCGAGCTGTCTTTCTCTCGGTGGGATTCTCAAGCGGCGATGCGTGCGGCAGTATACATAGCCAGGGTGGCTTTTCCGCTGCACAGCCGGTCCGGACGACCTCGGCCTACAACTGACCAAGTCAAACGATCTATATTGCTAGTGCCGCCCAATCACCTTTCCTCGCTCCGCGAGAACGTTAATATATAGATAGATAGGTACGTGTCCCCGCCCAACCTACATATCTATGTACTGGCTATAGTGGAGTAGGTATATCGTGTGTAGGTGTGCGTGCGTGTGGGGTGTTGCGTCACGAGCAAACGAAATCGAAAATTGATTTCACTCTCGAGATGTCAGCGCAGACAATGTGACGAGAGAAAGAAAGATTTTTTGTGCGGGATTTGATGCTACATTATGCGTGTGTGTGTTGTTTTTTGTCGAGGCTTGGGTTGAGTGGTCTGGCTTGCGAAATGTGGGGCTTTGCGATTGACTTGAGTTATATAATACTCATATTATTAGTCTTCATCTTTTATGTCTTTCTAAAAAATCTACCCATTGCTGTATAAAAAAATCAAGATTTTCATGTTTCATCGTTTTGAAACTGGATTCATCCTTTTTTTGTGCAAAATGGTTTGGAAATACATTTTTTAACAACGCAAGAAAGAAAAACAATTAATCTTGAGCTTTTGAAGCTCGTAAAAATGATATCATCATTAGCGGGACACATTATATTCCATAAATTACACCTATATTTTACAAAAATACATAAATTTCCACTTAAAAGGAACGTCTATGATTTTCACATAAATTACTTGCATCCGAAACTCGGTGTCACAAGTGCGATGAATTATAACGCAGGAAACAGATCGACAGAGTGTGAAAAGTTAAGCTGATCCCCCGCCGGTGATTTATGCTAATTTTATCCGAGATCAATAGGTATAGGTATATAATGGGCATCGATGATTATCATTTGCGTTGATCGATAAATACCTGTCGCCGTAGAGACTGCACTCCAGACCTCGCTCCAGACGGTGTAGGAGCAAGTATAACAGTGCAAGCTTATGGAAATTATTCTGGCGGAACCATTTTTTTTTACTAGCGTGTTAATTTATGAATCTTGTTGTGTAATTATAGGCGATTCTTCATCGGAAAGTTCTAAAAAAACGAACAGTCAACCAATAATCTTAGCATGAGCGGCCCAAGCAGCATACCTCACAAGGCAATTTTGACATATAGTTGGCACACCTCTATATATGTAGTTTTGACGCAGATTGTGATGAGGGATACAAGAAATTGCTGATGCGCCCTCTATATCTTTGCTAGCCAGAAAGTTCAAATAGTTGAAGAAAGGACGCTGGACGGTCCAACACTGTTTTGTTTTACGGCTGCTGTATGGTTTAAGACTATTCCACGGATGATTCTCTATATCTTTATTCTTTGCGTATAAAGAGTTGAAACCGTAAACACCACAAATTACGATTGAGTTTGTAATTTTTCATACTATATCAGAAGTTTTATAACACACACATGAAAATAATTTAAATTGAACAAGTTTTTATTTACTACTGTGTGAAGTATCATGGTCGATGCGATTGTGTATAAAATTATTTCACACGGCAATCAATTACCAAGGTTTTTATTTTACTGTGATATCAAAATATAATTTAAAGTAAATTAATTTCTGATATGTACTGAATGCAAGTTAGCACCATAAATCGTACGTAGTAAGCGCATTATCGGAGTATGTTCAGCAATATACCGAAAGGAAATTTGGCTCGCACACAATGATTCCTCGTCGAAATTTTAGTTTTCCCAGCATCAACTGGAAAAAGTCTCATTACATGCACGATACATGACATTGCGCAAAATCTATAAATCTCTCAGTCTATAAATCTTAGTTATTTGTTTAAGCGACAACGATAACGAGCGCTATATAGATACATTAAAAATGTGACCGCGGGTAAGATATTTTTCGCTTTTCACAGTAATTACAGTATGATTCTGTAAAGAAACGCTTACATCGCTCGAAACCAATCTTACGCAGGTAACTTAAAATACCGAAAGTATTCTTCCTTGACAGTTGAGAAGTGTGTCATTCCCGGTATAGCTTTCTTTTATAAATGCATCAATCAACCAGACAAGTCAGAAGTACCCAAAGTATCATTAACAGAATCATCATTAAAGAAAAATAAGCTAGTCCAACGCGGAACCTCCAAAAAAAGAACGGTCAAATAGTACCGTCAAGTATTTACGTAAATATATTCTTAAATTTCCAACGTGCGTTAGATCGACGTTTTAAAAACCGCTTCGAAATTACAGATGTTATAAGCTGGCATCAAACATCTGAAAACACCTTCGTTACGTGGATACAATCCATAAATTATGTTCGTTAGTTCTTTGAGATCGTTAAATTTTCAACAAAGACGGATCAGTGCTTTCTCGGAAAGGGGACGAAAACAGCGAGACAAGCCTGTTCTGCTTTGAAAAATAAAACTAAATTTATGTGCCTATAATGTTGCTTGATAAACTATAAAATCGTCGTTATAGTTGAAAAATGAAGCTTTAAACAAATATTTAACGGTTTATCGCACTCGCGAAAGGTCACACGGTCAAACACTCTTAAGATTCTAATCTCTGGATTTCTAACGAAAGTACAAGTCCAAATTAATAATCCAATGCAGCTTCCAAGCTTCTGGCATTTAATCAATGCGCTATTCTTCGCCTATATGTATGCTATCCTTTCTGCAAATCTTGCCATTAGCATCAGCACCTGTCCCACGGGGCATAAACATAACAATAAAATAAAATTAGTTACATAAGGTCTCAATTACGCCTAGTACGTTAGTTTAATCAAATTCAAACCATTAAGCCTGAATAATTCAAGTGCCTTGTATACATATAGACGTGCGCATACACACACATACTTATACTCGATGTAAAAAACAAGAGCCATCATCAGGCTCCAAGCTCCGCGAATCCGTTCCCATTGTTTCTCGATTTCGGCGCCATTATACGCGCGCGCGAAGGAAGAACAAGCCTTCTGCTCTCCTTAATCCGCTCGAAATAATTAGCGGGTTAGATAAGTAGACGCGCGGTGAAAGCTACCGGCGTAATGGCTCTCCTCGTCATTTACCCCTTCGTTTTTTGCCACCGACTTTTTCTCCTCCTGTGTATACCACACACACATACACGTACACATACTTCTATCCTCGACTTCCCATCATCTGCTCTTTACGCCCGAGACAAATCGGCTTTTATATATCACTCTCGTCGCTGCTGTATAGCGCGCAGATCGAGAGAAAGAGCGGACTCGTGCCGACAGCGTTTTTACGCGCTTATACGCGATTACGCTCTCTCTCTCTCTCTCTCTCTCTCTCTCTCTCTATTTCTCGCGAGAATGGGTATAGAGTAGGCGCGTGCACAGGGAGTAGTCGCGCGAGTGTATTAAAGTCGATTATGAGTCTCCTATGGAACGCTCGCTTAACGATTATTCGTGCCTCATTGTTGATATAGGAGAGTTGCGGTGCGACTGTACAGAGCGAAGATGATTCTTCGGGAGAAGCTCGTACACGTTCAATTACACGGCGTATTTGAAGAGACGCAATTTAATTTTCGCTGTTATGCTGAACGCGAGTCGTATACCGGTATAGGCGTTTCGCAAAGGGAATTATTTTTTAATAATCAATTATACACGTAATATTGCCAGTGTGAGTAAGCTGCTTGATATATTAAGTGATGAAACTGCTAATCTACGGTTATTTATTGGCATTACGTTTGGTTGTGATTCGCTCGTAATAGGCAAAACAATAGATTAGATAGATTTTTTGAAAAATGTATGTATCTTATTTTGAAACTCGCATTTATATATTCAATAATTTTAATTAGACATAGTTAAATAATGAAATGCATTAATTGACGGTAGTATAAGTTTTAATTGAGAGTAATTACGTTACAGATTAGATCACTTACATATACGTCGGGTGCTTAATTATAATGTTTATTATTTTATAATCACCTTATAATAATGATTGCTTATATCATTAGAAAGAAAGTTTATATTTAAAATTTATTTTTATTATTATTGAGTCAACATCACATCATTTATACTATGACTGTTTTTTAATGAAATAAAATATTTTGATATACATAAATAAATTAGCAATTAGACCAATAATTGAATCTATAACGTGCTTAAGGTAATTTTGAGACAGCTAATTGTACACTATTCAGAGAAACGGAAGCTCATCCGTTAACCAACTTCATTCACAGAAATGAGTCGCGACTATAAGCTTCTCCGGCGCAACAAGATATTAGCCGAGGGCGTGACGACGATAACTCCGCTACGCACACATAACTGCTCTCGCAAATACGCACAGTACAGCTACCGTGCGTTGAGCCTGGGGCTTCCCCTGAAGCCCCACTACCGTACATTGCGCAAGATTTTCGAATTGACCGTAGATATGCCGTGAAATTGCTACATAACGCTAAAGACAATTACTTGCGATGTCTTTTTGCATGTATCTCTACTGACATGATTTGGACTTTTTTATACTTCATTATTTATGTAATGTGTTTCATAGCATAAGCCTTTATTTTAATCCCAAGTGATATTACTGACCCAGAGTTTACAAGCTCGATCATCCTAGCCGTAATAGCAATCAATATATTCAAAACAGGTTCTCTTTTGGGTCACCTGAACAGAACATCAAGTGTATAAGTACACTAATAAAGGTAGAAGGTATATTAGTTTCATAAGTATATTCGCTGATCTTATGTCATCATAACATCTATTTCGAATATTTGATTTTGCAAAGAGTCAAGAAATATAAGTATAATATTTTAGTACTTTTTATCGTAATTATGTAATAAAGAAATAAATTTAATTTAGTTTTAAATTTAGAAATGTTTTAAATATTGCGTTACGTTAAATAAAAAAAATAGAATTTCATGCATAATGTCAGAAAGAGATTAATTAAGAGCTATAAATTTTTGTCCTAATTTTTTTCCTAAAAAGTGATTGAGTTTCCTTGCGCAAAATATCGAAGAATATTTTTTTCCAATCGCGCCTGAGGCTACCCATATAGTACAGTTCGAGGTACAGCTTTATATGTGATAAATTACGAATAGATTGACTATACATCATGTCAGATGTTAAATCAAATCGTAACTCATAGTGATATCTAAATTAGATATTCACACAACATATGTATTAAATTGCCATTTACAAAGAACAATCGACCCTTATTGTATCGAGCATTGAATGACAAATCTAAGTTTCAATTTTTACCCTAAGATATCTTGCATTAATACTTTAACATTGACAGAATTCTCAAACGATACTATACACTTCGTTATAAATAGTAAAAATACTTATACCTAAAAATGGTATCGATTTTTATTACTATCGATGAATGAATCATTAATGTAATCTTTTTTCTGTTACAGTCATACTGTCTATCCTTAACTCCAAACATGGCTTCAGGTTGTGCAGCGCGGGGGAACCTGGTGTAAGTACAGATAAAGTAATGAACATATATTTTTACCATACGTACAATATTATGTGCTGGAAATAAAAAGGTTTCTCCACCGTAAAATTGTTAATTGCGCAGTATTTGGACTTCGACAATCTGCCAGAGACCAACTTCTCATGTCAGGGGAAGGTGATTGGCGGATACTACGCGGACGTCGAGGCTGGCTGCCAGATGTTTCACGTGTGTACAATCGGACAAAAAGGTAATGCGGCATTGCTAATGCCACGCTCAGCATTATACGTGCTCTATTGTATACGTTATCAATAACGATCTTGCATTGATTTACTTTTACTGCGTTCCCGTGTGTTTCATTTTTTTTCTTCTTTTTAATAGCTCGCCGCCGTTTTCATTTTTCACGTTCTTAAAAAGTTGTCTATGCAAACGTTGAATCAGATCATTAAGAAAGAGAAAAAATGCTATTTAAAGGGTCATTTTATTATACTCGATGAAAAAATCTCCTAAATAAGTTTAAATCTTTCGTTTCTTTCTCAATCAAGATGCTTCCAAATTCACCGATAAAAAAGATCAGACTCCACTTAAAAAGTTCTTAGCATTGGGCAACGATCAGAGGGCATCGAAAAAAAATCAAAATCTGTTATCAGAAATCTTGCCTAGTCACACCCATCGATTCTCGCTCGCACAAAGTATCACAAAGTCAGGATCTCCGACGCGACTGCAGCTCACCGACTCTGATGGGGTCGGTAAACTCGGCGCACATAGGCTGCGACCGTGGCATTCTCTCTCTTGGAGATTTATCGATCGTCTCTCTTTCTCCTACTCGATTCAAATCATCCGCACCGCGACGAGCCTCTTATAATACTTTTATCCGTTCCCAGTGAAAAAGTCATCTCCATGAGCGGGCGAGGGTTAGGCTGCCGCGTGTATATTATACGATCGCCGTTATGAAAAGCTCGATTAACGACGACAAATGGGCCTGAGCTCGCCTATATCGTGGACCTCTAATCCTTCTTATATGAATCATGGAGTATAATTTTCGCGTGACTCTAGCGATACTTTAATTGCCTTCCTTCGATGGAAGCTTTATTTATGCGAAATCTCGGGTTTCATAAACGTGTAATAGAGGCTCCAAGAACAAGCTAAATTATTGCAGTTATTGGAGAAATTCCCTTGCAAAAATGATGTAGGTCGTTATTACAAACGGTATAAGCAATATCTGAAAGCGATGGTTGAACAATAGTATCGCACATTTATGTAATCAATGAGGCAAATATTAAAATCACGCAAACTGTAATTTATTTATTGTTTTAAATCGATGTGTTTTGCATCATCTGTCAATTAGGAGCGTATTTCCCTCGATTTTGTTCCTCTAACACTAGAAACGTTATTAACGATCGATTCGCATTTTAAATTCAAAAGCTCGCATTGTTATATCGAAATTAATGACAAATAAGAGGCTCCCCGAATAATGATTTGTTCTTTACTCTGAGACGTGATTTTAGATGAGATTATGGACATAAAGTTCCTCTGCCTGAATGGGACAGTTTTCGACCAAGAAACCAGAGTCTGCGAGAGAGTCGACGAGGTTGATTGCAGCAAGAGCGAGCGGTTCTACAACCTCAACCTCGAGCTTTATGGAAATAACGCCGTGACACTCAGGTAACTGTTTTTATGATGAATTGAGCGAAAAATAAACAAAATAAAATCAATCTTTTTATGCACAACTTTATCGTATTTCACAATAAACTTTTTTTTAAGACGTAAACTATTAGTAAGTGAACGATACTGCAGTGCCAAATCTATCTGTTAATTTCCATAAGGTAGCAAGTTTTGGACGCTGATGAAACGTATAATACATGGGTATAATATAGACTCATCTATTTATAGTTGTAGTAGTGCACACCGCTATATCTAGTCTTAGTGTGCAAATTGTTATGAGGGAAATAGAAAAGAGCCTCTGCGCCACCTATTTTTTAGACCTGGAGAATTTAGGCGGTTGAGGGAAGGGCCATTCCAAAACTGTTTCGTTTTTATGTCGTGGTTCACGCTTACGCACAAATCGCAATAGTTAAGTTTAGGTTATACTCGCAGCTATTTTCAATAATGCAAATTCTTAGACGTCTAAGCTTAAAATGTTTAGCCTCTCTTTTATAGATAGATAACCGAGCACCTAAGACGTAAAGAAGTATACAAATATTTGGATTCATTGATCTAAGAATAACGTAAACAAATGTTTTCCTCTAATGCATTATTAAACCTCAAGATTTCGTAGCTTTTGACAGCAGAAACGACAAAAGTCTTTGCACAGACAAAGTTGTTCTGAAAAATCATCTTTATAAATGATTGTTATCGAGTAAAATTGTCCATTCTACTTCGCGCGCAGTTGAATGGTTTTGATTCTACAGATCTAGACCGCGATAACGTCATTGCCACGCTGAGACACGTTCGGGATAATTATTGCTGATCAATCGACGGCTCGATCGATTACGATGTTTGCGCGCCCTGTGTGGCTGCCGGACGTCTATAAGCTCACAAATGATATTTCGAAAAGACCTTATACACTCAAGTTATATACGTGTACCCTTTTTCTTCTCCATGTACGATTGGCTTTTTGCTGGCATTGTAATTCTTTGATTTTCGCATGATGTATTATAAATTGCCATATACCCATTTGTATATTCGAATATATATCTACATTATGCAATAAATAATATTTTTTAAACCAATTTTTGTAAACCTTAAATATTTAAAAATTTAGAATTTACTTTTCGTGACAAAAGCAGATTGAAGTGTTCAATCATTGAAATAAATTGATTTTGTATCAACAGGATTATATTAATATTTACGTTCTATCATAACAATAAATTAAGATGCATACTTTTGCAATTTAAAAATTTAGTTAAAAATTTAGTTAATTTTTTAATATATAAGTAATGATGTACTATAATATTAATGAAAATTTTCTTTCAGTCTTCATGAACTAGAAGACGACGATGAATCCACGGAATCCCGGGAGGATCAACAGCAGCAGCAGCACATGACCTCGGTACGGCCGAGTACCACTACTACGACGACCACGACGACCTCACGACCTAGTCAACCTTCAACGACCTCAGCGAGCAATGTTTATCAGCAGCATCCCACTGGATACCCTCAGCACTATCAACCACGACCCGCTTTTCCCTCCGTTCAAACTAGCCAATCTAACACTCACTATGACGATAAAAATGGTGGGTATCATCATCAATACATATTTCACAACGACGAGAGGAATAACAACAATCAAGCCACATCGTATCAGCTATTCAGTAATCAGGGTGTGAGTTCGACGACGCCTACACCTCAGGTTCATCAGCAGGTAAACATGACACTGGAAACCGTGTGATTTGAATTTAAAAAACTAATGTTGAACAGAAACGCAAATAAAAAAATAAAAAAAACTTTTATCCATTTTCTTTGGAAACCCTAAAATATATTTATATGGAAGCTGTAGAATTAGTCAGTTTTATAAACTAATCGATACACATTTGGCTATATTAATTATAGGTTCGATACAGTTCGACAGCGAATCCACAAGTAATTCATAATGAACCATCGACAGTGACGCCGCTGCAATATCATGTGCAATCCACATCATCGACGATTCAAACTCTTTTGAATAACAATGCTAACAATCCGTCTATAATCAATCCACTATTTCACAATCATGGAATTGCTAGCACAACGGAACAGTTCAACGTTCACAATAATAGTCCACGCGAAATCACGGAATATCAAGATAGTTCCGAGGATGAAGAAGATGAGCGGGATGATAGAAGACCTCTGGAGGCCGTACAATCGACCAATAAAGGAAAGGTGGGTATACTTTTTCAGTTTTTAAAAAATCTGTGTTCATCATGTTAAAACGACATTACTGATGTGTTTTATTTTATTGTCCAGGTCTCAAACCTGTCAATATCTCCAGTTCCGCAACAAGAGAACCGCCAGCAAGTAATTCAAACCAAGAATAATCAAGCTTCGCAGCAACAACAACAGAGGATATCCATTAACTACCTACCAACTCCAAGTCCAATTCAAACGACCATCGGTGCTTTTTATCCTACGCAAAGATCAATGTCTCAAAAATCTCAAAAATCAGAAAACAACCAACCCCAGCATATTCATGTCCCACCGCCGCCTTCAATTCCGCAATTGAAACCACATCAAATCACCATAAATCTTCCACCGCCAGATATTCAGCGAATAGTTCAAAATCCTTCGCCGCTTTTGCCATCTCAGTCACGAGTTATCGTTACCGCAAAGGCCAGTGTGAGTGATGAATCTGGAAGACCTTTGAATGCCAGTCAACTTATTACACTTCCACTTCCAACGATTCCATCCAATTACGACGATTACAAAGAAGGTGACGAATCTTTTGATCCATTTTATCGAGATGTTCCTAAGATACGAAATGATCGACGCATAGTGATAAGTAGAAAAGTTGAAACCAATGAAAGAAGCTCAAGAAAAAAGCGATCCACTGAATACCAAGAAAGTGAAGATAGTTATCCATCTGAAGAAGTAATTTTCAACGCTGAAATCAAAGATATAAAAGATCTTAAAGCAAATTTACCAATAATAAAAGCTTTTCTTTTTGGTCTGCCAATTCCAGAAAATGAGAAATCAGCCGACGATGTAACTGATGACGTCAATATTGAAAATGTAGACATAAAAGACATTAATCGAACGACGCCGATATCAAACAAATCTAGAAAGAATATTGTCGATGCAGATTCTATACGTGTGAATTCAAAAATTTTTAAAAATCCTGAAAACATTAGATCTTTGATAAGTCAAATTGAAGAGTATGATGATGAAGACGTAGACGTCCCAGATATCACTGAAAAAGAAGTTCACAGAATAAGAACAGGTACTAGAACCGAAGCTTTGAGGAGTCATCAACAAATCAGACAGCCTCCCGCTACTGTTCATCGTCAGTTAAATTTAACTCCTACTGTCATTGAACATGATGCTGATGATGCAGAACCAAAAGATAGTGTTCAACTGTTTTTGCGGTCTGTTGAGGGAAACAACTCTATATCGAATAATGTGAATTTTTCTGTACCAATAGAAAATTTAAATTTGTCAAATGAAACATTAGAAGCCATCGATGCACCTGACAAAATAAAACAAGAATTATTGCAAACTCGATCATCTTCGAATTCGAATAAATCAAACAGGCGAAAGACATTGAGAAATCAATCGGCAGAAGATTCTGAAGAATATGTACCACGAAGGAATAGTCGCGTTAGCCGTCCGAGAACATCTACATATTACGATGAATATGACGTAAGCGAAAGTATAGAATTAGGCTCAAGACATCGATCAAACAGATTGAGACAAAGGCCAAGTAACAGGCGACGAATAAGTTATAGAGACGATTATATTGAAGACGATAATATCGAGGGCGATGACTATGAAGAAGAAAGCGTGAATTTAAATCGTAAAAGTTCATTAAGAAGAGGTACACAAGGTAGGCGAGTACCATCTAGAAATCGAAATCGCCATTTTGATTATGAAGACGATGAAGAAGAAGTTGACGAGAAGCCAAAAGTTAGAACGAAAGTTTCGAATTCATCCAATAGGTCCAGAGTCAAAGTTAGTGAAGAAAGATTTTCAGAAGATACAAGGCATAATGCAGAATTAGATAGAAGAAAGAACACAAGAAAACGACCTCTACCAGCGTTGGACAAACATTCCGTGAAAGAGGAACCGGAATTTAACGATGGTAAATTTTTGGAAGCCTCTCTAAAATCTTCAGAAAACTTAAATTCACAAGAAATCGTTCAAAGAGAAAAGGAGAATATCAGATCTTCTAAAAAAAGTGAACGGCCTGATCGATATCCAGAGCAATTAAAAAAGCAACATAAAAATTTGAATAGAGATGAACTATCCGATGAAGAACAAGATCAAATTCAAGAAGATTATTTAGATGAAAGAGATACATATTCAGACGAATATAATGCATCAATAGAAGAAATTCCTGATGATTACGCAGACTATCCAATTTCAAGAGAAGTATTAAGTAAAACTGGAGTTTCAAATCAAAGAAACAGAAATGGATTAAATAACGAATCGAAAGCAATTTCTCAAGAAAAATCGCATCGTCAAGATAAAAGTAGAAAATTCAGTGAAGAACCTATAGTAGAGAAAGAGCTTGTAACGAAAAAAATTGAGTCGACTACGTTACTGAATAATGAAGACTCGATAACGACGAATATGCCATTAGATTACACGATTTCTGAAGGGGAGATGTCTTCACAAGAGTATGAAGATTATAATTTACCAAAAACGACATTAAAGGTTGACGATGAAAGTAACTCTGAAGTATCTGAAGCAGTTAAATCTACTACAGAAAATATGAGCACAGAAGGTGTATTTAAATTTACTGATGAACTGCCGCAAACTGAAAAGAAAGAAGTTATAAAAGATCATGATAAACAAAAAGATACAATACCTGTAACTTACGAAGATTACGTAGATGATAATTATGAGCCTGAAAGTTACACGGATCCGCAAATCAATAAACCTTTGTCATCGTCTGAAAAAACAGAGGAACAAAATAATAAGCGCGTTTTTAGTACCAGCGACCTATCTAAAGAAGTAGAATCCCGAAATGACAAAAAAGCAATAGATATTGATAACAGTAAAACTGAAAATAAAGATGAATATGATGAAGCGTACGAAGATAAAATAGAAAGTACCACTGTCCCATTTTCTACAGAAGAATACGATGATTTAGAAACAACGACAGAAGTATTACTCACATCTACTACCTCAGTACCAATCATAAGCTCTACCACAGTTTCTACGTCGCCATCATCAGTCTTGACTACTATTACTACTGCCCCAAGTACAACTACGAGTACAACCGTTAGCACGACAACTAGCACAACAACAACATCTACAACTACAACAGCCGTGCCGACCACAAGCTCAACCACAACGACAACAACTACTACAACTCCGATTCCAACAACACCAAGAGCTAAGACAACAGCCAAATTTTTCAAACCAACTGCTTTTCGAAAAAATTATGGATATAGTTTACCCTCAACATCGCCTAATTCTGTTGTTATCCGACGAGGTCAGCCGTTGTCCGGTCCCAAACCAACTAAACCACCTCCAACTTATAACGAGTTGGCTCCTAAGCCAGTGATTCGAAGACTACCACTGCTATCGAGAACCACCACGACTACATCAGAAGCTACAATCTTGGAAAGTGAGATTGTTGCACAACTATCAAAACATTTAATGGAAGAAGCTAGTAAGAATGTTGACGAGAGCAACTATCCGCGAAATGTTAACGTGCCTTTAGAAACGGTTACTGCTAATCCAAGTTCTACATCGCCATCAACGATTGAATTATCCGAGAATCTCGATACAACGACAGTAAATAATCTCGGGGACTTGAAAGAAAATGTTAAAACACAAGCTAAGGATCAGACGTTACATTTACAATCAACAGATCAGAAATTTGATAATGAGGTACCCAAACAAAGCTTATATTCTCAAGATTCAAATAACGTACCACAAACATCAAATGAATCTGCAATGGAGATGTCCAAGTCGAACGAGGATTCCTCGAAATCGGAAACCACAACGAAAAAAGTTGAATCTACTTCTATGTTATTAGACATGCAAACTACGACCTTAAGGACCGTCAGGCCATCAGAGCGTCGAAAACTTGAGCTTACTTCCGTAAAATCGCAAATTCAAAAAACGAATAAAAGTCCCAAAATGACCGCTGGATTCAATTGTCTAGAAAAAGAAATGTATAGATTTTACGGTGATATGCGAGACTGTCGTTTATTCCATTATTGTTCTCCAGGATTCACTACGAGACAAGTACTGGACTTCCGATTTGTGTGCGAAGAAGGCACAATCTTCGACGAAGAAAGCCAAAGTTGTCGACATGATGTGCCAAATCCCAAGTGCTCAAAAAGGACTTGGTGAAAAACGTAATTGTTTTTTATGTCGAAAAAATAATTTTACGTAACAGCTGGTTTCAATTTGTTCACAAAAAACTATTGTATTATTTTGCGCTCTTGAATACAAAACTTCTGAGTTCGGAACGCTAGTTAAACATTATATTATTTTATATAGGTAAATAAATTTATGTATATTTGAGAGTGTGATATATTTTTGTGAAAAATTGAAACAGCTCATTAGATTTTTTTAAATTGTACGATTTCTTTTAGAAATGTCACCATTATGTAGCTTTTTATTTATATCCATACGATTTCAATCAGAGATTGAAATAAAAATACTAGCCGCATGAAGACATTTTTTTAGAACTTTATTAAAACGAGCCAACGTTCTGAATTGACAATTTTTATAGATCATTATTTTTTGTTTCATTGGTTTTGGTAATTTGTGAATCCTGGTTACAATCTGTAGCGTAGCGTGTAATAATGTGTCGCACCATGATATGTTTATACTATTAAGAAATGCCATAACATTCATTTGTAAATGTATACGTTTTTGCGAAAGACGGATTCACTCTTATTAAAATTAATGAGAAACCTTATTTTACTTGTTAGTATCGAGATTGTATTGTTTAATCTCATAAGCATTTTTCTACGATATTCGTTATTATGATTTATGGTAAACATTACTGTTTCAACAGCATGTTAAAATCGTTTTTATGTTTTATTTTAAAAATCAATTTAATTTGTTGAGGATTCCTTCTCAACATTATATTGAATATCTTAGAATGAAGATTAGTGCAAAATAATACTATTATTTTATATAATAAGATATACAAAAGACATGACTGTAAAGACGATCCTTTTAGAAAAGGTTCCTTAATCTTGCCCTAGGAAATAAGTGTAATTGTCGTTTAGTAGTTCTATAAACCATTTTGGTATGATGCTCAAACACCTTTAGCGCTTCACCTATATATTATACATAGTTTTTGGGGAAGAAATCACTAAAAAAAATTCTATATGATATTCATTTTATCAACTTTAATAGCATGAAGTGTACTTACGAAATTATACAAAAACTAATTTCTAACTTTTAGACACGAATTTTGTAACGTACGTATATTATACTATATTAAATTATAATTAATTTATTTAAAAACTATAAACCTTTTTTACTGATGGTCATGAAATTTCATATTTTATTCCAAATTATAATATGACCAGGAGTAGTTTATATTATTTTGATGCAGTAATCGCATTTACGTATCTGTTATGCCATTAATTACAAAAAATGTTGCGTAAAATCAAAGCATTAATTATTGACGCAACAGGAATTACAAATATGTATAAGCACTTATGCAATATTTTTAGTTTCAAAGGTTATCAACTATGTATTTGTTTATAATTTTATTTTAATAAGATTGGTACTTTGAAAACATGTAAAAGTCTACCAAAACTCAACGATATTTTAATAATGAATTATTTAGTTTTAAAACATATTTATATGGTAATTCTAAGTTAATATTGTTATAAATTAAAAAAAAATAATTTTGAACATTTTGATGTTTAAGATTTTTTGAAATCACGTTAGCATGCAGAAATATTTTTTTTTAGAATACGTATAGAGATTACGAAGAATATTGATCAAGATCGTGTGCCTGATATGTTCTAGTGTTAGGATATCATGTAGTATTTTTAATATAGTGTAACGCTAGTACACTGTTTAGCCTCTTCGATCGGTTGGCTTTTTGTATATAAAAACTCGCACAAGAATTGATGCTCGAAAGTATTTTTCGTATCTTGCGAAACTGTATAAATATATTTTGTAAGAAACTGTACCATGCTAATAATAATGTTGTATATTCATAATGCAAAGAATTGTTTTTCTGTATATGCCTGCCCAAAAATTATATTTTTAAACTCTTGGCATAGTTGAGTTGCACGTTCAAATGTTCGCACAAAATAATCGCACGTCAAAATAAAAAAATGAACATCAAAAATTATTTTCAAAATTCTAAAGACATTAATTTTTTTTTAATTCCATTCAGTCAATAAAAATTGATGTTTGAAAAAAAACATAATTTGAGGTAAGTTACATTTTTCATTTACACCATTTTATTAATTTAAAATTAACTACAAAACGTATTGTCATTGTCACTAATCGTTTGTGCCTATCCCATCTAAATTTAAGATTTAACCATACTTTTACAATTTGAAACATCGCGGGCTTGAATGTAAGTACAACATGTTACCATTGAGAGGCGCTATAGGTACGCTTGCGGCCGCGCGTCGTCAGCCAGCGCGCAAGACACGTGTTGCCTGTTGCCTGTGTGCGGCTTGAGTATAGCGAATATTAACCTCTTTGCAATAGCCGTAATAAGTAAATACAAAGTATACAAGGATAAATATAAATAAAAGTTCGTATAAACTAAGTATTAAATCTGCAGTTTTGCAACCAAGACTGTTTTCTTTGTCGTTTCTCAGAACTCCAATATACTAGTTAATATATGAATTGTATACTTTCTAGTTTTAGAGTTGTTGTTTCAACGAGCGTTAAGATTGTTAAGAGTACTAATTACAAATTTCATAAATTAAATAATTTATTGCTACATCAATCCATAGTGAAAATGAGTTCGATCAAAATTGGTACGCACAATGGAACCTTTCACTGCGATGAAGTCCTTGCTTGCTACATGCTGAAAATTCTTCCTGAATACAAAGATGCTACAATTGTGAGGTAAAAAGAATCTTAGAATAAAGTTTGTTTTTTATTTCCATTTTAACTACTGATACTTCTCATTGTGAGATAGTGTTCTGATAAAGATATTTGTTCTTTGTTATCAGGACTCGAGATCAATCAATTCTAGACACTTGTGATATTGTTGTTGATGTTGGCGGTAAATATGATCCTGCCACACACCGATATGATCATCATATGAGGTATTTGTAATCGATAGATATGTTATATAAATAAATAGATTGTTACAAGAATATTTACCTGAAATTTTTCTATTTTTATTTTATAGAGAGTTCACCGAGTCGATTAGTACTGTGATAAAAAAGCCAGAATACGATAGTACTGTCAAGCTAAGTAGTGCTGGTTTAATTTACTGTCACTTTGGACATAAAATAATTAAACAATTAGTTCCTGAATTGGATGAAGATGATCTTGAAAGGATATTCAAAAAAGTTTATGAAACTTTTATCAAAGAAATAGATGGAATAGATAATGGAGTTCCTATGTTTGATGGTGAGCCATTGTAAGTTATCAAACATTCTTTCTACAAGACTGAAAAACAATAATTTTACAAAGGAAAAATGGCATATAATTATACAAATAATCTAAATATATATTTTAGGTATCGCATATCAACAAATCTATCTGCAAGAGTTGGAAGACTAAATCTTCAATGGAATACAACTCACTTAAATGAAGAAGAGCAATTCAATAAAGCAATGGCTATGGCCGGAGAGGAATTCACATACTTTGTAGAAAATGCAGCTCGCACTTGGCTTCCAGCTCGAACATTAGTAAAGGAAGCAATCGAAAACAGATTTCAGGTAATAAATTTATATCTAAAGAAAATAACTGATTCATTGATCAATCGATATTATTAGAAGAAAAAAATATTTAAACAATCGTATAACCATTGCGAAATAATAATTTCGCTTATTAAAAATGAAACTTTAAAATTAAAGATGCGGAAATTTAAAAATTATCACTAAATAATTGTTATTGTGAAACCAATAGCCTTTGCTACAATAAAATATAGAGAATAATGCATGTGACATTTTTATAGATTGATCCAAGTGGTGAAATCATAGAGATGACTAAAGCAGTTCCATGGAAGGAACACCTTTATAATATTGAAAATGAATTAAACATAGATCCTACAATCAAATTCATTGTCTTCAAAGATAATACGTACAGAGTACAAGGAGTGCCTCTGCAGCTTGGCAGTTATATATGCAGGTAAGAAACACAAATTTTGGATCAAATTGTAAACAATAAATTACTAATTTTGAAATTTAAAAATATTTTTTGATGATTTGTCCAATATGTTTGTCTTTGCATATAAATTTAATCATAGATTTGATTTTTCAGAATATTTTTACCTGAAAAGTGGCGTGGACTAAGGGATGAGGAATTGACTGCTGAAGCTGGAATTAAAGACTGCGTATTTGTTCACACAACAGGATTCATTGGAGGAAATAAAACTCGAGAGGGTGCATTGGCAATGGCTCGCTATGCCCTGAAACTTGGTCACGATGAAGGAAAATAATAACTTTTATAGCACTTTGTGGCATAAATCCGCAATTATGTCACGCCTATCCGTGGCGTAAATAGTCGACTATTGCACCGTGCTGATCGCCCTCGCTACGCTCGGGCGCTAACTGCACGGTGCAAAAATTTGACCAAAAATTTTGGTGACTGTTTAGGCCACGGATAGGCGTGACAGCGGATTTATGCTAGTCGGTACTATAAAATAGCGTACGATACTCTAGGTTTGAATAGTCCGATACGGCACGGCGTTTAGCTCCCTCGCTACGCTCGGGTGCTAATACACGCCGTGCCGTAATGGACTATTTATGCCACTTGTATCGTAATATACTATTAGGGCTAAAGTTTTCGGATAAAAAAATAAGTTAAAAAGCTCACTTTTTTTGTCTGACACCAATATAAGAACCACTTTTCGATTACCTGTAAATTTAGATTGATACTTATTTACATCGTTGTATGTGAAAGATCAATCCGAGTCTTTCTAGTATTCATCCAACAGGCAAAATTGATAGGGATGAATATTTATTTAACTAAATACTGTTAAACTAGTCGAAAAAATTAAAAGTAAAGTACAAAGCGCTGTTTTTGTAAGAAAAACGCTTGTGTATTCAATTGCTATAAATGCAATTTAGTAAATCTCGTGAAACTAGCATAATATTCTGAGTTAGCCAGATATCCAAAATTCAATTGTATAAATAACGAGTATTGTTTTATACTTATGGAGACTATCGCAATTCAATCATGTTGAAGAAAAACATTTTTGTAATTATACTGAAACACTACTATAAAGAAGAGAAATAAAATTGTGATAAGAGCGAATGTTGATTTGTCCATTATTTTCAAAAAAACCAGGCATTGATAAGTTATAATTAAAATTTAAAAGAACCGAAAAATCAATTTTAATCACCCATTTCATATTTATCATTCACTTTTAATATCAAATATTTATTGATGGTTTTTAAAAAGTTACGTGAAATATAGACGGTGAAATCGAAAAAATCTTTAGGAATCATAAGAATTTTGTTTTTGTGGCTATGAAATAAATAATAAAAATAGACAAATTTTTATTAGAATTACAGTCTTCAACGATACTTTAATTGTTTAAAAAATATAAATTAGTTTTCAAATTAGATGTACTAAAATAACTTATTACAAGTTACATAAATATTCTAGAGTTCTGAATCGTAGTGTTCTACTGAATAACTGAGACAATAATAATAATACAGAGCAAAAGGTAGTTCATCAGTTGTCAAGACTTACAATAGTTTTTTTTAAACTTTTCTGTACTGTCCTCAGTGGCGCATTGACTTATATTTCACATTGTGCGACAACAGTCGAATATACCTATAATGAACCACTTTCTTCGCAACTAAAGTAGGCAACATATTATAAACAGCTTTCTCACGTTCTCCTGTTCAAGTATAGAGTGATGGTGGCTTCGCGCGCTCTCGAAAGATCGGCGTATGTCTTCGTCATGCATGGAAAATCCGCTTAGATCGTGCAGGTCAAAATTACTCTCGAAATTGGGATTCCGCATGATCGCGGCAATCTGACAATGGCTTTTTGAAAGAAGCTTAAAAAATGTGCAAGTCTTGATTAACCTCGTGCATTTCATCCTAGAGATATGTGCGTAGCAATCTTGATAACAATCCCTAAGATCCTTGTACGTGTGGATGATTCTTTCGTCCTTCAGTTCTATCGACGGCTTAAGCAAAGCCTTTTTTAGCGCCAGTGTCTTGAGGATCAGTCTAATAGTTGTATTTTCCACATTATTTTGCCGGAATTCCTCCGGGATAAGAGCGAAGGGTGTGTCACCTCTGATGTGGTCCTCTATGAGCAAATCCGTGCCGGAGGACAAAAGTAAGCTGATGGTGATGTTTCACTAAAATTTTGGAAAGCTTCGTGCAACACGGTGCGACCTTTTGAAATCGTTCTCTGATCGACATCCGCACCGCATTCGAGCAAAGTTTTCGCGATTACCAAATCATGATACAGACTAATCACAAGATAAAGCGGAAATATACCATCACGAGTCCGCGCATTCACGTTTGCGCCGTGGTCCAAATATATATATGGGTGATTCTGCCGTAACTGGCTCAAAACGGGCACAAAAATGTTCTATACTAAAATCGACTATTTTTAACTTATCGGACGGTCATTCTAACTGGAATTACATACAAAACAAGTCCCTAAAGCTAAACCACAACATATAACTTTTATAACAAGTTATGTGAAGAATCCATATTTGACTAGGTTACGGAACTGACATTTTTGTAATTCGCGCTACTAAAACTCCAGTAAATTTTAATTTAACTTGGTAAAAAAATAATTAAATCGTCTAAGATATATATATATCTATCTATCTATCTATATGTATATGTATATTCACTCAATATTTGACAGCCTGTTCGTTTATTCACGAAGATCGCAATATCGTTAAATGACGAATTATTTAAAAAAAATTAGACTCTTATTAGACGTTTCCTTGTAACTGGAGCCATTTAAATACTAAAAAAGCAATGATTAGGACATTATTAATGTATTAATGATACTTACTGTATTATGTGTTACGGAACTGACGGTTACGGAATTGACATTTAGGCGTTTATCAGCTCGCATAGCCTAGCGTAATTATTATAAACAATTCTTTGCACATATATTCGAAAATACTTACTATTTACTCGAGAAAAACGCCCTATATGTTTAAATACATTGTTGCTAAGTAGTAGTTTACTAGCGTTACGGAACTGACAGGTTGTGCTTTTTTTCGAAATTTCTGATGAAAAATCAGCTCTCACTTCCACAATTTTGAATTTTGGAACCATGCTACGGTTGGATTTCATAAATAGTAGTATATAGTTTGAAATTCTACCGATAGGCGGCGCTATATGACACACTAGAACGCTTTTAACATAAGGTAATGTAGAGGGTACCTTTTTAATGCAAAAACGGGCGTCAAAGAGTAAGCGGCCAGCTTTAATATTAAATAATTAATTTTAATCCCAAAACCATGAAAAATATATTGTAATAGGTCTATAGTTCATACTATATATGATGAAATTTTTTTTACATGTCGTACTTTTATCTGCATCGACCTTTTAGATTGAAATCCGTGTTGGAGACAGGTTACGGAACTGACATTTGAGGCCTATTATATTGCGTAGTTTTAAATATAAGCCGGCATACTCGGTTTTAACTATTGGTAAATATAGTTAGTTATGCCAGACATACATAAAACCGCTTGTGCGATTTTTTTTTCAAATGTGTAAACGCCTGGGAAGCAGGCGCGCAGAATGAGCCAGTTACGGCAGAATCACCCATATAGCTTCACCTGGAAAATGAACGATACATGAGAAAATGAAATTTTTGCGTTCACTTGAGATTTCCGCGAAAATTTGGTTCGCGGCACGTAAAAATTTTTTGTTTACCTACCAATGCATTTCGTTTAGATTTAATGCATACACACCCTTGTCGATCAAGGTTTTAGCCAAGTCAGTATGTTATATAGGGGCGTATGGCAGTTGGTGCAAGACGTATTCGCCGGAATGATACCAGATGGCACTAAAATCAGCTTCATATCTCATCAGCAATGGTAGCATTTCGTCTGCGTTTTCGGTACGAGCCGCCGCCAGCAGTGGTGTCTCGCCGCGAAAGTTGCTAATATTACCGTTAGCTCCTTTTTTAAGAAGCATTTCAGTGATTTGGGCCAGGCCCGCTTCCGCCGCCTTGAAAACGGCAGTTTCTCCCTTGGAGTTCCGAACTTCCAAGTCGGCGCCGTGGTCCATTACCAGATCGAAGAGTCGCTCCGATACGGGAACAAAAATAAACAGCAAGTGAAGAACTGTTGTTTTCTTAATGAGACAGATAGATTCTTTTTGCTCTAAACGCTCCGAAGGATTCGTTCACGTCGGCACCGTAGCGCACGAGCAGTTCAGCTGAATTATGGTAACCGTTTATGAGCGCAAACCACAGCTTACTGAGATTTTTTTTCGGAAAATTCTGTCTGAGGAGGGATTTCTTCTCCAGGATCAGTTTGATTATGGAATTCTGATCTGCAAGCTTGGAGGTTTGAAGAAGTTCCTTGATCTGGTCGCCGGTGAGACGGCGCTCGCGGAAGATCTCGGTTATAGTCCGATGCAGCATGCGGTCGAAGCATTTAATATATATGCAAATCAGTGGCTGACTGCAAACAACTCGGGTGGTGGAAGTTAAAAATTTAGATTTGAGGGCACACCTACCGGACCACTTTTTTCGGTTCCTAGAACCATCCACTGCGTGAAAATGTCCGCGTGCACGCCAAATCGCTTGCCAAACTTTTTTGCCAAACACTTTATATTCTCTTATGGGAACCTATCATGGGGAAAATTAACGAAAACCAGCCAAAGTTCGACTTTATGTCAGGAGCCGCCATCGAAAAATGTGTATTTATGCGTTCAAAGTATCCGAAAAAAGATTTAATTTGAGCCCCGATAGGTTGAAAATGGTGGCCTAGATAAAAAGTTGTCTAGGCTTGAATATAGCAAAAAAAAAAATGAAAATCACGATTTTTTACGAAAATCCGCGATTTACTCCCTTATAACTTTTGATCCAAACGGTCAATTTCAACTATCCGGCCCTCAAATTAAAACTCGTTTCTTCTACTTTTGTTTTTTTTTTAATTTAGATTAACATTTTGCTGGTTTTATCTGCTATATATATGGCGATGAAAATAGGTAAAAAAACAGCTATAACTGATAGTAGCAGATGAAACCAACAAGATGCTAATCTAAATTAAAAAAAAAAAAAAAGTAGAAGAAAAGAGCTTTAATTTGAGGGCCGGATAGTTGAAATTGACCGCTCGGATCAAAAGTTATAAGGATTTTAAAAATGGGAGTAAATCGCGGATTTTCGCAAAATATCGTGATTTTCATAATTTTTCGCTATATTCAAGCCTAGACAACTTTTTTTCTAGGCCACCATTTTCAACCCACCGAGGCTCAAATTAAATATTTTTTCTGATACTTTGAACGTAAAAATACACATTTCTCAATTTTGGCCCTGATATAAAGTCGAACTTTGGCTGATTTTTTTGTTTAAAATTTAAAAAAATGTTAAATATTGTGCATCAATTATAGAGAACTTTTTTAAATCAAATTATTTTTCAAATTCCCACATTCATAACGTAAATTTATGAATTTCAAGCATATTTGTCAAAGTAAAAGTGCCCTTCGAAGCCATAATCCTAAGTAAGTCCGCGATAGCTGTAAAAATGAAAATCATGATTTCTGGACTTCGAAGACATGTTGTACATGGTATATGACATATACAGACATTCTTTTTGGTTCTTTACAATGTTTCTGTGTTTGTAGCATTGTTTAAACAATTTTTAAAATAATTTAATATAATTATAAATAAAAAATTCAATTTTTAATTTTTTGACATTTTAAGGTGTATCGGTCCCCTTAACAATCCACTATTCAGTACTGGTGAATGTTAGAATAATTTTTCAAAACAAGAAGAATTATTATACTCCCCAACAAACTTAACCAAGTATACTAGACCAAGAGTCTGCAGGCATGACTTGACAAACTGAAAATTGAAATACAGCACCTGTATCTAGAGCTAAATTTGATCAATCTTTATCACAAGAATTTTTCATAAAAATCAAACATCTACGTCTATTTATATGGCGAACGTTTACAAGCATTTGAAACTTCAAGTTCTCTTGATGCAGCGAAAACCACGTTTTATTACAAGCATAAAACAAGTTGTAGAACGGTATCGAGTTTTAACGGACTCTCTCAGAACATATCGTTATACACCTTCGCGCATATCCATCATGAAAGAGTCATAAGGAAATTAAGGGAGAATAAAAAAGTCAGTGCGTTTGATGAATCATGATTTATATTATAAGTATAACATAAAATGAAGGAATACGGGCGCGTACATATAAATTACTGTGGTATAACAAACATTTTACACTTTCCACTGTCACGATCAGAAATTTCCGAATCAACGCTGAGTCCAGTTATAAAAAATAAATTCATACTCGCAGCCTTTTTTTACAAAGAGCCGCAAGCGCGTCAAGTCTCACGAGACGGAGATCACAGGCATTTAAACCCTCGCCAAACGGACAATGCGATGATAACAATGGACAAACTGTGGTGGTGGTGGTTGTAGTTGGTGTGAAGCCGAAGAAAACTTCATCGCACGACGATGGATCCTCGGCATCGCTGCAGGATTGGAATGACTGATGAATGCGTCCGTGCTTCATGGGCTCGGTGTTGAGGTATTCAATGCTGGGCGGCGGCGTGAGCGGCAAAGTGGGCGGCCTTGGCGGCGGCTACTTCCGGAGTATCGACGACGTTGCCGTCGAGACCGATGGGTGCCGTGTACGGGTAGCCGTAAGCATAGGCCTGAGCGAGGGCTCCGTACGGCTTCAAGGATGCCTGCGGGAAATCAAAAGAGTGAGGTCCGGGGGAAGAGGAGAGAAGAATGAGATGAGTTGATGATGATGTGAGCGAGTGAACGTGAGAGATTAGCATGCGTGAACAATGGGACGGTGTCAATGATCAGACTGGATCGTGATTTTTTATTGAGACTATTCGTCAGGGTGGGGTTGTGAGAGATGAGATGCCGATGCTTTAGTAGATGTCTTGCTGCATTGCTTTGGGTTAGTTATTTGCGTGATTTGTTAGTACATATTATTATATATGCTTGCTGCTGCACTAGGCGAGATGGCATCTAGCCGAGTGCACCAGAATGTCTCTTATGATTTGCATTGAATAGCGATTTTTGCAATTGTTCGAATCTGCGGTCAATGAATAGCTACTGGAATTATTCGAAATATGCTGCGTGGGTATATTTGATATAATTTTATCGACCGAATAGTTATGTGCACCGCCTTATGAAACTTTGATAAAGTAATAACTTGCGATAGAGAAATGCATAATGAATGAAAATATCGTTTTACGTAATATTTAGACACGATCCCTTCCGTCGCATTGTTTGTTAAGACTCGTGTCGTAACTTAAAATAGTACTTTGGCTCGTAGCTTTGTCTAATATTAACTAATCCAGATTCGAATAATCGCATTTAAATGTCAATAAAATAGATATTATCTTTCTCTAAACCGATTCCCCATGAAAATTTAATTCTATTATCAGCCGTGGATTGTCTTTAAACAAGGATACCGAGGAAGCTCTAATAATAAATCCTGCTCGACGACAAATCCGCAATCTCAAAAGAGAAGCCTACAGCAGAACCCCCACGGTATCCTTTCACTTCAACCAATGAAAAAAAATTAAAGCAACCCGAGTGGATCCTCGACTAGCTCATCAACGCTAAGTGGTACCAACCTTGGCGTGAGCGGCGAAGTGAGCGGCCTTGGCTGCGGCGACTTCGGGGGTGTCAATAACGCGACCGTCAGCTCCGATGGGGGCAGGTCCGTAAGCGTAGGGAACGTTGTAGTACAGAGGGGAGGCGTAGGCCAATGGGGTGTAGTATGGCACGTAGCCAAGGGTGTTCCTCGCGGCCTCGTAGTTGTATTGGGCAAAGTGGGCGGCCTTGGCAGCGGCTACCTCGGGGGTGTCCCGGGGGAGCAGCGCACCAGCCATGCTCTGGCCGGCCAATGCGATGACGAAAAGTGCGATCTGAAAGTGAGACGAAAATAAAAGTGTGAAATTTTATTGCAAAGAAAATAAATTTTGATCTTAGAATGATCGTTTTTATTTCGAACGCTTTACTGGAGCAAAACACGATGATCTTCAGATTTCTCTGGAGCCTGTAAAGCTTGAAGTAAATCGCAGCGATGCGGCAAAAGTGTTTACTAACGCGCATGCAAATTTCTATTTGGAAGCAAGAAGCGCGTATAATTTTAGTATTATACTGGACGTTAACGATGCACTTTGTCTTCTCTACTGTCGTTTTCCTAAATTAGCCGTGCGTTTAAGTTTTCCTTGCATAGAAGAAATGGCATCTCTTTGTTTTCGCGAAGAATTTCTCTTGAATTTCGCTGGGAAATTTCAGAGTTTTCTCTACGTGTTAAAGCCGTGACGTAAAAACTGCTTTTAATTTAGAATGACGACAAATCTTAATTTGTTTTGTATGCGATTTGTTGTAATCCAGATTACTAAATCGACGTCAACAATGTTGGATACTATTATTATATTATAGCACTACAGCACTACAGACTCGGGCAGTTGTAGCATGCGCAGTCCAAGCAGACTCAATAAAATACTCAAGAAAATGCGAGCAGATTTCGATTGGGGAAATGGAAAAAAGCTTATGCGCCACCTATTAGCGCTATAGATAGGTACTACACAGCCGGAAAGTTTAAGCAGTGGGAGAAAGCCCAGTCCAAAACTACTTCATTTTACGGCTATAGTAAAGAATAGCGTTACTACGACTGCTTCCGCATGCTCGCCTACCGCCATCGTAGTGGATCATTTTTCTCATCTGAGTATATCGTGATACATAAAATTAAATTAAATAACGCATTTATGTAATAGAAAAACAGAAGTCTATTTACATGTTATCCTCAGTACAGTACAAAATCGCGCGTTTCTTTATGTCTCTCTTTTAACGTGACGCGTATAACTAATTAGCACGCGATGTGTTCAAGTGACTTCCTACAAAATTTGCAAGCATCACGACACATAACACCTACTTCCGATTGCATAAACGTTCCCTTTAAGCTTTTCCGTTAATTGCTAATGATGGAAGGAAATGAGTTTTCTCGTTACAAGAACCAGCACGCATTTTCCAGTTACGACTTATTTACAATGTATATAACTAGTAACCATCGGTAGTTCGCCGAAGCACTAAATGATGATTTTGTTTTGAAAATGTTTGCATTTAAGTGATTACAGTTTCGTAAGAATTATTAACGCCGATTTATTATTGACAAAAACTCGACGCCTCGGTGTCGGTAAAGCAAGTAACTAGAATTCCATCGAGAAAGTTCATCCGTTACCAAATAGGAGTCTTTGTAAAACTCAGCAATTACTCTAATATCTTTATACAAAATAAACTTGTAATAAGGCACACGTTATTAGACTATCCCCTGATCATTGGCCCTTTATCAAACTCACATTAATCCCGCACAGTATCACTCGAAATAAATAAATTTATCAATCACTCATTATTATAATCCAGTACAAAACCAATGTAATAATATATCAACAAAAATACTCACGAAAGCCTTCATGTCTAAGCTGTGAGCGTGTGCTTGTAGGATACACTAGCGAAAGAGAGGAGAGATCTTCTGTGACGATGGGAGTGCGCCGCGGTCCCCTTATATAGGAGCTTCTGGTAGGGAGTCGTCTCGGGGCCCGCGCGATCAGCAGCGCCGAGGGTAGGGATACGCGAGCCGCATATACGCCCTGCTGCAAGTCTTACCCATAGAGACACCACCACCTCCTCTGACATTGACATTACGCGGTAGCCGAGATGCAGCGGAGGGGCGCCGACAAGCGAGGTCAGGATCGCGCGACGTGCCCACCGCAAAGACACATACACCGGCCGCGCACGTGAACAAGAGAGAGGGAGCACGGATGCGCGCTAAAGCGGCTTCTTCTTCTTTTTTATACTTTGCTTTTTCTCTTTTCCGCGTTCGGGTAGGTATCTGCAGCTTTTTGTTGACTTTTTGCGCTGCGAGTTGCTGATTATAATGATGATGATGACAGGAGTGAGAGATGGGAGGGAGTCATGGGATATTCGTTAGGAAGTTATGTACTGTGAGAGAATAGTTTTGTTGGGGTTTCGAGTTTATAACTTGTAGTACAGCTTGGCGAAGTGAATATCTCGCGAGGTAATGTGTATGTGCGTGATGCTTCTCTAATGCGTATTCAAATTTATTTTCCTGGTAAGGTTTTTAGGCTATTATTTTTAAAGCAGGCTTCGGATATCAAGATGAATAATTTTATTCTATTTACGAAGTAACGGACACGGTTGGCAATACATGTCGTGTTTTATTTATCATAAGTAGGAAGTGTAAGTAAATTAAAACAAACAAATGCAATGTATGCATAAGTTAACTTGTGATTGAAGATGCTAGAAAAAATGAAAAGTGCATTTTTTCCATTAGAATTTGCATTTATTATTTGCATAATATTATTTATTAGTTCGTCTTATACACTTATCGGAAAATCATGTGTCTATAACTTCTAACAAAAATTATTAATGCAAAAACTAGTTCAGCAACATTCTGATCAAACGGCATATTTTTTCGAACAATTGAAGAATTCTGTGCTCCAGATTGTAACATAAAAAAAAATCCATAAGACAATGGCCGTTTGGTATGCGTTCTTCTTTATCGACTTCTCTCTTTACTCTCGTTTTTATCTTTTACGCGCGCCGCATTGCCGCCTTAACAAGGTGCACACGTAGGCATCCCTTCACGGAGGTGCGAATAATTTCGTCTTGTACAGCTAGTTAAGAGCGAATATGTTCTCTGTTGTCTCAGTGGAACGAGACTTTGCATGCCAGACGGTCTCTTTGGGTGGGGAGCTCGAGGCATACCTTGTTTGGGTCTTTGCGCGCTCGAAAAAACGCGAAAGAAAGAGAGGCAGATAGTGAGTTGTTGATCGGTAGGAATTCATTATTTTTTTAATCAGAAAAATTATCGTTTTACTAAACGAGGAATCATCTGCTTTGAAAATTAATTTGTTTGCTTAAAAAATTATTAGTTTTTTTTATATTTATTTGGATTATTGATATGAATTTGATTTTTATAGGTTGCTAAATACAATTTCGAGAAGTAAATATAGAAATTAATTCTTCGTACACATATCAATTGGAATTTTAATTCACTTTCAAAATTACTTCACTAGCATAATGTGAATGTCGCAAGATGTTTGGATATCGGTAATGTGATGTTGCATTATGACAGTTTCATTTTATTTTGCATTAAACAAGACATGCTTTTCGATGACTATTTTCAATTTTATTCAACAAGCAGAAGTTGGTTTTAAACGAAAGAAGAACAATTTTACTTGTTTCTAAAAATGAATCAATGCAACAGTATATACGTAAGTTATTCAATTTCATATTGTATTCTGTATTCATATATAATGACTATTCCATTGATAACATAGTGTACAACATTATGAGACACCTCTTATTCAATACAATGAAAATCGCATTGATAAATAATATCAGTTACGTCCTAAGATAGTGAAATTTCTAAGAAATCATTATTCATAATATTTTATCCTCTAACAATACTCTTATTTTTAAATGCATGAAAATATAAATAAAATACAATTATAATGAGAAACATTGAAAAATAGATGGATATGAAAATACAATTGAAATATACGGGTTTTTGAAAGACAGTCAAGAATTATAGAGTAAAGTACATAAACAAAGTACAATAACAGCAATAGGTAAATAAGGAGATGAAAAAGAGAAAAGTGAAAATATTCGTAGGGGGAATAAGCTGCTGTTTTGGACTACAGTATCGCTGAAACAAGTTAGCCGAGCGACGAGTTACATCCGGGATGGTGATGATGCTGTTTTATTTGCAGACTTGAGTGGCCTGAGAGCCTCCGTTGCGGTATAAAAGGGATGGTAATCGGAGGATGGCAAGTTTTTCTCAGCAAATTAAAGCCGGCTTCACGTTTCTGGTATCTTTGCAGGTCTTCGGGTATAAACATTTTTTTGTCTCGATTGTGGTCCCAAGCCATTTTTGGAATAACAATTTATGGAGGCTTATTGTTAATACTTCACGTATCTTTACTAGCTAATTAAGCTAATTGTACAAGTAATTCGTAATTTTATTTATAACTTCACAAATAAGAATAATTCACATGTATTTATCATAATTACAACTGTATGTTTCTTTGTTTGATTGTTGATAAGTGACTTCCTGTAAATGAATTATTGAATCCATCGTTTAACCAAATGATGTATTCTGAATGCTCACGAGTTATTTATTAATTTGAACAAGCAGAGTTATTTATTTTCATCTCTTCATAAAAGCCTGCTTGAAAACCTGTTTTAATTGTCGCATGAAAAATCTCGCCATTATAAACAGCATTTCTGTCAAACCCACGCAAACATGTTCTTAATCTCTATGATGGGTTTTAAATTATTTACATCAAAATTTATAATAATTTGATTAAAAAAAACTTTATATGTTTCTGCATCTACAGATGAAAAGTGGCTAGATTAATCTTCCCACCTTGACGATAAAAAAATCAAGTACTTTTCTTTCGAAGATTTCGAACAGCTTTTTTATCAATTTTTTTTTGCATATTTATTTAATATATTTCTTATGAAATGTTCTAAATATATAATGCATTGAATATAAAATGTGTATATTTACAGAATATAACGTTGTCAAACGTAACCATGTATATTATTCGTTAATAATTATTTTTGGTAAATTTTTTACCAATAACAGCTATTACAGTATACCCATATTATGCCATGACAAATTGACATTGAAAATAAAAATGAGCATAACTACAGCTGAAACTGTTACACGCGTAGTGCGCAATGTAAGCGCCAGGGAGTAAATTATGCAGACTTCTGTTTAAAAAGTTCCCCGACACTTACAAAACGGTACGCTTTGGTTCATTGGATGGAACAAAGGTATGCGCTGCTCAGCGAATATGTTCGAAAGAAAAGCCGTTGCATTAATAGTCATACGTTGTGCAACTATGATTACATTTTTCACTCCAGCTGTGTATATAACATGTTAATTAAGCGTGAAGCTTTTTAGGTGAAGGCGAAGACTCAATTATGCGACATAGAATTAGATTTAGTTATTTAGATCAATGGTAGCTTTTTGTCTGAGACTTGTAAAAAAATTCACGCTGTTATGGCACTACATGAATGTTTCAAATTTGTGCATAATCAATATTTATCAGGAAACTATCGTATGCTTTTATCATAAATATTAAACGTTATTTTGAAATAAATAAGATTAAGATATAGCCTGCAACATTTCATGCATGTGTCGCAAAGGTCAATAAATGTTTCAGGAAGTAGTGTAGACAGGAATTTCCAGAAAGCTAATCTTAGAACCGCAACCTACGTTTGGTACGTCATAATGTATTCAAAACTGTCAACTCTCATAGGATTTGACAGATCTGAATGAACGATCTGCAAGGCCACTTGTGTTACGTTATTTTCGTATTTGCATATTCATAACAAAGTTCATTGAATCCATCCTTTATGGATGTAAAGCAGGTATCTCTAGCTTGCATAAAATTTGGCAATATACTTACTCTCGTTTCAAAAAACTATATTTTGTCAATGTGACAATCAGACTTTGTTATAAATGTAGCCCATCTCACGAAAAGATTACAATAATCTAATACACGATTCGAATATATTTGAACAAAATTATTTGTTTCGTTTAATTTAATTTTTGTCTGAAAATCGAAGTACAATTCATTTTTATGGTGCTTACAAATTTTTAGCTACGACATGTGGTTAATTCAATGCAAATAACAGAATGGAAACAAAATCTTATCAAAAAAGATCAGCTGTCTTCGAAGAACCGAGTCTACATTAGACTTAAGCAGCTATAGTATAAATGATCCGCAAAGGCCCAACATAAGGCAGTGTCAGAATAGAAAACATGCCCCTATATGTACACTGTGGAAGCATATTTTGTAGATGGAAAAAGAAAATCCCTATGTTCCACCTATTGGCTCTATAGATACTAGACAGCCAGTAAATTCAAGCGGCGACGAAAGGTTAAAATAAACCATAAAAATAATCATCATTAAAATTCAATAAAAAAGAATCAAGTCGTCAATCACATGCGTAAGCGTAATTCGGGTTGTCCATATCACCGAACCCTCTGGAAGTTCCATCAGCCATTCAATCCACTCGACGCCGTTATAATTATCGTATCACTCACAATGCCCATTAACGCATCGAATACCACCACCTATGCAAATCCCCGCGTCATTAATTATCTCCCGCGGCTCTCGAAATGTAACACCGCGCTGCACGTGTCGTCCGCGTGAAAGAACCACACGCGCGTCGACAAATCAAAAGTGCGTCTCCTTCCCGCTCACGTATACAAGTATCCAGTACAAGAATGTCGCGATACAGGAGAGCTCGATTTAAAGCTTGTAATGAAAAAGAACGCCAACGAAGGCATAAAGAAGACAGGCTGCCGGCAGGTGCAGTCCGCGCGAGAAGCTACGGATGCTGTAAGCCGCGCGTGTATAATTAAGGCGAACAAGAGAGGAAGCAAGGAGCAAAGTAGACGCGCCGCTGCAGAGAGAAGGTCGGAGCAACGGCACAGACGTCCTCCGAGGCCGCTCGATTTTTCCGCGGATGCATGCCGACCGCGCGTTCTTGTATTATCTCTTTCTTCGTGGTCGAGAGTATGTTCTCGAATCCCAGCGGCGGCGGCGGCGCGCCCTTTTCAATCGCTTTCGATTTTAATGCCGGCATTATGTACGCGCGCGCACGGCTCCTTCGCCGGCGATATACGTATAATGACGTTGTTCGCTTTTCTCTTCTCTCTGTCTGTTCTCGGCGGCGATGATTTCGTTCTGCGCGTGTGAGAAGCTTTTTCCGCGTTTTGCTTTGTATACGGGTTATTATATTATGTCCGATATAAGGCAGTGAGGTCGAATGCTTGGAATATCTTTCGATTTTATTGAATTTCTTTGTTCGACTCTCCTTCGACGAGACGCGCAGCGGTGCTTCGATCGGGAATCATTATTTTGGAGCTGAGCGTTTAACTTTTTTTCTCATTGAGTCATACCTTGCGGTACGGCGTGTATGAGATATTTGCATTTTTAAATGTTTTATGGTCGCAGCACACATGTTAAACGAGGTGTATACAGAAATGTAAACGGAGTCTTTGCTTTTTTCCTTATGAATCTTTTTGTGCGCGGTCTCTCATTCGTTGTGCCGATACTTTATGGCTCATTTATGCTTTGTTTGAATCTAGTTGATAAGCTCGTTTGTTAAACTGTTTACTTGTAAAGAAATATCAGATTTTTATTTGTACCTAGTAAAAATATGCGTCACACCATGAATTTCACTAACATTTTTTCGTATTATTGGCTAGTCTTCGAATAATCTTTACAGGTGGGTGTTCAACTTGAGAAATGGTTTTTTATGCAATCAAAATATCTGGCCAATATATATAAATGAACATGCATGTATATGTATTGATTTTATTATGTATGCTTAAGTTTCTCGTACCAATATCTGAATAAATAAACAACTTAGTGACATTTTTTATAGGAATACATTTTAATATTCTAAAGTATTTTTGTCTGTGAAATAATAAAAATAATGGTTTTTAAATCAGAAGCCTTCGATTGTCGAATACTGAACATAAACAATGAGTTTATGTTACGAGTTTCAGGCTTATTCAGCTGATCATAAGTGTTTTCCAAATATTCCCAGTGAGTATTTATAACTAGAGAAAAATAATTTTGCCATTTTAAAGGTGGCTATGCGAGTGCGCCGAACCAATAAGTTTTTTAAAAGTACTGGGCTCTGAGTTTGGAGCATGAGCGGCCCAAGTAAAGCAGGTCCAAGGTAGCTTTGGCATAGGTAACAAACCACTTATTTATATGCACAGAAATCATAGATAACGATGAGAGAAATGAGTGAGCACCTATGCGCCACCTATGTTTTCCGTCCAGAGACTTGAAGAGTTTCAAGCACACCTGCACACCGAAGTCACCGAAGAAGGGCCAATCCAAATTCAGCGCTCTTTACGCGCTCAGTTTTATCACGTGGTCTCAATTTTTTAATTTCTAAAAAACTAACAAATATTTTACAATTTATTTATTATATATTTTTATTTGACCAATATTCTTTTTCAAAAAGCATGAGACTTTTAGTTTTTGATGTTACAAAATGTTGATATTTCTACGCAAACTAAAATTAATATTATAAAAAACTACGAGTTATTAATAATGATAATACTAATTTATCTAATTTATCATGTTTCAAAACGGCAATAATACAAATTTAAACGGTTCTAAAATCAGCAAACCAGATGACCTATCACTTTTGAGTATAAAGAACAATCGCATTCACGTACTATATATACACACACACACACACACACACACACACACACACACGCTTAAGAGATGAAGATGCAGATTTTAGTATACTTTTCTTTCCTATTCTATAAAAACAGGAACTAATCCTTAGTTCATGTAATTAAATTCAATATCGTTTATGATTATAAGAGCATACAATTTCAATCGAATAGAACAAAAAAAACGCATATACCTATGCGTTGATATCTGAACATATACAGAATGTATCTTATGAAGACTTATCTGCAACCTCGTGAGGCTATACAAAATTTTTTAGAATCAATTAGTACTCGAGGGATATAGTTGTTGAATTTGGACAAAAGCAACGATTTGACATAATATGATCTTTATATTAATGGTTTTATTATATAGGTATGTATTATAGAATACAAAATTTTAGTTGTTCAATCTGAAGAAACAGCATGTAATGAATGAATTATCTTTAATTATACCAATAAATTATATTTTTCAAGATTTTTAATTATAACACCTTATGCTCACTTTAAATTTATAATTATTCAATACATAAATACAAATAAATGAATAGAAACCTCACAAAATCTAATACTCTATAGCTTGCACATTTTTACAAATATTATAAATAAACTCTCTGCTGAAGCAGCCGATAAGTCAGTTACTGTGAATTATCGATCGGTCATGTGCACCGCATACCATATAACCGATCTTACGGATAACCGATACACATTCACTTATTCTTTTACCTTACCGGCGGAAACTTAGCAGTATACACCTGAGTACCTCGAGTTTCGCGCTCTGCTCAGCAGCGCGGGAATCGAAAGCAGCACAGGCCGCACTCGGATCGTTATTAATTATCGCTCACCCGTCGGTGCTTGCCTCAATCAAGTGCGATTAAACCGAACATTTCAACAACCCATGGTAAATCTGCTCCCTTGCGCAAATCCGATTCACCTGTGTTCTGCGGTGCCTTTTTCCGTGCGAACTTTCTGTATTGAATGCAGCAGCAAATCGATCTTGATAATCACTGCGCGCAGCCTGTATATATAGCTATGCTGTTGTATTATGTGCGCATTGTTTCAACCGAGGTTTCAACGTTGAGTACTTATATAGCATTTTTCACAGGGGATTGAAAATTTTATATGGCTTCCTCTTGGTAGATTTCAGTTCTTTAAAAATTTGTCAGAAATATGTTTGAAGATGTTTATAGTTAGAGTCTTTGATTAAAGTTATTAAACTATTTGACGTAAAGATTGCATTGAAATTTACGGAAAAAATTATCATCATAACTAAAATTTTTCTAAATTTTGTTGCATCGAAAAATTCTCTAGCTGAGATATATTTTTTGAACAATTATTTACAAGATCATTTTGCTTGAAAAATTAAAACTTGTTCCGTTGATATTAAGACAATCGTATCGAACCTTAGATGGACATAGGTTTTGTTGAAATCTGTGCTATATTTTTAAGCATCCTTTGCCATAACTCTGGTGCTTTCTTTACTCAACATGAAATGGCTATCTATTTTCGTTGAGGACAGTTTCCATTAGTGTAGTAATCGCGGAGTTTATGACTCTTTAGATAATAATTATGATGCCTTAAAGAATAATTCAAATTATGTCATATTACAGAATTATTTAAAAAATGTACAGACAAATTTGTGTATAGAAATTCTAAATCATTGGAATCCCCAACTAAGACTCTAATTATAGCATTATATTCTATTTTGGAATTAGTGTATGAATCAATTACAATATCTAATATACTCCGCGCGTCAATGAAAACGTAACATCATCAATTTGTTTTGATGAATCATAATAAGTTGACTGCATTTCTTCCTGCTATAAGAAAGCTGTTAATGAAGTTTTCACAGTATGCAGAAGGTGTAGGCATATAAGAATGATAATGCGAATGTATAAATGGCTATAGCCTCTTTCGTAATCTGCTACATCATTCAAGAATTTTACTATTTGAGAACTTCCTTATTGGTAGCAGATAAAAATCTACTTTTGTCAACGTCAATATCTTGTACAATATTCTACCAAAATACAGGTTACACAATGAACCATTAGCTGATGTCTAGCGCAGTTGAAAAATAAAATATGACAACACAATCAATCATACACGCACTCAATTGACGTTAAGCCCACGTGGAGCTTTATTCAAACTAAATAACACCCATTTTTTGCACGTATCAATAGTCATGTACTTCTATGCAAACTTTTATTTCCATATATCTAATAAAACATGATAGCCGCCTTTTCGCATTAGTCCTCGAGTCATCGCTCCATCAATAAATCCCATCCCACTCACCTATGTGTATCGTACTTGTAGAAACGTGAAATAATTTCGCGCGAGCAGTCAACGAGCCGTATAGAAACTCGAACAACTTTGCACCTGCCGACTTATGCCTCTAGCAATCGATACACGTATCGCATTGCTCATCGGGGCGTCAATCAGCGAACCGCTCGTCGAAACTTCTGCTCCGGGCTGCGAAATTCGCGAACAGGTACATGTACAAGGATCTTGCTTATCGGCGGCTAGCCATCGCGCAACGTCATAATGTCACGCACGCACGCGTGCGCATTGCGCGAGCAAACCTTTCCCGCGGCGAAAATCATATCGCGCGCGCGCGCACCACTGGCATTGCCCCACGCGATGGCCGATGCTGTTATTGTGGTCGATACTTTTATTGTAGGATCGGCGTCGCTGTATTTGTTTTGTAAGCGCTTGTGCGTAAGGAGTTGAAAAACTTGGATTTGACCATTTTTATGCTTAGTAGCAACAAAAAACAATATTATCAGCATTATATTGAATATTCTAATAGAACAAACCAAAATAGCAGCATTGCGTGGCCCAAGCAGGCCTGCTTATATACCAAGCAGTTTGGCTTAAATGGTGCACCGCTATACATGCAGTGTACGCATCTGATAGTGATGAGAGAGGTGGGAAAGTAGCTGTGCGCCACCTATCTTCGCCAGCCAGAAAACAGAAAAGCTTAAGCGAAGAAAATAAGGATCAGACTGGTCATAATAAGGACAATGCAAAACGGTTTTGTTTTGCAGCTACTATACAATAGCTTAGCTATGTAATATTTATATTACATATAAACGACTGATTCTGCATAAAAAAGTAAAAAGATTATGACTTTTATATGTATTAAATCATTCGTATTTTATTTATTGAAATCGTAAATAATAATCTTAACAGATCGCATACAAGATTGTAAATTCAATAATAATTGTAAATTTATTCAAAATACTCTAAAAAAGACTGTCAAATAAACGCGTAGCTCGATCAGCTAACACTCGAGCAGCACTCTAGCATGCATACGCCTATAATACCTATTACTATAGGTACCTACCTATCGAGCAAAGAGCACGTTATCACAGTCTCCGGCGAGATCGAGCACTCGTCGAAGGCGTCGCGCGCCGTTGGCGTGTCGCGCGATTTATCACCGCGACGCTGCCTGCGCTACAGTTGCGAAAACCTGCACTGGAGCTTAGATATGCGCGCAGAGATTCGTGCGGCTACATTTTGCCTATGCTATCCCGTTGTCATTTTGCTGCTCGAGATTTTTGCACAGCCTCGCCTCTCTCGTTATGTCACGCAGGAGGCGAAAGAAACGCGACGCGAGATCGGCTCAGCTAATTCTCGATTGAGCGCTGGACCGGTGAAAAGTGCACGCAGAGACACAACCGCTTCGAGAGAGCTGATTATGCGCGCGTATTCAATTTATCGAGCGCTGATTATTACGCCTGTACTGTAGGATGTCGTGATCACTGAATTTCAGATTAATGATGCGCATTCCGCGTTTTAATCTGATGGCATTTATTAAGGACTTCCGTGCAAGCGCAGGTTGATTTTATTTCGATATGGAAATGACACAGCTTTTGCCAAAGGTTCTATTGTTAAAATTGTGGCAGTGAAGCAGTTTTTTATAAATTAATAAATTACTTCACCCTATATTTTTAAGATTTAATATCATTGCATAATGCGGTTACGATGGCACTTTTTCCTCATTCCGCATAAAGGTTTTGCTACGTGTGATTAGTGAGATTCAACGAAGCGTTCAGAACAATAGAATGAAATCTTCGGTACAACCTGTCTTATTTCAAATATGTACATCTACTATAATAGTTATGTTAGTTAAATAATCTGAAATACTTTATGTGGTCAAATCCCATAATAAAAACATTATCGCCTGGGTCAATAGAAATTAGGCATGCGTGGCCCAAGCAGGCCTGCTTATATACCAAGCTGTTTTGGCAAAGACGGCGCACTGTTATATATGGGATGTGCGCATCTGATAGTGATGATGGAGATAGGAAAGTACCTATGCGCCACCTATCTTCGCTAGCCAGGAAAGCGAATTAAGCGGTCCGAAGAATAAGGCCAGTCCGAAACTATTTTTTCTCCCACTGCGCAGAAAGTTCCACATTTTCTGACATTGTCTGAAGAGAAATGTGCATGTAAGGCGCTAGTGTGAGGAAAAATAATATATGCGCCACGGGAGAAAAATTAGACAACCCATATCTCATGTTTGTTATCGCATAATACTATAACATTATTCAAAGTTATTTTAAGTTTCGACATATTTGAAAGAAATTGTAAGCCTTTTCTGGAATAACTCGTGATCCATGTTTAATTTCAGTTCAGTGTTCTAATATAATACATTAAAAAAAACCGCTGCCAAGTCATTGGCACTTAGCTTCCTCCTATTCTGCTATAGTGGAAGATAATTACATGGGACAATCAACTCATTCTTTGAATCAGAAAACATATATGCACGTCCAATCTTATTACGATCGATCACGTAGTTCCAGAATTATGACAGTATACGTACGTACGCATGCACGCACGCACGCACACACACAGACAAAACCATCTGCACGGACATTTTATAAAACCATGAAAACTCTCAAAATATACTAAGCTTTAATTATCAAATTATATGGTTTAACAAAAATAATAATGTTCAGTCACACAGAGTATACAGGGTGAGAGTTGAAGAATTTGAATCTTAATATCTTTTAAACTAAAAGGTTTCATAAGCTACAAAAAGAACCTAGCCGAAGTGATCAAAAGATCAATCTTTTCCTAAAATTTCAACTCAATTTAAACCTTTTTACTTCCCGTAAGCGTACGACATAAAAAACCATCTTTTTTAGTTTTTGATTTTTATCTCAAAAACTAGTCGCCAAAATTGCTTAAAATTTTTACAACTAGTAGATATCGTTGTTTTTTATTGTCATGAATTTTTTCAAAACATTTAACTATTTATTTTTTGAGTTATATATGTTTATCGAAAAATTACCTTTTATATCATAAAAAATGAACAGATCAGTCAATCTAGAAAATCTTGCGGGAAAAAGTAGACAAATTTATGTTCTTTTGGATACACTATTATTGAATATATTGTATAAATCATATCATTATAAAAAAGCAAAAATATTTTTTCAAATATAGAAAAATGGCTATAATATGGCCATAAAATGGTCAGAATCATAAAACAAAAAATGACCTAAATTCAGAATTAGAAAAAATATACGCATGTCAANACACACACACACACACACACACACACACACACACACACAGAGCCATCCGCACGGACATTTTCTAAAAACGTGTGATTCGTACTCCAAACACCTCCAAATGCGTTTCCACGAAGTATTAGCAAAACTGAAAATTTTACTATTACAAAGCTTCCTCTTGAGGAGGAAGCAATATATCAGTGTCTTATTACGACTATATTAGAAAACAAACGTTCCGGATATTCTTTCTATCGCCTTTTTGTCAATTCCCACAATGCAGCAGCATATTAGAAATTGTTTTTGTGTGCAATAAGCGTGTATTTATGAAGGTATCAGATCATGCATTGAATACACAGTAAACTCAAAACAGCTGTATTATTAGGATAAAACATTATTTATGATACTAAAAATAACAAGCACATTAAAATCACATACAAGGTTACTTTCGTGCCTGTTAAAATATAATTACAGAATAAGCAACACCTAGGTACACTTTTCGTAACTACCGGTTATTTTGTAAACATGTAATTTTGGCTAATTCGGTCAAACGGGTATTAAATACTGTGCCGCGATCACTTAACATTTTAGTCTGGCTTGTAACGCAATCAAAATTTTCTTTCCAATAAACTTGCGTGTTATATAATAATTGGTATTAATATTTCCTCTTTAAAATCCCGAATTGAAAATTAATTTTTATATTAAATTGCTAAGTAAAAAACCATCAATATATAATTTAACCATAAGCAACAAATTCAAGTAACAGACAATTTTAGCGCATATCATTTCCACTCTTAACATAACAGTATGCTGTTTGCTTTTTTATCGTCACCGATCGCACAATACACTTTATGACTACAATTAAGCTCAGTGTGTCATCGTTACTTCACAGCGCACACAGTCCCCCGTATCACACACAGCGATTGAATAAACGACAGACACGTGGCAGTATTATACGGCGCTCCATGCATCGGGCCTTTTTCTCATTTCGCACAAACGCTCGCTTCTCTCTTTCTTTAGCGGTGCGACGCATTCCTTCGCATAATTGATATAGATATACGCGTTTAGGCGTCGTACTTTAGGCGGAGCATGTATATGATATTGTGACACACATATATGCGGCGTGTTTTCCCTTTAAACGCCGCGCACGCGTACTGCTGTAGTGCCACGAAAAAAATAACGGCGCGTTTCGAAAAAATGCATTTGCATTTACATGCGCACAGTTATATAGGCCTGGGGTTGCTTGCGAGCATTGCGTCATTTACCTTTGCAATGTGTGCATGCGCGTGTGTATACCCACTTGCGGAGAAAATAAATTTTCTCCGTATAGCACTGTGTGCGTGCGCAGAAATGCTTTTTCTAGACTATTGGGCAATTATGGTTTTTTATACATCTGTGCATTGTTCAATTAAAATAAGAGCGAAATCGAGATTGTGGTTTGAATTTTAATACCGCAATTTTAATACTTTTATCATAGCAAATATAGAAATTCAAGATTTTTGTCAAATGGAATATACTTTCATCCTGCACTGATTTTAATTCTGCAAAAACTATTACGTATTTTTAGGGCCTCTAAAAGCATGCATGCTGATTGACATTCGCCTTTCTAGACAGGAAATCGTTTATAGGCTGATAAGTATAGATATATCCAGGTATCTATTAAGATGGTTATTAACAGCACTAGCTAAAGTTTGAGTTTAATTGCTGATTTGACGACTGCTGCAGTTAAATATCATGGTCTCCTTTATTGTGTTTATGTGAATGCTATTTGAATAATTATAAGGATTCGCTTACTCTTGAAAATACACGCAAGTGCGTTAGTTTACCTTTATTAATGAAGTATTGAAAAAACCGCTGCCAAGTCCTTGGCACTTAGCTTCCTCCTATTCCGTTTTTTGTTATTGTTTTAAATGTAAAGTAGATTGTACTAACGCCACACGAGTTGCACTTAGTACTTTTCCATGAGTGGGATATAATGCAGTTTGGTGCATGCACTTTTGTGCATCAACTAGCCGTGGATTATTCGTTATTTGGCGCACGTCAATGACAATGTATAGTCATTATTAATTATATTAGCATCACAAATGTACTAAAGAACTAGCGCGCCACAATGCGGCCTTCGCGCTTCGCGCTCGCCATGGCCCTCCGATGCTCGCGCTCCGCGCGCGCCCTGCCCACCAGTAAGCTATATTCGAACTTTCTGGATGTCCTTGAGACGTTGCTATTTGCTTAAACCACCTGAAATTGACCATGGATCCGTATTCTTGCTTTCTGACAGTCCTGATTGGCGTAGCTGGCTGCTTAAACCATGTCGAGATGATCTTGGAGCTGGTTTCATGCGTGCTGGGAGTATTGATTGATGTTCTTGGATACTTCAACCACTTTAATACGGCTCTGGAGATGGGTTTGTACTATTCTACATGGTAATATCCAAAAATTACAATGACTCGTACTGTATGTTTAATTAATATTGAATCTTTAATAGGTTTTGATTTAAAATACTTTATACATGTTCTAAGTTTTCTAAATAGATATCTTTTATTGCTTACGGGTATCTTAACAGTGATTATTATCAATATACTGCTAAGTTTTTTATTTGTAAATATAAACTATGCGAAAAAAGTTTGTAACATATTTTGCTGTATGTCTAGGTGTACGAGTAATGCTGAATATTTTGGCATCATAGTCTGCGCACATTCCACGTTCCTACCTTTAAGTCCCTATTGATTTTGGTTTGGATTTGGTTTTTTTGAGCCATGTTAGTAAGTGAAACCCGCGCGTTTTGGATCCTGTTCCGATCGCAGGTGAATCATCCGTTCTAGAGGTGATAACCCCCATACCTCTCTAGAACTAAGTATGAGAGCTTTCCGACTTTGATGAGGACGGAGTCAGCTCATCGTCGGACACACTACGGACTCACGCTCGTATCCTAACGCCCCCCTGCAAGGCAGCGCGCGTAAGACCAGGTGGCGAATCATTCTACACATCCCCTTTCGGGGCAGTTGTCATCGCTCCCGCATCCTCCACGACAGCAGGATTTTTGTAATGTGTGCCAAAAGAGATAGATTATAGACATAGTTAGGTATGAAGAGAAAGTGAAATAAGAAATATTGTTGAGTGTTCGTTGTTGTGGTGCTTGCGTAGTGTTTCTAGATGAATGCGTTCGATCGTCAGTGTGGGCTCATCACACCCACGCCTGGGCCTATCGCCTGTCCGTGGCTGCTTATTCGATTTATTCGCAGCTAACCTCTTTCTCAGGGGCTGTTCCTCTATCCGTAACCTGAGGACGCGCTGTGTAGTGGTGATAGGCATCCACCCGTCCGCTCTGGACGCACAGCATCATCTTGATATGGTTATGTTAATTGGAGATTTTAATTATGATGCTTATTTAGAAAATAGCTTCATAGAAATTTATTTAAATGATATAAAAATTTCGACCACAAATTTTAATACACAAATAGACATGATTTTCATAAATAACGACTAAAAAATTTCTAAAAAACTGGGGTTTACGAAACTTATTTTTCAAATCACAAACCAATTTTCATCGGTTTATCTAATAATAAAGAAAACGAAATTAATAGGAATATCGCAACAGAAACCTCTCACTCTGCCTATTTAATGCATTAGTAAACTTTCCACCACTTACTTTGACACCCCACCCATATTTTATCTTATATGCCTCCCTACTGCAAAATCTCACATGAGATCACCAGAGGTGAAGCCCGGGAGTTGCTCGACCAAGCGGGTAGGGATTCTCCTGGGAGGTTTACCTCGACCGAAGGGTCAGCCCGGGGAGAGATCCACCAGACGTTAGGATAGCTCCTGGAAGAGAGGTCTCACCGGTGATACGCCCATTATATCATTAAAAAAAGCAAAAATATTTTTTCAAAAATAGAAAAATGGCTATAATATGGCCATAAAATGGTCAGAATCATAAAAAAATGACCGAAATTCAGAATTAGAAAAAATATATGCATGTCAAATTTTATTACGATCCGTCGCGTGGTTCCAAAATTATTGCGGTATACGTACATACACACACACATACACACACACACACACACACACACAAAAACACACACACGCACACGCACACACACACACACACACACACGCACACACACACACATACACACACACACAGCCATCCGCACGGACATTTTCTAAAAACGTACGTAACGCAAAAAACGACTACGGCTTTAGACGTGCTTCGCATGCAGTTATAGCTTGAGCAGCCGAAGCAGCATGCCAAACAAGGCAGTTTTAGCATTAGTAGCACACTGCTATATCTAGACTTCACGTGTATATTTTTATGAGGGAAATGAAGAAGTGCCTATGCGCCACCTATTTTCACCTGCCAGAGACAGAGAGAGTTTGGGCGGTGTAGAAAGGACTTGCAAAAAGGCCAGTTCAAAACTGCTTCATTTGGAGAAACGATATCTCAGCAGTCCACAGGTACCTATTGTACATTAAAATTAAGTTAAGTAGGACTGGCGAAGTGTTTTTAAAAGAAAAATATTTTGTGCATAAGGGAACTTCAAATTTTGATTTAAAAAGTTTGAGATGACGAAATACGCCCCTTGTTATCGTATATTCTCTTGATTTTCACCTTTACAGGTTAGGAATTCTAACATACGCAAACATTCTGCGCAGATCATAACCATGTCTTTTTTTTTTAATTTGGAAATGTTATGAGTTGTAAGCAAGTACAAATTTTTAATAAATTTCGTTAACAAAAATGTATATCTGTATTATAATTTCAGTACGAATCAAGTAGCTCACAAATAGCAAGGAAATCAATATGAATTGTGCAATTGTCCAAAAGTAGACATAATTAATATTTGATGTCCCATTAATAATTGAGAAATAATGTGCAAGACACTCACACAACTTGTTTTTTGAGCGGCAATTAATTCAGTGAAAATTTGTAAGTAGTATGTTATTAAGATAAAATGTCTTTCAAAAATGTCTTCTCATATTTGCGTTCTTATAATTATTATATATTAGGAAAAAAATACTGCAAAATGATGTTTACAATATACCTATTTGAGCAGCTAAGAAAATTTACACCTACAAAAATATTAAAGTTAAAATAAACTGACAGTAATTTATCAAAAAGAAAAAAAAAGTACCGAACACAGATATCCTAATTGCATAAATCACGTATTGGCGTATATCAAATTCACAGTTGAGTGCTTCTTCCGCAGCCAAAAATTCAAGGTAAAATTCATAACTTTCTCTCGAGGCATGCAGCTACGCCAAGAATGATAATGAACGTCGATTTCTTGAATATCACAGCACACATATGCCGCACTATACATATCCCACCATATCAGCATTAGTTTCTTATTAAAAATCACAAGCACATAAAGATATGCATTCCCCCGATCTACAGCCTTCCACGCTTTTGTCCAACATCCCAAACAGGACACACAGACACACACACCTCCTCGTAGACAACTATAACACGCCGGATTCCTCACGAGGCCGCGGACAATAAAACTAGGCGACGGCGCTCGCATAATCGACGAAACGTTATATATAGCACACACGCGTTGTTACGCGAGTCGCTGTGTTTGGGCGGGACGAGCATTTGCATATGCGCGCGCGCGTATAAGTACACCACCCCGTGCGGACAATGGAAAATCTAATTGCCGGGCGCTATAGGTGAGTCCACGGCGCGCGTATTTGCGCACGCGAGCTGTAATTGCGAATATATATACGTAACTCGCGCCGGTATGGCCAATATGCTTATTATGTGCGCGCGGTGAAAACGCGCGAGCGAACGGAACGGAAGTATATACGTATCTATATGTGCATCGTGTGTGGGTGTGCGCAGAAGTGATACGGGGAGAGGCTGAACTCGTTCTCGCGGTCATTTTCAGGAAAGAGGTTCGGTTAGCTGTCGATTACCGAGGAAATTGATCGATTTATTTACTCTTTAACGGCTGCCACTGCAGAGAATTCGCTGGTTTATGGGACGCCTATACTTATGGCGTTTGGTGTTATATAATTGTATTTTACGTGGGGCGCGATTTTATGATTTGCGGTCGGTGTCGTTTGAGAATGTGTTTATAGTTAGTTATACATGTTTGTTTATTCAGCGTATTCCAAATCGGCTATTATTCATTTATTGTTCTCACCATCATGTTATTTTTTGAAATTTGAAAAATCGAATATTCGATTTTGACACTCACCAGCATTCCAACGTAATAGATTTTTCAACGAATAGGTCGAATGGAAAATCAATTAATAAAAACAGCGCAGAAAAAGTACAGTGCACGAGTTGGATATCGAGTATCCAAATCAGACCCTATTAGTAACGCTGCTTTTTTCGTTCGCTGTGCATTTTAATCATTCGTCACGTATTATTACACAATTGACTATAGCGACTCATGTATACCTACCGAGCTACACTATTATCTTTCGACATCGTTTATCAGTGGCATCTGTAGAAAAAACGGATACAGTGGCAAACGCCTAGGAAGGACAAAAAATATCCTCCGCCGTGAATTCCTTATACCCGATATGTATGTCGATCTTGCAAAAATTGCAATCGCTAGCGGTTTAGTCGATTTCCAAAGGAAAGTTTCACGCTTTAAGTTGAGACGCATATTGCCAATAGGTCTTTTTTGACACTAATGCACGAACGTGTGAATTTCCTCGATTTCAAGAATTTCATGAAGTTATAATCGTAATCTTGAACTGCAAGATTTTTTAATCCTACCTCCATTTCGGACATCTGTACTGTTAGATTTTCTATGAGCTGCGGACGCTGCGGTTAACCTCGCTGGCAAGCAAACATCGATTGCTGCCGTTGCACAGTAGGTACGTGACAAATTGGCCTGTGCTAAGAAAAACGAAACTTTACATTTTTCGTCCTTGTATCGATGGATTGGTAGAATGCAGTAATTTCGCAACTTTTTTCCATCGAAATTCCACGGTTGATCGTTTTGAAGGTAACAAATATTATCATACTCTTTACAGTACAAACACTTATATGATCGATTGATCTTTCTGAAATGTTTGATCTGTATATTACATCGTATGGTTTGCTTATTTTGAAAAGTTTGATGGATTAAAACAATATTTAAAAGGTGTATGAAAAAAAAATACAACATATTTTTTAGAAAATAAACTTTTATTTTTTTATTCGAAAATAACATTAATTGTATGTTTTTGGAAGGCGCGATAACTATAATGCTCAATACATTTACAATCTATATCTAAGTACGACGCATCTTATGCTATATATTCACAGAAATAGCAAAGTATTTTTATAAATCCTTGCTTCACAATTCGTTTTGAAATTTTCAACATTTTTAAGTGACGATTATTATCGATTATACCACTTTTGAGGTAAATTAAACGATCTTCTACGCTATAGTCTATACAAACCAAATCAGAATATACTTGTTTATAAATAATCAATCAACTTTCACGAATTTGCACCAAAAGCTGTATTTACAAATAAATTCCTTTGAAAACTGATTATTCTATTGCAATATTCTCTCATAGCAATTATATTTTGACACACTATTGAAACAGCATATTGTGTAGTAGTAATCCTATCTATAAAGTCAATCAACCGTTTTGTTAATACATGAATGTTAAAAATTATCAGTTCGTTAAATCGGCATTATATCTCTGAATCAACCAAAACGTTGCATTACCTATAGTCACAAGCTGCAGTAAAATTCAAAAAACGATTCTCTTCACGCGCCTCTGAGGCATCTATACTCTGATTCCCAAAATAAGAAAGCAAGAAAGAAAAGGAACAGATCGGTATTCTTTGAAAAGCCGCTTCGAACATCCGAAACCAGCTCAACGCAGTAAAAATCTACAAGCCTAAACTACTACCCTCAATAATCTGCGTAGTAAGGCCTCGGCGCAGTGTAGGCCGCCTGATGGGAGGAAGCTCTCTGGAGAGCGGCGAGGTGAGCGGCCTTAGCCTGGGCGACTTCGGGGGTGTCGATGACGCGGCCGTCCTGAGCGAGAGGAGCTGGTGGGCCTTGGTACGGAGCGGATGCCTGGCCGTCGTAGTAGCTCTCGGCGCTACCGCTGCCGTCGTCGTCGTCGTTGTTAGCGTGGTAGGCGCCCGAGTCGTAGTCCTCGGCGCTTTGCTGCTGATGGTAAGCCTTTTGCTTCGAGGCCTGAGGGGCATCGTAGGCACGGGAAGCTGCTTGGCTGAAGGCGGCGAAGTGGGCTGCTTTGGCTTGAGCTACTTCGGGTGTGTCGAGAACGCGTCCCTGTAACAGAAATTTTGTTTTCGGTTTAGGAACGATCGAGTTTTTTTAACTCATAATTTATTGATCTTTAAAAATAGCTATACACCTTATCCTGTAAGGTTTTAAAAATGAATACAGTATTTAAATGAAGTGTTCGTGCACTGTAGGAGCAATTACAGACACATGTAAAAGATTAACACTCAGCTATAGTAATAAAAATCTGGGAGATAATCGTAAAAAAGGAGTATTTACTAGAGCTATTTTCACAACTACAACAGACAGTTACTATGATATCTGTGTATTATTGCTAATAATACAGCTTTTATTTTGCGTTGGTAACCGATTGCACGTACTTGCTAATCGTGAAGAGTCTTCAAATGAATGAGTTATCTATTTTTTGCATATAACGACGGGTTAAAATAAGTCTCAAGTAGTGCTCAACCATAAATTCCATAAAACAAAACAGTTTTGGATTGGCCTTTTGCCCACTCTTTGCTTTGCGGTTCTTTAGTCTCTGGCTAGTGAAGATAGGTGGCGCATAGGTACTTATTCTATAAGAAAATATTTTCGTAAACAATCTGTGTATTGAGTGTAGATATATAGCAGTATGCAACCCATGTCAAAATCGCTTTGTTAGGTATACAGCATAGCCCACTCATGATATAACTGCGTTAGTCTATTTACAGTTTTAATTTGTCTTCATCAGAGGTTTTAGTCAAAGAAATAATGTAACAATACCCGTGAGAACTTTCAAGCAGTACTTCGTAAATCAAATTTTCTTATCTTCGTTTATATACTTGCAAATAGCTAATTGTGTCAACTATAATTTCAAAATTCAATACTGATTTTACGATACCTTCTTTAGCTCTTAAAAATTCCAAGTACAACAAAAAAAATAGGTCAACGACGCTTACAAAGAAGTATTCCCTCTCGGAAAACTAGTTTAGAATGTTAAATTCATGATGTTTAGTGGAGTCATAAGTTCTTGAGCAGTCTTTAAACATTATTTATACTCCGCATATGATCCGTTCCATCAGCCCCTTTAACTACATTGTCTAGCTCAAGGTCTTATTGTATGCATCCATTCACAAATGTACAGAAAGTTACGAAATTCTTGGTTCTTGAAAAATAAAAAAACATTTATTATGCACATTTGTCAACACTTTTGAAGTTATAGCAAAGCATCTAAGTTTAATGATCGTCTAATAAAAACAACTATACCGTACGTTATATCTTTCACCCGTCTGTGCTACATGATAAATGACAATTAAGATGTGAAGAAAAGTATGTGGTCGTTGATAAACTACCAATTGTTCGAGATAAGCGGGCATAATGTATGAAATACAAAGTGATGAGAGGATGTTGATTAATAACGCGTATAATGTATAAAATTATGAATTATTAATGGAGGATTGAATAAAAACTAATGAATAAACAAGCCAGTGATGGATGAATGCAGAATGATCTATGCTCATTTCAGAAATATTTCGTGCATGTTAGTATACGAATTGAGAAACAACTCGACACGAATGACAAATATATTGCACGTCTGCCCACAAAAAAATTTCAATAGCGAATGTTTAGTAACTCCAAAGTGTTCAGGCGTCATGTATACTAGTTGATTGTGAGTGATTTAGTGAAAAATTTATTACTGCACCAGCCAACAGAAATGCATTATATTATATCATATCTTCAAAATTGAAAACTCAATATAGGTATTGCATTTTTCAAACTAAATACGTCACTATACCAGCACTAACAAGATTCTTGCAGTTATTGATAGTGATGCATTTATCTAGTGGCTAATAAGGCCACCAATTCGCAAATTATCCCTCATTTATCCCAATTAATTTTCCGATAGCAAAAAAAAATCATAGCAAAAAAATCATCTTACATCATGAGCGAGAGGAGCGGGTGGTCCGCGGTAAGGGTAAGCTCCGTGTTGGATCCTGCTGCTAAAGTATCTGGGATTGGAGTAAGGTCCATGAGGACCATAAGCGGCAGGCGCAGCACCGGCAGCCGTGTAGTGATCAGCTCCGGGATAGTGTGCTACAGGCCTGGCAGCAATCTTCGAGAAGGCCGCCAGATGGGCGGCCTTGGCCTGGGCGACCTCCGGCGTGTCGACGACGCGACCGTCGTGACCGACAGGTGCAGGCGCATAGTAGCCTGGTGGCCTGTGGTAAGGCTTGGCTAAACAGCTCGAGGCACACACCAGCAGGATGGCGAACGTCACCTTGAAACGGAAAATTAATTTTCTATTATGAGTTTAAGATTTGCTTTATTTTATGTAGTATAATATTCTCTTGTCGGTGACCGAAAGCGATCTAGAAAATGTTATACAATGTTGTATAGGATTCCTTCTGGATGGTTATATAATTTGTTAATTCAAATATCAGATATCGTTGTGGAAGGCCTGTTATTATTCGCTAATTGGTGGACTTGTTATCATTGAATAATATTGATACTCGCGGATGATTATCATAAAAGTGAAAAGAAATCCTGCGCGGATAATTAACAGGTGTGGTTTTCACTTTTTTCCGTTCGAAAGAAACCGTTGGTGAAATAACGCGTGGGAGTTCGTAATATTCGATTTTGTGGAAATTCATAGTAATGAAGGAGTAAGCCCGGGCTTTCATTGCGTCTGATTTTGCAATTTATGTTGGAGAGGTATTAGTTTCTATACTGGTTCTACGTTTGCGGTACCGACTGCCGGTTGATTTCCAAATGTTCGGGAGTATGGCAAAGTGTCTTTTTTTGTCGATTACCGATCAGTTCAAAGATTTTTACGAATACGCGTATTTTCAAAATCAGTAATTCAAATTTTAATTTGTTCGATCAAGATCGATACGAGAAAAAATAAACGATTGTAAATAACGATGAGTATCGAATGCAAACGACCAGCTCCGTTATGCGATACGTATGCAGATATAATACCAATCGACGCATTTTTCACTCTATCAAATGACCAAACGATGACTATCCGATCAATTAGATCGCGTCCAATTAGACCTTTTCCCAGCGGTGCGCACTATTTAAACGTCACTCGGTAAGCCAATCTCCTTCCTCAATAACGCCCTATAACTTCTTAAATAATACACGTTAATGAGTTTCGCCGTTAGTTCAACAAGATAATATCGAAGCGTTCGCACGACCGCAAGCTTATACCGATCCCCTGATGTAACACGATTAAGCTAACGTGTAAGTAATCAAGCGCTTTTTTGCGCAACCACGACTCAGTTCGCACTATAATACGTTGCGAAGAAGATGATACTAGAAAGTGGAGGCCGTTCGCGGGCAAGCAAACAAACAGATGCACGACGATACGTTCCCAGGCTCTATTTTTTCTCTGATAAACGAAGAAACTCTTTCTCGTCACTCACGGGAAACTCCATACTTGTAGCAGCAACGGATCCTATGCCACACAGACACCACGGATTCTTTTCGACTCTGAAGCTAGGAAGGCCCTAGCCGGCTTTATATATCCGACGATTGTCCGTTGGTATAATTATTGCCTAATGGCTATTGTATTCGGGGGGTCCCACACCGAGAGCAATGGACCGGAGGACGGCTGCGCGCACGCGACGCTTTGGGGTTTCGCAGCTTGAGCGTGAAAGTTATGCGCGCCGCACCGGAAAAAGGTTAATTCGACGACGTCGCGCCTAAACCGTATGCGGCTTGTGCTCCCTCTCGGATGTTTTTTTTTCTCTGGTCGCTGCTTCTGGCTGTTACTTGCACCTGTAATGATTGGATTATCATAATATTACGGTAATCGAGGTTTTCTCAGGACTCGGCGTCTGTCTGGGTGTTTTTACAAAAGCGTTTAGCCAAGAGCTTAATTAAATCTTGTTATGAGACACATTGTATCAGGCCTTTTTTCGGCGTTTTTTGTCGGGAAACTCGCTTATTGAGTTAGCGGTTTTTTTTTTCGATTGCACCAATGTGTATTTCCTACTGAATATTGAGAAACTGCAGTACTGTATCTGTCTTTGATCAAATTTTTATTAAATCGTATTATTGTATCTTTCTCTTATGTCATTAAATTTATCATAAGACAAAGTGCGAAAATAATTTTGTAAGCGCACGATTATATAACAAAATTGGAATGGATACAGAAACCAAAATAGTTCAAGTTTAAAGGAAAAGTGCTACCAGTTTGAGTTATCTAGACTTGTTCATTCCAGACTAGAGTTACCTACTACAAGATGTGAACTACTTTGATTTAAATCTATATCAAAGCACACGTTTATAATAATATATGGTCGCAGTGCGGTTGACCCGATTGTGGTAAAACAATCTTAACCCGTATGTATGTATTTGTAAAATTTAAAAATACAAAATCGAATGATATTTTTGAGAATTAATCCGTAATATTAAACGTGATGATTTTATCAATGTCACGAAGATGCGCCATTACATAAATACTGTCAAGAACAAATTAATCATGTCACGGCACACGACTCAAACGGTATAAATGTTATATATAATTTAATCTACGATAACGTTCCTTGAATCTAATGCTACCGCCCACGAGCTCAGATTTATCAAACCCCAAAAGATCGTTAATTAAGACCACCACTACCAAGCGCATCAGTAGGCACACACGTTCTCCTCATGCAAGCACCAAACGAGCATTACTCGATAATTGAGCTCAGCAATTAAACGAGCGTACCTCGGTTACCGCCTTGCTGTAAGCTCGTCCTCGATGTGCGTCCTTGCTCAATTAAGGCATCCACACACACACAGGAGCGCTCGATATATCGCATGAAGACTCTGCCGCGAAGTTTATGCGTTTGGGCGCAGCGCAAAAAAGGGGATCGGCGCGCACTTATGCCTATAAGCTTCTCTGAGGCATTTCGCAAAAGCCCAGAGTGTCGAGAGCTATTACGATGCGGCGAAGCATTCTTATGAATTGTGCCACGCGCGTCACGCGCCATGGAATTTCCTCCGCACGAACGGCAAGCGATTTGCGCGAATCAGGCCATTGTTTCGCTTGGATCTTATGTTATTTGGTAGATACAAGGATTTGATGTCGTGGTGTTATTGAAGCATTATTATTTTAAATAATGTTAAGTTTTCTTATACACAACTATATATAAACTTTGCTCCTATGGGATTTATCTGAATTTTGTAATAACAGACGTGCATAACATTTTGCGAAACTGTGAGCGCGTTTCACTTCCAAAAGCCAGTTTTTGGTGTAGCGTATTACATTCGTTCTTTAGCGCCATTAGCTCGACGGTTAGAATGTTGTATTTTCAATCCAGTTTGGAAAATGGCACTTTGAATATTCATTGTAGATTTCAATACTATATTGCCACTTATATGTCGCATTGACGAATTTGAACACGGGAGATTTCTCAATACATTGATCTACTTTACGTACTTTACGTACTTTATGTAATAGTAAAGTTATTCGATTACCTTTCATTTACTTGTTACCTATGGTACCCTTTCTTTGACAATTTTTCCAAATGATGATTCAACTTATATAATAGTTTTGTAATCCTATATGAAACAGTTTGCGAACTATGTAAGTAAAAGGAAGTGTTACACGTGATATTTTACTATCTCTCGGAATATAATGCGATTATGCGCATATTTGATCATTGCTAATCAATGATCACATAATTCATATTCACCAAAAACAAACACTTACGAATTAGAAAGTGCAAGCATCCAGGATGCAGAATTTTGCATGTAAAACTCGACAACATTTTTAAATCTATAAAAAGTACGCATTGCAGATAAGACGTTAAGCTTGTGTACTGGATACTATGTAAACACATTCTGACGTGGTATACTCTCTGTATTTCATTTAGATATATTGCGTACCGACAATCTTATACCCAGCATGTGTTTTCTCACATCGACTGCAAGCTTTGACGCGTATATGCATGTGCACAATTTATATTATACCGAGCAAATGTTCGCTACATATGCTCATTATTTATATTGCTCCAGAATGAACTTTGTATACCTGAGTGCATTTATTTAACTATTTCAAAAAGTTTTACCACATAGCATCGTATTTTGGAAGTTAAACAATAGTAGGCACAATACACTACGACTAGCGACTTTGAAAGTACTTCGAGTTATAGCATGAGCGGTGAAAACAGCAGGCCAAAAAACGGCAGTTTTAGCATCGGTGACACACCACTATATCTAGACTCAGCGCGGATATTGTTATGATGGAAATAAAAAAGTGACTATACGCCACCTATGTTCACCTGCCATAGGCACGGAGAGTTTGGGCGGCGACGAAAGGGTCTGTCCAAAACTGCTTTGTTTCGATAAATTGATATCGCTCTAGCAGCCCACATGTACATATATACATTGAAATTAAGATTAATTTAGACTCATAACAATTTTCTTATTATAAAAATGTTTAGTACATGAGCAAGCTTCAAATTTTGATTTGGAAAGGTTGAAATTCCCGAGACAATTTAACAAAATGCACCCCTTGTTATCGAATAATTTTCACTTTTCGAGGTTGACACCAAACATACGCATTGACATTGCGCGGTAAAACGAACAGCCAATCAGAGAACAAATAGAATGATTACCGTGTCTTTATTAGAGTAGAACTAGTTATATACACTGCTTAAAAACCTTCGTTACGAGCGATGATTCAGACTATACTTTCAAAATTAATTGATAATGCAAAACCATTTTCAACTAACAACATTAATAGCATAAAATATCGAGGTGAACAAATTTCAGTCTGGTTCGCGCAACTGATACATCTCATTAACCAACGGGTATGCAAACCATCAGCGACCTTGATGGAACTAACAAAGTGCAAAGAGAATTTCTTTCCCATCTATCCCACGGAATCACGATACACATTACGATACACATACACACGTGTCTAGCGGCCGCAACGCTCGTTTTGTTTTGTCGGGAGAACATTGTATAACGGCTGCGCGCACCGGTAGCCGACAATGCTCACGTTCGGTTACCCATTGACGTAATGCAATTTCGCTGTTACCATAATGTTGGAGAGTTAGAGAACTCGAGCAGTGGACTAGCCTCTTTTTACAATTTCACTTTTTGCCTTTTACGATGTTTTTCTGACGCGTTCGCGCCTCTTTATGATTCTTGGGCAAACGCATACTGATTGATAAGAAGTGGGAGAGCGTACAGTACGTTTGTGCGCCGTCTATGAACAGAGGGGCTATCGTAGTCTAGGTTTATGAGCTGTTGCGCGAGGTGTGCATTGAATTTTCGGCGTATATGCCTTTGCGAGTAGCTATAAACGGAAGTGTAAAAAGTGCATAGACGACACTTATGATCTGCTATATCTATTTAGTATTATAATAGATCGTCGTCTGACCAGTCCCTGGACTCATACTACTGATGTGCACAAAGATGAAACCTACATTTTTTAATTTTTAGTTGGATAAGTAGGGTTATTTATTTGTTTACCAAGGAGAAAAATTTTAATTAGGTTTGCGATTATATTAAAAAAATATATATATTTTTGAATTTAAATAAATTATTTTATTAAAAAATCATTCGGAGTTACAATCCTTGAAACGAAAATCATTGAATGGCACAGAATCAGAACACTTATTGCACTTGAAGAAACTCGGAGTTTTAACACGTGTAAATCTGATGTAGCCAGAGATAAATGGAGATTTGTCGCGATAAGAGAAGTTTCGAATTTCACTTCCACGTCTGTGTGTGTTGTAAATACCAGGAAAACCTGACCTGGTCCCTTTTACTTTTTAGAGCATGTTCCGTTGCAAGGTGACTCGCAATTGAATATATATACCATAAATTATTTCTCAACTAGCGTATAGTATGTCTAACGAACTGTAACAATTTTCATTAAGTCAGCAAGTATATTGTTTTTAATAAATTTCAATTCGAATCTTAACTTTGATGCTAATGCTTTATAGTTTTTAAACGGTCTAATCTGACTCAAGACATATGATAATAGTTGTATAGTGTCGTTTCCAAAGAGACGTATTTAAATGAATTATAATCACATGCTACCGATCGAGAAAAAGTTACGTTGGGTCAGCTGCGACCCCAACCTGGCAGCTAACATTCAAAACATGATCTTGATAATTCGAGGGTTAAGCCGTTTAAGTACCTCCTTAGTTAGCGTGTTATGTAACGAATAGGCGGCTGGAATCTATTCGCGAAATAAGTGTATAATTCTGCAAAGTAATAGTAGGCTTCGGGGTATTGAACGCAGTCGAAAGATATTTACTTACTGACTATAACCATATAACCGTCTGAGCTTGAATCATAGTATTGAATAAAAATGTTTGAATTGTAATGGTGACTATCTTTTATAGACCTTTTCAACTGAAATGATAAGTAATGCAATAAACCTTCGAAGTAGTTATTGCAGGTGCACAAATTATTGCAGATATTAATATTTTAGATTATATATTAGATTACTCTTTTTTTCTACTAAAATGCCATTAAAAATAAAATTTTTAAATAAACTAAATGAAAAACGTTGTATATAATTATCAATTTTGCTATACTGTTATAACTCTTTACCGTAAAACGCGCTAAAATATCGATAAAGACGACAACAAAGAGAAAAAAAAATGAAACGAAAACATAAACTTGACACATTTCTCCGCAAAACTATTCGCTTTTGCTATCGCACTAACACTTTTGCCGGCGTAACGCAGAATTAATTTTTAATTTTCACTTGCCCCGAAGCCACATACCTATATGCCTTCGCTAACGGGCGCGCTAATGCGTAAGTGTTTTCTAGACCATCGACATAAATTTTTTCCTCGCTCGCGCTTATATAAACTTTATAAGGCGTTGGATAATTGCCGAGACACGAGAATGTGCACTTTGCCGACTCCCATAGAGCGATTAATAATAATTTCACGAGAACTGCACGCGCGCGTGGCTGCTCAAAATTTTCACGTGTCATCGATGCTGCGATTACCGGTTTATATTCTTATGATCACTTTCAACAGGGCAAATTTTTCATACTCGACAAATCGCGAGCACTTATTGTTCCGATTGGGAGAATGACTTTTCACTCGAGCGTGTCCGCGACTGTACTATTGGCCGTGTATGGTACGAGATTTTATAACTGGAGAAAATATTTCAATGGCCTTTCATTATTGTCTCAAAGATTTATACTTGTTCACGCACATAAATTTTCGCGGTATCGATATACATGTATGTTACAAAATAGGTAATATGTAGCCATGCTAATTGCGCGGTTTTCTTATTAAAACGTCCCTATATAGTGATATTTTGCTTTATTAACTCTAGGAGTGATTACCTTTCTTCGTTATTGTGATTTTATAAAAGTCGCAACTGGAATGCGCGTTAGGTTTTAATTTTCGTTTTTGGAAAAACCACTCTTATCTCTCAAATGAAATATCGAAGCATTAAGTCTAGAGATATAAGCAGAATTAAGCAACAGTATGAGTTTGATCTATTTATTGCCACAGGACTAAAAATTACATTTTACAATGTAGGTTTGGCATTCTCGGCATACATAGGAGAAACGTAAAAATAAATGAAATATTTTTTCCTACTACCCTAGAATTTCGAAACTCAAATAAAATTTATAGCTCCCATAGAAAAAATCAAATTCAGTAGCGCAGTGTTGCACTGAAAATCCTAAAATAAATACGCAGCAATTATGATTTTACAACTATTATTTTCACTGCGTCTCCTCCGTAACAACGATTGGCGGTCGTAAATTAAGGAATAAATCTTGCGTCCGAAAAATCTCGAACGTTGGAGCAGCGCAAAGTGAAACGGAGTCGATCGAAACGTACGCGAAGTGTGGATAGTAAAATACAAAAACGACGTCGCGCAACTTCGTCAATATCACAAAGGCGTGTGCACGCGCGCCCACTCTCGCACCCTTCTTACATCAAGTATGCATTCCACTACTTCCTTGGTGTTACATACTCCACATACTTCGAAAATTGTACGCGCTCGTACTTATGTGCACCTACACGCGTCAAATGTCGACTGTGCGCTGGGACCGATGTAATTTTACTTTTACCGCTTGTGTTTCTTTTTTTTATTCTCCATATTGTCACATCTGTCGCAGTAAATTTCAACGTTCAAATCAGTATTTTTCTTGTTTTGTGTCATTTAAACTTATGATCCTCTAGTTAGCATACATTTATTGCATATAACTTGAGAGAATTGTTCAAGAAATAACACCATCGCATCGATTTACGTAAACTCGAAAAAAAAGTTGTTTTAGAATGAACAAAAATATATTTTTGTAACACAAGCACGATTTTCGCGTTTTTTGACCTATTAAGCGGGTCTAAAGTAACTTTTTTAGACCAGCGAGCAAAAAAAATTGAAAAACGCCCGCCGGGCAAAAAAAAAACTGAAAAACGCCCGCTAACATTTTTTCGGGAAATTTTCTATATGTATACATATGTATATATATTTAAAAATTAGTCTACTAAGAGTGTGGTCGCCGATTCTGAAAAAATTTGCATCAGTCGCACTCAATATCTAAAAAAAACGCAAAAATCTGTACTTGCGTTACAAAAAATATGGTGTGCACCAAGGGCTAAGTGGGCTTTTTGGCCTCGTGTGGTTGCAGTACTCGTCTGCGGCTCGTAAACGCCCTCGCCTTCGGCTCGGGCTAACTCGCCTTGACTCGTACTGCAAACTCCACACTCGGCCTAAAAAAGCCCACTTTACGCCCTTGGCACACAATATACTATTACTTTTACCATGAATTATATCTTTTTATTTTATAGTACTCGATTAATATTGTATTAACGATAATTTGCTGTATAATTGCTAAACTTTCGCTCTTGTATTTTATTCATATATATAGCCAAATATATTAGATTATTATATCTTAATTGTGCTGCTATTAACTGTTCGACAACATTTTTTAATTGATAAAAAAGATTTACGTTTTTTAAATGTCAGCTGAAATGTATTATTTTTCAAAGAAATCATGCAAAATTGTCGATGCATTGATCATGTGACATTTGTATTATGATCAATAACCAAAGATGACGTCGTGAAAAACTCGTTAGATAAACTCGATCCACTTTTACAAAACGAGATCATTTCATAACTAACGCATACATTTCTATTAATTTGACGAATCCGTAACCTTTTAAGAAACTGCATTACTCAATAGATTTTTCGAACTTGAGCTTAAAGGTGACAGTGAATGGCACTTGTTATAAGTTTTCCATCGAATAATACTTATATAATATAAAATTCCTGCATTAGAGTTACTTTTTGATTTGTATAAATTTTGCAATAGAATAATTATCGTAGTGTTATGTCACATGTTTTAGGCAAAATCAAAGCTTAGAATGAACGAAATACAGACAAAAATACGTGATATATTGAGCTGAACTAATTATTCCGATAATTTTATTTAATTACACAAAAAGTTAATCATTTACTCTTGTATTTTTGCTACTCTAAATATAAAATTCTTGCACCAACTGCTACTGAACGTGTAAAATAAATGTAATGAATTATTGTAATCGACTTTCCAAAATGTGTTAATTTTAAAGTAGTAATCAGGGCCTTTGTCTATCGTGCTCAAAGTCTGTTATTCAAATTTTATTCCGTTTGACTAGAGTTTTAAGACTTCTCTTGATCATGCGGACTTTACAAGTGCAGCTTTTAGCATAATTACTGGGCGGGTGAGAAAATTCCAAATGCTGTACCCGACAAAGAATAAAATTTTTTATTTTTGTGATGAATTTTAAAGCACAGTAGTCGTAAAATTCGAAGAAAATAGATGCACCCGTAAAGGAATAATCGACACTTTCTTTGAAGCCTGCCTATTATACCATTTGAAATGATAATTGATAATTTGCAATCGAACGCATGCCATTTGAAACACGGCAAATTCCTTTTTTTACTTAAATGGTCAATTTGAAAAATACTATTTTATTGTTATTATATGTGCTAACTTATATTGACGTAATTTTTTAGATCATGAAGCGTAGCATATTTTGATTTTGATTACATTTTATAATTTCGTTTTGCTTCACCATAAACGAAGATATCTGCTGTTAAAATTTCAAACGATTTCGTTGAGCGGTTCTTAAGTAAAGAGCTGAAATGTAAAGACTGATTTTTCTAAAAAATTTGGTTTCCTCTTATAGGGTTGTCGTTGCACGTCGTAAAGTCCCTCCCTACGAATTTATGCCATACTGATAATATTAAAATAGCATTCACATTATACTGTATTTTAAAACAATATTTTATTTATTGGAACAATAAATTTCGTTGGAGGAAGCTACGTGCCAATGAATTGGCAGCGGTTTTTTAATTTCATCAGTAGTTGGTTTATGCACTATAATTATAAGAGAAATGTCTTTTTGAAATATGTACAGTCGTATCTGTAAAAACATATCTAACTAGTGATTACAAAAGACTTAACGTACCGTTGTATAATTAGTAGTTATTGAAAGAAGCAGAAAACTGCATTAAAAAATGTCATATGTGAACCAACCGATAACTACAGTGCTTATGTTTACTACTTACTATTTGCTCTTGATCTTAAATTCTACTTTTAGTTCTACATTCTTTTAATTTTTTCATCTCAAGTGTATGTTCCCTCTCACGCATGTACAGTTATGGCCTTTAGGCGTAACCACATTGTTTACGCAAGAAATTGCTAAATCTTGCTTCTGTTTTAATACAAAGTTTCTTACTTTTCTAGCAAATTAGTGGATTTCGTACTGAAAAATATTACACATTAAAAATCTCATTATTAAAATCTTGAGTAGAAAATAATAAAAATTTGAACATGCGAAAATTTGTATTTCTTTGGTAATATAATCTTAAAACTATTTAACCGTTACTTCCTCAAACCATGCCACCACCATAATACAATTACAATACTCTGTGTAATACGATGATCTCTTTGACTACTACTTATTATGTTTCGGACAAATATAATCACTAATGCAATATTTTGAATAAGAAGATTTTATTCACAAGTTTTATTCACAAAAATAGTTCTGTTTAGCAGATTTACCAAAAAGCAATACAAAACTATATAGACTTTTAGAGACTTTTTATTTGTGCAAAAACTATCAATGGAGATGTGATTTTTAAGTGCAGTTTGTTTCTAAAAATTCAATATCAAATTTAACTTTAACTTACTGTGTGACTCAACATTTTTATAGAAAATAAGCAAAAAACTGACAAAAGTTCAACAAAATTAAGCACAGTCCTTAAGTTTACAACATTATGGTCAAACTTGTATATCACAGCACCTTAACTGATCTGTCAATTCCGCAGGTCCACGACTGCCTTCAGGTTCGACCTCGGCTGGTACGTGTCATAATCCACCGGCAGCAATTCATATACCTGTCCTCTCGCCGCTAGTTCTTTGATCAAGCCTATTTTCGCGCGACTTTTTTCTCCGTGTTATCCAAGCATCTGCGCGCTCGGCGAGCCCCTTACCCGGCGCTCCACGCATGTGGGGCCGAGCCCCATGAGGCTGGTGAAAGAAAGAAAAGTTGCCAAACGCTGCGCCTGCCGATTTAACGCGTTATTGCGTGAAAATCAGCACGATATGTTGGGCTCGTATGTGTGTATGTGTGCGAGTCGACTCTCGTTCCCTTTGGCTCGTATAGTGCAGTGTGTAGGTATAGTGAGCAAAGTGACTGTGTGGTGGTACGGGGCAGCATACGGCACGGCGGTGGGGGATAGGCCCCGCTGCACATACACTTGTGCCGCGCGGCTTGCTTTTACGGCCCCCTAGAAAACGCCTTATTGTTCCCTGAGCTATATAAGGTGATTCCAGCCGCTGTATCGCCGTAGAACGCGGCACGAGCTAACCAGCGAACATGAGGCTCTTCGTGAGTACACCTCTTGTACATAGAATACGTAGACGTGCATACGGCTGATAGAGCTTTGGTGATTGTAGGCTACACGTGTAGTTGGACGCGTGGTTTTGTTTTGATCGCGATTCGCTCCTTTGGTTCTTGTGTTTTTGAGAGATTTTAGTTTAAAGAGAGCTTTTTTTCTAATAAAAACGCGTGTTTTTGAGGTGACGAAGAAAACTTGGTGCTTGGGATGGTTTTTGTAAATAACATCTTCGTTGCGATACAGTGCGCGATTGGCATAAGTTTTTGCAAAAATGTTAACGGACTTTCTTGGTAAACTTTTGGCGTTTCTTTTTTTGTTAAAAATCTTCTGTGAAAATGAAATTGTTCCATTTTGTGAATCGCAGTAAAATCCAAAAGTTACAGATACTAACATTTTTAAATCTTTCCATAAGCGATTTTCAGTCTTATATTAAAATTTATCATTTTCGAGTCAGTGTGTTAATGCAGATTAAAACCTTGCTAAACTGCTTTTACTTGTTTGAATACTGAACTTCTAATTATAGCGCTTTTATTTATTACTTTCGAATAATTGTAAACACGTTTTATACTTACGTAACCGAAATAAAGTATACAGAAATTAATAATATAATATAACTTTATTCTTATTTAGAATGGATAGCTTATTCTTTTCTTTCAATGTGATATACCTTGTTTTATTAACTATAATAAAATAATCTCTCTATAACAATTATAATTCTTGTAGAATGAAAAAAAAAACATCGAGGAAAGCTTTTATTTGTGACGTGAAATTGATTATGTTCGTGGTATAAAATAAGTCACGGATGGTAGGCCCATGCTGTATGTATTTCCTATGTTTATAAGCGTGAAATCGTGAAGTGAGATAATTCAATTCAGTAGCACGTAAATTGTTGCTATCTTCGTAACACGTGTAATTTATAATAGTAGAACTGTACTTTATAATTTCTTTGGATTCGAATAATTCTTTTTTTTTTAATTTGAATTTTTCTTGATAGAAATAAAATTGAAATCAGGATTTGATTTATATTATTTTTATTAATTTATCTTATTCGAAATTTCTAGAAGTAAATGTGATTTTATGCAGTTCTATTTTAGCTGGGAACTAAGCAGGAGTCATTGTTTTTCCACAGAGTATCTGTATGCAATAAACATGATAGGCGGAGTAACCTCCTACACCCGATAGAATTCTTATTTATATAGAGAAAACCAACTCTTGAGAATCTACGTTTTGCAATACAAAAGCCTTCATTGTTAGTCTCGTAAAGCTACTTTGAGAAGATTCGATAAATGCTAACTTTTTTAAAAATAAGTCAATATACAATTTTCCTAATCCATAATTTTTTCAGATTGTCTTCTCGACTCTCGCAGTAGCGGTCTTGGCACGACCGGGTTACGAGCACCACGACGTGCACTCGTACCAGCCATACCATGGACCACTCGCTCCTCTGGCCCACGACGGTCGCGTCGTCGACACCCCCGAGGTAGCCCACGCCAAAGCTGCTCACTTCCACGCCTACCACGAGGAACTCTCCAAGACAGCTCATCACGGACCTGCTCTCCCCGAGCACCACGGTGGATATGAACTCGCTCACCACGCTCCCGTCGCCCACGTCGACTACCACCACGCTGAGCCTGCGCATCACTACCACGGACCCCCGGCACCTCTGGCCCACGATGGTCGCGTTGTCGACACGCCCGAGGTCGCCCACGCCAAGGCCGCGCATTTCCACGCCTACGCCGAGGAGCTCTCCAAGGTCAGCCATCATGGCCCAGATCTAGGCTACCATCATTACTGAGCGCCCGGCCACCGAGTGCTCGTATTTAAGGATGCGATTATATCATACACATACACACCAACACACACACCATACCCCGACAGTCTTTAATAAGCGCAAATTTGCATCGCATGTTGAAATCCGCGCGATCTCCGGACGGACTGTGCCGCGGTAGGACGAGCCGACGAGCCTTTGTATGCTTGAGATCCGATCTACTTTACTGATACTCGCTAAACGCCGTTACCGATCATTGTCAGTCGACCGTCACACTTGGTGTTAACCGAAGTAATTCGACATATACTGAAGTCACGGTGCACGCACTTTTATAACGTTTCGTGGTTTACTATTATCTGTACAAATTAAGTGACACATTGATGTGACGCGTTACGGGTAACAGTGTGTGCGCGTGACGCGGTCAATAACGTTACATGCGCAATTTACGTATCTGCTGTTGAACCAAAAAAACTTACAACGAACAATCGCAACGCGTAACCGGTAGTGTATGGTAAATGTTGATGTGAGTATTCGTGTCATCGAAAGATGTTGGTGACGTTTACACTTGTTACTTTTCCTTTCTTTTACATTCTTTTAGATTCTCTCTTTCTCTCTAAATTCACTTTGTATCTACTTCTTTCTATTGTAACATATGCACGGTAACAAGTGTGACGCACAAGATGTAACGATTTGCAAAATAAGTATATTTCTCAGTGCAAGTCTGATTGATGTTTGTATCCATGTGTGCTGTTTTGAGCTTGAATGTTACAAAGGAAAACTTGTAACTAGAGTAAATATCGTACATATCTTATGGATCATCTTGAATTGTTACGCGTTTGCTAAGAACAGCGGAATTTTGTGCGACGATTTGCCACTATACGTTTGGTCGATGATAACAAAGTATATAGATGTGACAACACAAGCTCGATGTCATGTTCTACCGCGATTGCATAGTGTCACAAATAGTGTTTTTTTTCAGTACCGCACACGTATACCGAATTACTCACGCAAGTTATATCATACTCCATTTAATGTAGAAACGTGTAGTTTTTACCTGCTTTCTGCAAGACGAAAGACAATCTTTCTAATCTCGTCTCATCGAATTATACTGAACGATGAGCCGAAGGCTCAAATCTCATCGTTCTCGCATTTCGTAAATACTGTACTCAACTATATTATCGATGTGTATCTTACGAAGCAAATATATTTTTGATAGTAAAAATCAATTACTGCCTTTGTTTTTCTTCTATTAATTCGTATGTTATTATTCATCTGGGCGTTTTTAGTTGTGGTAAATTTACCACCAAGTATGCAACATATCATCAAGTTATACCTACCGTCTAAAAAATAATCTTTTACAAAATTAGAAATTGAGATTTAACTTATATTTATCTTTGTTATTATAATATATTGAATAATGTTTAATTATAAGGTGTATTATCTTATTTTGATTTGAAACATTTCTCCGTTTCTATTTGGATCAGATCCGGTTATCACATAACTGATGCAATAGTAGAAGAAAAACATGATCCACATATCCGTTTTAGAATCCGGAAGCGGATTGCTTCCGCAATAGATGAAGCGAGGTAAACAATTTTACATAAAAGCAACTCGAGTGAAAATAAAAATTCCTCGCATCAGCGTCACGCCTATAGAGGGTATTAATATATTAGTCACAGGTTTGCTTGTCAATGTATACTTAGTCATGAGAAATTCAAAATGACATCAGTGAAAGACACAGTAAAAATAAAACTCTGTATCAAATATTAGACCACAGAGTTAAAGTATTGAAATCATCATGTATCATTACAGAGACTAGACTTGGCGCAGTGCGCTGCGCGCACTGTAGTAGAATATTAATTCATTAACTTATTAAATGAAATATAAATGCTTGATTGATATTTTTAATATTTGTTTTCTATTACGGAAATATATCAAACTTTACAATATATGATTTATTTCGCGCTCATGTAAATTTCAAAATTGCCGCGATTTCGTCACCAACTACCTTTTAAAATTTTAAGGTTATGTCTGAACTCAGTTCGTGTCAACGTTCACATCATGTCTCTTTTTGTAACAATGATAATATTTACAATAGAATATTATAAATACACAAATAATAATTATTGATATGTATTATAGTAATATATTACATTCTTTGTATTAGGATCAATTTTAGAAATCAAAACCAAATAAAAAAATAACGATACTTTTGACGCATGCGCACTACACGAGCCAATCATATTGACGCATTCTTGGCTTCACTTCATCCGGTCATGACTTTTTTATATAGGGATAGGAGAGTTTTCTAAACTTTATATTCAAACTGCACATGTGTAGTATCTGAAGCATCACGTAACAGTCTGCTATACGTGTATATATATATATATATATATATATATATATATATATGTATATATGTTATATTTATATGTGCAATTTACTAATTATAAATTATTAATAATGTATTTAAAATAACTCAACTATTATTATTATACACTATTGTTATTCTTTATGTAAAAAATTGTTATTTAATTGTTCTCTTAATTTGTATACAGAGATCTATGTTTTTGCCGGGTTTCTCTCTAGAATTCTCCGATATATCGGTAACGAATATCGCTGGTTTCTTGGGTACTGAGCAGCGATTATCGCCAATCTCCTAACAGAGTAGTGTAATTGATTATCTTAACTGGGATGCATCTCCGGTGCGGCCATTTTTCAGACACAGACGTCCTTTTCAAATCAAAATTTGATGCTGACTTATATACCAAAAACTTGCATTTTTATTTCTATTTTAAAAACACTGCTATAATATACATAATGTACATAATGTATATGTGTGGTCCGCTAGAGCGATATCAATAACAAAACAAAACAGTTTTGGACTGGCCTTTTTGCGAGCCCTTTGGTTACCGCCTAAACTCTCCGTGTCTGGGGCAGGTGAAAATAGGTGGCGCATAGGCACTTTTCCTTTCTCCTCATAACAATATGCGCGCCGAGTCTAGATATAGTGGTGTGCCACCACTGCTAAAATTGTCCTGTTTAGACTACTTCTTCGGCCGCTCATGCTATACATGACAGCGCGTGTAGCGCCTCTTCAATTTTTGGCTTTATTCAACTATTCTTTACTGTGCAATATCCTACTAATTTGATACACGGATGACATCGTAAATTTTTCTCGTCTCGTAAAAAAAAAACAGGCCAAACTACTCTCTAAATCTGAAATAGTGAAAATGTTCTAAATCAGTGAAAATACACTGTTTTTACCGTTATTATGCCAATGGTGCAACTGTTTAAGGTGGGGTTCTTGTGTTTTTCGACCGAAAAAACGAAAAAAAAAATTTTTCTTAAAAGTGCCCTAATGTGTACGTAGAACAGGGGTCGAAGTTCCTTTTTTGTCGCTAAATTTTTTTTCATGAAAAAATAAGTTATAGAAGTTTTTTGCGATTTTTTAATGTACACTCGGTAGTGGTGGATTCTGAAAGAACGTTTTCTGAAATGCTCCAATCAGAGCGCTCGACTGAAAGAAACTAACCAATAAGGCTGCGCTATTTCAAAAACGTTCTTTCAGAATCCACTACCACCGAGTGTATTTCGAAATGTGTGCATTCTAGTGCATAAATTCTTAAAATGTTATCATTCAAGACAGTACGGATGATATTGAAATTGTTTATAATGATTTATGTACATAGAAATAAATTATTTATACGATGATATGAAAAGCAGTATTTTTTTTACAAAAACCTCATTTACTTAGCTTTATGTTTTTAAATATTGAAAATGTATCCTGCGCAACACACTTTAATTTCATGATTCCAAAAAAATTGGGTTAATTCCTTGTTAGTATTACAACAATTCATAGTGATTACATTTTTATTTTAGTCAGATTTAATATCAGTGGCAAATTCAGGTACGTCAACATTTATTGTGAATTAACTAATTTTGCTATAAATTTTATATGTTTAGATGACATATTTATTTAGAGAAATGACAAAATCAATTTTAAAATCTGATCACTATCATTCTTTTTCATCGACTGAAGGAATACACTCAATTTTTTTAGAATCATGACATGCGTATGGGTTGCGCAGGATACTTTTGCAATATAGCTATTTTATAATAAACAATTCTGCTTCATATGCATTATCTCAGTAAATATTAGATAAATAGGGCTGAAAATTTGTATAAAATCATATTTTTTTATGTATATAATGATGCCAAAATCTCAGCTGACTAGATCTAAAGGAAAAAAAAATGTCTAAACACAAGAACCCCACTTTAATATAGTTGCACCATTATAACTGCAAAAACAGTGTATTTTCACTGATTTAGAAAATTTTCACTATTTTAGATTTAGAAAGTATCTTCAGCAGGTATGAGTACTGGTGTACATCGCAACGCCTCTAGATAATTATAAAGACTATAGCTACAACAATCAATTCTTGCCGTGTTGCAGACAGTGGCTTCCAACGCACAGCGAAGGCGTGGCTATATAAGTACTTATACTAGCGAAAACATGATGTGTTCGACCAGCAGTCCTCTCAGGAAGAGAACAACAAAAAAGGGGTGAACCATCGAATAGAAAAAAATAAGGAATTGGCGTGGCCCGAAATCATAAATCTGCACTAGGCGCGACCGTGTTATCAATCACTTTACATAACGAGAAAGCCGAACGCGCGTACGTATGTGCATGCATATATATGTATATACGGTGCTGTGCTATAGATGTATGCGGACCACGCTGATAACAACAAACACGAATTGTATAACGGGAGTCACGCAATAGGAGGCAGGTCTCGTTCGCGAACTTTCCAAACGGCCCAATAAACCGCCCAGAGTGCACTTTGCTGTACAAAGCCCACTCAAAATATAGATTGGTGGCTCCAGAGCAAGGTGCAGAAAAATCGGAAGAGTATAGAAAAATGACAAAGGCGTAGGGGCCGCTACTGGAGGAGTGCGAACACTATCTGTTACCAAAGAGTATGGAATGGGTAGCCAGAGATTGTATTCTTGGCTATCTTGAATTATTCAGATATTTCCCTTTGAATTTTAATCCATTTTGCTGTTTTGTATACATGGTAATTATTTTGGGAATTGACTATGGCAAGATTATTTTATACCTATATTATTGATAGTTATTTATTAATTTACTTTGTAACTGAAAAAATCTTACAAATTTTCATCGGTGATCGCATTATTTTTATTGTTCTTAAACAATCGAAGAAATCTGAACATCCCGTTTCACAGTACAGATTACTTACAGAAGAAAATACAAACCGCAAATGAGGGCACACAGACAGAGTAGAGAAACAATAGTTCTATAAAATCGCGACGATAACAAAACGTAAGATTCTTTTTTGTAAAGCATATATATATATATATATATATATATATGGGTGGTTCTCTGTCAAATCGAAGATGAAAAATTTTTTTTTGGTTCAAACTTTATATATATTGATATTGATATATATACTTTCTGAAATTAATCTTTTAAAATAGTTTGCTTCTTTATCTAAAATTTTAACATTATCAAAATTAAAGTTGTGTAAAATCTTTTATATGAGTAGGAATAGGTAATATTTTTTCTAAAGGAGTTTTTTTATGTTCGTCTATTCTCCTTTTCAAACTCCTCTTAGTTTGGCCTACATAAGTAGCATTACAATCATTGCACGAAATTTCATATACGACATTCGTCTCACACCATTTAGTTACTCTATACATACTTAGACATATGCTATTGCCACTGACTGATTGTTCTTACGACGAGAGAGACGTATTTACGTCTCTCATTTGATGTTTTATTTAATTTAATTTTTTCATTATGGTGAGACTATGAAATATATATTTTTTGCATAAAGATGTTCTATATTTTTTCAAAATTTTCTATATGTATGATTTTTGTTTTTATATTAATAAAGGCTTGAAGAGGTCTCTCACCGGAGACGAAACGTCGCCAGTTAATTCTATTTGGACTTTGTTTATTATTAAAAAACCTGGGTTATCCTCCCACCTTTCTTTTCCCAAAAACTATATGCTTATACAGGTACTTTTGCACTATAAAAAGGTATCTTTTCACCGTACGAAAGTAGTCGGAGTCCGGATCAAACCCTTCGATTATCACATTTTAAGGTTTAAAATGCAAATAAGGTAGCCTAAACATGTATATATGACTTTAAAAGTAAATTTATTGAAAAATTCAGGAAATTTAACAAAAAAAAGTATCAGGGTAGTTTTAGTTAAAAATGCATCCATTATGAGCTACAAATCATTGAAAGTAGGCAAAAAATGCAAAAATCGCTTAAAACACCAACTTTGACCAGCTATAACTTGAAGCCAAGTGAAGGGATCGCGCTGAAAATTTTTTTGGGAGCCACGGGCATCCTATAGAACATATATATATAAAGTTTGAACCAAAAAAAAATTTTTCATCTTCGATTTGACAGAGAACCACCCATATATATATATTCAATTCATTTGTCACATTGATTTGGCCCTTATTTCATTTAATATTAAAATTTTCTCACAAATCCACGAAGTTCGAAATCAGCTGGAAGGCATGAAGTTTAAAAGTTCCTTCTGTCATAACCTTTGATTGCCACAGATTTCAAAACCGTTAAGTGCGCCTTTTCTCCCGGCCAAGCGAAATCACGCGGCCGAGCAATACAGCTTCTAAAATCCCCTTCCACTTAAAAAGAAAGTAAAATTCCGACCCCATCAAACTCAAAGTGCACATTGTTCGCGCGGCGAGTGCAAGTGCAAGTGCTCGCCGCTCTTGTGGGAGAGATGGCCGAACGAGAAAGAGCTGCTACAGAAAGTGAAAAAAAGCGGTGCACGTGCGCCTGAAGGAGGGGGAAGCTACACGCGACCTGGTCGACGAACCAGGACGCGAGCGAGTTGCGACACCTTGAGCTGCTCGCATTGCTGCGACTGCTCTCGAAGCTGACGGACGAACGGACGAAAGGACGGCTCGCTCGCTTATTTTGAAGCGAGAATCCCGTAGCTGTCCAGCGAGATTCTTCCCAGATATCTCTATAACTGTTTGTTTTGTAGTCGAGTTCGAGGTCGAGTTCTGCTGGGAGGTAAGTTTGTGATCCCGGAAGGCAGGATGTGGTTTGTTTTATCTACCGCGCAATTATCAGGTTTGCATCGTCGAAACAATCGTTCTTGAAAATCGCAGTTTGTGAAACCATGTTGATACTTGAAGAGTACTCATGTTACTGTAAATTTATTGTGTATAAATATGAACTATGTAAATTCATCTCTATACTAATATTTTTGAAACAAATTGTGATCAGAGATATAAATTACAGTAGATATTTGTTTTTTTGACCTATAATTTTTCTTATATTTTTACTAGTGCATGTTGCGTCTAATTTTTTTATCCGAAAAACATACATTTTTCACTGATTATGTTAACATAGTATTAAATACGCGTGCGAAAGATGATTGGTAAATTCATTTCTCTATCTTTGCTTCTCTCTTGCCAAAAACTTATTTCCTTACGAAAATCATTTTCTGAGTACTAGTATTGAAAATAGTAGGTTTCAATAAAAGTGAATAAAATAGTTTGTTATGGAATCTATTATTTGTTTTAAATTTGTAATAGTTTGTTCATTTTTCTGGATCTAAATGCTAATTTTCGATGTGGATGATAAAACTTATGATATAATAATTTTAATGATTGGGTCGGAACGACAGCCTAGAAGCATTGTATATCGTCGAAATCGATAAAGAATGCTGGCAACATAAAATTACTATATAAAGAGAAGATCACGTTTTCTGATTAAAAATATAAAAATCCATTAACTAGTTACCTCTGATTAAATCGAATGCACTGTTATACAATCTGTAATTACAAAAATTGAGAAAAAACATAAGACGATCATTAACAAACTCACACACAAGTTTTAAATTATACGTATGTACAAAGCAGAAAGTATATGGAATCTCGTAATTGAGATTTAATAAGCCTTTGTGATTGGATTGCCCAAATGCCTCGAATCAGCGCTTATCTTGATTAAGCAGGACACTCGATATGATCGTCGAATGAGAATCTAGGTTCGAGGGACAGCAATTTCACCATCGATTGCAACGATCACTTCTGATGACTGTTAACCACTTCTGCGTCTCTGCAAAGTATGCATGTGGGCTGCTGATTTTTTAATGCACTTTATGATTAGTCATGGAGCTGATTGAAAATTGAAATACATGCAAAATTTTCCTATAGGGCTACTGTAGAGTATAATAAAGTATGAAAAGAATGCCACATTTATTAAACACTGATGTGTGGAACTCATTATGTATTTTCAATAATTTTTTTACTGATTTTATTAATAATATAAGGCTTAGTATATTCATTTTTTTATTTTATCAGTTATCAAATAAGAATCAAACACTTGCGTATGTTATTGTTTTATTCATTTTTTCTTGAATATAAAATTAAATATATGATAGATGTGATTACAGTGTAAGGGGTTGCTTGACTTATTGTTATGATATCTTGCCACCTCGCATTCTCTTATCCTTGAGTTGGCATTAGCCCTTTCATGCTTTCCGAGAGTCACTGGAATGTCTTTTTCTCCTGTGAGATTTCTTATCAAGATTTTTTTACAATATATTGTTTAAGAATTCTATATCATGGTTAAATAAATCGTGATGTACAAAATATTATCAAGACTCGTTAGTAAATCTTCCAAAAACTTTGTATCAAGAAATCAATTGCTTTTTGCTAAGATGGATCAATTCTGAGGTTTCGGCTCACTTCAACTTTCCGAATTCTTATGCTAGTATTACACGGCTATTGTGCAAAGTAATTTCTTCAATCCTTAAATATAAGTTTCGCCACTAGGAGTTATAGAACCTAAGACTCTAACTTTTTTAATTCATTTTTTCATACTTGTCCAACATGTAAGTATTGTTCAGACAGAATATTTTACGACTTTGCATTTCGCACTTGCGTGCGTGAATTAAAGTTTAGCTAAAGACCTAATTATTATTCACAGTACTTGTAAATTTTAAATATGTGAGAAAAAGTAATAAAATTCAGTTCTCAGTTTTAACGCCATCCATCAAAAAACAGCCTTCTCATCTTTATTTATGCAAATCTGAAATTTTACTCCGAACAAAATCTGTGCTTCTTACTTTTCATAAATGAAAGCTATATTATGCAATCAAAAAATGTCAAATTATAAAAACAATAATCGTATACCGAATTTAATTTTTTATATTCATTGAAATAGAATTAGTATAATTTTTGAAAAATAATGAATTATATAAATATCTATATTGAATGAAAGTAGAATATCGAAAAAAACTAAAATAATTGTATGATCGACACATTAAGCACAAAAAAAGCATTTTCAATCAAACCACAATCCAACAAAAACACCTTCTTAAACAATAGACCTCATATGAGTATACAGCCGATAAGAAAATTAAATTCACAGAAACATTACATCATAAACCACTTGATCGTTCCTACGCTTTTCAACCTGTCGTAATCATGATAACCGCATCCTTTATCTATCGCACGCATTGCGTACAAATCATAAACAAAAACGAGCTCTACTATGCATTAAAAAAAACGCGTCCCCCACACAAGCTCGGCGGAATGAAATGCAAATCACGCATAAAAACTCGGACACACACTCGCTCCTTATCGCTGCTCTGAGAGATAGCGCTGGGCGCGCACCAGTCAAGATCGCACAATCGAACTCTCCTGCGCATAAGGTGCAGCAGCCGTTATACAAAGGTGGTACCGCGGGCGGGTGCACCGCACGTACTGCACACGTGTTCAACCTGTGCCCGTCGCCACGCCGGCGCCGGAATGTGGCGGTGGCGGCCGAACACAACGACTTGTTCGGTGTGTCCCTCATTTTTCTTTTCTCTTCATCGGGGCTTTAGTTTCCCGCCAAGGTCGCAGTCATGAATGGCGCGCGCAAACTCCATAAATCGATACGTCCAGGACGCGATAATAAATTTACATTCTGCGAATGTGTGCGTACTATTCTGCGTATTAGCGTTGGAGCTCAGCACATAGTTTTCAGGGGAGATGGAGAAAATATGGGGGGGGGGGGGATAAGTAGCCTGTATGATTTTGCGGAGTGTCTTAATGAACGATCGGAATCGGGGCGTTTGATCGGGAGTGTCCGTGGAGTAAATGCGAATTATTCGATTGGTCGGATTGATTGTGAGAAGGCAGTTGTCGAGCTCGACAATGTACCGAGTTCTGTACGCGCGTTATAATTAAACGTCGGGGGCTAAACGCAAGATTTAGAGAAATGAATATATCGATGATTTATTATGGTATTGGACTGAGTTTTACCGCGCGATGTCTGCGTATGTTTAAATTTCTAACTTCAAACAGTGAAGATTAAGAAAATTTGATCAGAAAAGACCCTTTTAAATCAAAATTTGAATTTTTATTATTGACTAAATATTTTCATCGTTTTAAAAACACTGTTGCAAGCCCAAACCAAGCTCAACTTTAATGTATAAGTACATCATTATTATTACTTTATTATTACATTACGCGTAGACCGCTAAGTATAGATATCAATTACCAAAACAAAGCAGTTTTGAACTGATTCTCTTGTCTCCGCCTAATTCCTCCATTCGATGGTAGGTTAAAATAGGTGGCGCATGGGTATTTTTCCATTTCTCTCATAACAATATGCGCGCTAAGTCTATATATATAGCGGTGTGCCACCAATGTTAAAACTGGCTTGTTTGTTCTGCTGCTTTGGCCGCTCATGCTACGTATTTTTCCAACAAATAAGTCTGTGAAAAATGTTTCGAAAATTATGCGTTTTAAGATAAGATCAAATCCGCGTTTTGGGAGAAACGACTTCATGATATTTTAATAGCAAGTTCATTAAAACTTTTGAATAAAATACAACAATCATTCAAGGCTAACCAGGAAAGAAATAATTTTATAATTTATGTCACAAGACAAAACATTTTTTCTGGAATGCTCAAAATCAGTTAACTCGATGAGCGTGGAATTATATATTTTTTAAGCAAGTATAAGATTAAGTAGAGCTAGATTTTAAATTTATATAATTACTGTGCAATTACGGTGTAGTTGATCGCTGGTTTCGTTACATAAGAAATATTTCATTCTAACGCATTGCGTGAATCTCGTTCGATCGGATCAGTGAACAGTAATAACCGAAATCGCTCAAGACTATCGACAGTCAGCTGTGTACAAATCAATGAAAGTGACGACGTTCCGTGATCCGCAGCTACTACCGGTATCAGGCCCTCATTCATCACGCTTCGCTTTATTCTCTTTATAGACCCGTATAACCAATAAATTTCGCTTCATAATTACACTCTGATGTTTGAAAGTAAAACAATTAACCTGGAGGGTTGATTGAAGCTCCTCGAGCAAAATAAATCAATAGAATCTTTAGATTTTATAAAATAATATTGTTTTTATAAATTTATTTTACAAAAATGTTGATAGTAAATGAATTGATGAAAGATTATCTTGCAAGTATAAATTCATCTGTACTAGTATTTATTCGTTTGAATGAAAAATTTTATGCAGGTGTGTCAAGATCGTTTCAATCGATTCTTTATATCATATTTTTTAACAAAATGCAGTAGCTATCTATAAATTTCTTAATAATTATTCTTATATATTATAATTTATTGATATAAAAATGATTGATTATTTTTTAATTATTTTATAGTAATCTTCTGATATCATAATTTGATACTGTAATAAGTGCATTCACGCACTTTTCATATTATAGAATTTCAAGACACTTTTTACACTCCGTAACAAGGTGTTTAATAGATCAGTCGCGTAAAATTAACCCATTTGGCTCACGTAGCCATAAAGAAAACTATTGTAGTGCCGATGATTACACAAGCGTCAATTAAAATGTTTCTTCCGACCGAATAACGCTCTAGACACAATGTTGCACTGTAGGCGTTAGAAGAATAAATCATTGCTTCAAAATTATAGTCCGACATTTTTGCTAAATTGGTATATTATTTGAGAACAATTGCCGTTTCTCGAACACATCAATTAAGGCTGTTGATATGACCGTAAAATTATAAAATGCCTCGACAGTGTAGAACAGACTGGTAGAATTTCATTATCTATCGTTTTTAAAAATAGTCCAGATTTTACTGTGTAATAAAATTGAAAAGTATAAAGATTTACAAACAAAATAAGAATAATTTTAATAGTATTATAATTTAAAAGTGGCTTTTGTTTGGTTTGATAGCTTTACTTTTGCACTTAACTATTCACCTAATGTTTACTCATAAGTATAACACCTTTTTTGTCTATTTTCATAAAAATTTCTGAATTTCTGTATATCTTGTACAATGTGTGAACTTGTAAACGGAAATTTGTTGCGTGTACATTATAATGATAACAGATCAAAAAAATGCGAAAAACCATGTAATTTTGATATAATTTAATAAATTAGTAATTAGATACAAATTTATAAATTAGATAAAACTTTATAAAATCATTTTGTGCTGTAATGATCCTGTAAATAGGCTATACACATTTAGGGCACCTAAACGGCTATATGCTAATGCGAGTGGGAATTTTGTGGAGAAACCTTTAGTCCGGTTTCATTCAAAATGGTGGCCCTACGTGTATGTCTTATCACATCCACAAAAATCCATGAAACAAAAACAAAAATAAGTCAGCGTATTCAAAATAGTACGTTTCAATACTATAGGTAGTGCGCAAGTTGATTGTTACAGGAGTGCCAGTTTGTAACCCATGCGAAGCAAGGATGACAATCATCCGTGAAGAATTGTGTACAGTATTAAAAATAAATCTTCTTCTCACGTGAGAAAAAAATTTCTTGATGAAAAACAAAAATATGTATCAAAACTTTCTCTAAAACGAAGCAAATATAGAATTAGAAATGCATTAATGACTAGCTTGTGAAAACGTATTACTCCATTTGATTTTTTCATCGTAGTCTACAATTCATCGAAGCATCGGGGTTGTCTGCATCATCAGCAAAGGTAGTTAAACCTGTTACGTATATCCACTGCATTTATCTGTGTACGAAAGTGGTCTTAGCGCTCTCTTTGCTATTATGAGGACTTTCTTATCTCTATATGCACGAAGGTGCACCTGTACGCTGTTCTTTGTTCGATTAGCTATTCTTCGCGGATTTCTTTACAGTTTTGCCTTTTTTCTAGATATTTGAAACAAATTTTATAGTTTATGAAAATCATTTGAAAATAATAGTTCATTTTTTATTAAGGTATTAAAAATTTTGAAGTTTCCTAGTTCCCTTTTTTATAGCTTGAACTAATTTTATGACACAAAGAATATATGATGCTGTAGCCTATATCTATACCGACTCACACCCGGCAATATTTCTCAAACATCTATAACTTGTATGATGCAATAGACATGTCAATAAAATAACCGAATTTTACTCTAGTTAATGTTAAAATACATTGTACACGGTGATTTAAATTTAACAGCAAATGCTCACTATAGAATACAGGACAAGTTGTAATTCATTGTGGTGGCTATAAAACGCGTGCTACTGCTAATTTACATGGTGCAATACTACTATAATTGGCGCGACATGAAATTTAGTGCGAACAATGTATAAATGTTTGGCACTTACTATGTATAAATAGTTACCAATGAAAATTATAAAATAAATTTGTTTTTAAGACAACATGAAAATTCAAAATATTTTTTAAGCATAAAGCACATAATGGGTCAAATGGGTGTAAGTTCTTGAGTAGTGTAGTCCTGAATTTACTTGTACCTACCTTTAAGATAAACAAAAATCAAGGATAGTATTTATTTTGAGATACCTATGCACGCATACATGTAGTACACATGTCTATTGAACCGTAATAAGCTTTGGTGCCTGACGCAACAAATCGCGATTAGAACTCGGTTCAGCGTGATTCTCTGTAATATATTATGTTGTTTTTGACAGAGTATTATTTATACTAATTTCGTTTTCAAATGACATGATGATCTTCTCTATTCGCTAATAATTTATTTCGCACTCGTATAATAAAGTAACGTAATAATTCGATAATTATTCATAATAGTTTCTTCTAACAATACAGTTACGAACGAGAGAGTGTTTATTACTTATTCGTATACGATTGTCTTCCGAATAGTTTTTGCTACCATCTAATACATATGTAAGCAGTCTGCAGTAGTGCAGTTATAAATATTTACAATTTGTGTAATCTTTGTGTATAATATGAGTTCCTAGTCGTTTGTGTACGTTATATCGGCAAGAGTATAGGTATCAATTAGAAAATCTGAATTATGTTAACATCTGCGAAGTTATTATACAAATTATCGCACCTTTGTAAATCTATATACTTTTGTACGGTAGACCGTTGGGCAGGTATTTCGATATATGACGTATGGAAATGATTAATCTACTGTGTCAACACGTGATTAGACTTTTGATTCATAGAAATGCTCGTTAGCACCAATTAGAGACAATGAACATTTGGTAGATTATTTATTTCCAAGTTATGCAAAAATACATACACGCAGTTGTTTTAATCATAATCATCATAAATATCAATTTATTCGAATACATCTGTTTTTGTTAATAGAACCGTTATCGTCATGCTATAAACACTCTATACTTTTATACTCACGAATACAGTACATCGCAAACACACCCTATACGAAGAACTCGACATCTTCATACAGCTCCAAAGCTCATTCAGCCATAGTGACACCTGATACATCATCACTCAGCTCTGAATCGTCCATAAACAATGCCAGCGACGACAATGAGTAAGCCCCAGAAATCAGAATCCCAGTATAATACCGGCACCTCTGCAAAATTCTCGAAACTCTAAGCATCCACCTAAAACACCCGACTCATCGGGTGTCGGCTTCGCGCAGCTCTGGCTAAATGTCAATGTTAATAGCCGCCTCAGCTTGACGCATAGGGCTCGGAGGCGTGAAACAATGGACCGAGCTCGCGCTCATCGGGCGACACACGCATAACTGCGAGACTACGCGCGCGCGTTCGCGCGGGGCAACAATTTGCGCAAGAGAGCGTATCGTGGTGTGCAGCATATACGCGTCTTGTCTATACAGCCGGTCTCCGGACGAATACCGGCGCGAGGGGGCAGACAACGGTTCGCGCGGCTCACACATGGACGTACACAAAGAAGCCAAGTCGAAGGAGAGCATTATTCCATCTGGGTGTGGTGTGCGGCGTGTGGCGCGTATAACGTGTATATGTATGCGCGAGCTGCATAGGTTCTCGACCGGGATGATGGGGTGGGGTATACTGGCGGCAGGAGATATCCCCCCGGTGTTCAACCCGAACAGACGCCTATAAATTGACGGGTCCAGCGAGCTGCAGACCATGTGCACCCGGGGACTTCGATCTGGGAGTACACCGAGTGCGAGAACCGAGTCAACATGATCTTCATTGTGAGTAGCACTATATTCATACAGTTGTGGATTTTTCCGTATTGAGGGAATCGGTGGCGCGTTCAAGAGAGAAAAGTTCTTTTACCTTTGTAGTAATAACTTTTTTACGACGTATCTTTACTTTTACGCTTTTTTATTCTCGAGAAAACTCTAGAATGATGCAATTTAACACCGTGTAAGTTCATTGTAGTTTTGCGCGCACTTGTTTTACGAGTATCTTGACTAGGTTGTAGAAGACAAAGGAAATAGAGTTTGAAAATTATGTATTGATAGTTCTAAATTCTATAATCAATACTTTTTAACTTTGTTTTTAAAATGGATTATTTCTCATCGCTAAAATATTGTTAGTACACAAAAAATGCATTATTCTAGTGTGTCAGATGTCGCAATTAAATTTCACAAAAAGTTAAATCATTCAATCATAACTGATAAACTGTTTCATTTAATTAAAGCTATGCAAAATATCAGACAAGACTTTATCAGTGATTGATTAAGCATTTGTTTCGAAATCGTTCGATTTCTCTAATAAATATTAAATATTATTAAAATTTATATCGAAAACATAACCTTTGAAATTCCAGATCTTACTTTCGTTGGTGTCGACGGTACTCGGCGTACCCCAGTGGTACGGTGGTCCAGCCCCCTACGGACCTCACGGCGCGGCTGCGCCTCTGGGCCCGGACGGTCGTGTAATCGACACCCCCGAGGTCGCCCAGGCGAAATCGGCTCATCTCGCCGCTTTGGCCGAAGCTGCCGCGCGTGCTCCCAAGGGACCCGGTGGATGGGAAGGACCCGCTGCTCCTGGCCCATATGGCCACGGTGGCTACGCTCCCCGGTACAGGTGACTTTTTACGCTCGCCCTGCGCGGCAAGCTTCAGCCTGGCTTTTGCTGTATGGGTCTTGTATGACGACCATCAGCGAGTTTACTTTTTTTTACTTTTTATATTTTGTAAATAGATTTTTTTGTTTTATTTGTTTGTGTTGTTTTGTTAATTTTAGTGGGTTGCTGGTGCTGCTTTATTACGTTAACTTGGAAAGCTTTGCTTTTGAGAATAATTATTTATTAACTTGCATAAAGATAAAATGTTGTTTCGCACTGCCTTTTTAATATGTTGCAATACAAATTTATAAACTTACTATATTTGTAAAAAAAAAACTAATATTTTTTTATGGTTGATCACTAACTCTTACTTTTCCAATTCATTAGTCTTCTGTGTATATAATATATAATTACATCGTCTGCGGTTTTGAGTTTAATCACGTAACTTAATCGAGTTCTCATTTATCTTATATAGTATAATAATATAAATGGTTTGGATGTAATTAGATAAATGTGTGCCAAGGCAAGACACCTTCTTTCTGTTATATAATCATAATGCACATCATACTTGCACTTGTAATAACTTGAGGATTTATCTAAATAATGAGATAAAGTTAAAACAAAATAATTAATCAATTAACTTTACAAATTTAATTTATCTGCTTCTATATATTAACAACTTGTGAATAATTGACTCGTTTCTAAAATCAAGTCTACTCACTCTGTGAACTAACTCTTCATCCAAACTGACAAGCACAATAGAAATCCTTAAGATCACAACCAACTAACTCAAAAATTTATCCCATCACCAGTGGACCCCCTGCTCCTCTGGGACCCGACGGTCGAGTAGTCGACACCCCCGAGGTGCAGCAGGCTAAGGCTGTTCACTTTTCCCTGTACAACGCTGAGGTCCAGAAGGCTGGTCCCCCTGGACCCGTCGGACCTGCGCCAGGAGCATGGGGCAACCCAGCTTGGAACGAAGGTGGCTGGAACGGTGGCCACGATTACTACTGAGCATCGGCCAAGATGATTACTGCATAATCATTATCACCACCACCCAAGTCCAAAATAATATATCTATCTACGGCGCACCTCTCGCCTCCGAAATCTTCGAGTGAACTGATGGATCCAGCAATTTTTATACAAGAGTTTGAAGTACGATCGAAGAAACCCGCTGCAAAAATTTCCCAAGAAGTAAGGACGATTCGGTACTGGGGGCTATCCGGATCGATGCACCATGACCGAATCAATGGAAGAGCGAAAAAATTGTTGTAGTTGTAAGTCAAACGAGCGAGATTATTCTTTTTTTATCGTAGTATACTATATTAGTATTGCTAGTATTCTGTCGATGGAGCCTGTTTTTGCACGGGGGACAAGATCGTCGGAAAAATATGTACACGAATATCACGGTTCAGTCGAAAAGAGAGAGAGAGAGAGAGAACAATAAAAATCAAAATTAGCTTTATAAACCTTGTGTAGCATTTTTTCCGCGAACGATTCATTGCACTAGAAACGGAAGAAGACTTAGGGATCCAGCTTTCAATTCGACGACGCTCGGAGCTTTCAATCGTCTTATCGAACCAGCAGCAGTTTCGCCTGAACCTCAACGCACGCACTTACGTAATCCAACGTCATAGTATGCATCATATATCTTAGCGCACTAAGTTTACTACACTCTATCTACCTCTATATGCAAGTGATTTTGGATTTACTCTCGGTAACAAAAAAAACTCTCTACCTCTGCTTCATTCTTTCATACGCCATGAGCGCACGCGACTCGTAAAAAAAGTCGATTTCTAATCGATAATAGAACTACACTTTGTAACGCGGATAGATAGACGGACAGAAAAAAACTATACTAGCGCCTTTACAATCACAAAAACGGACAACAACGGAATTCCATCGACTCCGCACTTTATTATTCGCCGGGAGTGTGTGACACGCTCCGACGAAATTCCGAACTCGCCGATCGGGCGCAGCTTTTGGATCGCAGTCACAGCGGCGTTGCACGTGGCGAATCGTAAATCTCTCCTCGCGAGATATTTCGCGCTGCGCGAACGGGCAACGCCCAATAATTTTCCTCCTTCAAGTGTCTATCTATCTCTTTCTCGCTGAAATGGATCTCCCACGCGGTTCTCGTGGCTCTATTATTCTCTCTTCTATGCGTGGCGTGGAATTTCCGCGCAACACCTTTGCGATTGTAGAGCCGCGGCGACACTTTCTATATGGATTCTCTTCGATCGTCATGTTGACGCGACGACAGCACTTCTTTCTTCCGGAAGTGGGGTATCGCTCGCGAGATTCCCTTCCATCTTCTGTTCTTTATATAGCGACTTTTTCGTCTGTTTTTATTTTTATTCATAGTTTTGGAACTGCTGCGGTTTGTGGTAACTATATATTCTGCGATGATGAAGCGAGGGGGTGCCTTCCTCTGTTGTCGCTTCTGGCGCCGGTTGCTTTGTACGACTGCGAAAATTTGTTTATCATGTATCATGTAAAAGTGTGTAACTTTTATATTATTATATATACACGTATCCTGATAATAAAATATGATTATTTTCTCAATGTTCTGCTCTTGTAACTGTTATCCCCTACATATGATAATTATGATTAAACATTATAGCACGTGGTATGGAAAAGATCGTTATTAATTTGAATTTATCACAGCTATCATAAAGGAAAAATTATAAGGCAGTGACTATATTTACAAGATGCCAACATTGTATCGATCTACAATTTGCATAGCAGTGGGTCGAAGGACAAAATTTACTTTCAATGCGCACAGATACAGCTTCTGATTGTAGTTTATATGCCTAATTATCTGGTTCAAGTATTCAGCCAAAGCTCTTCGACTGTCAACCTTACATACAATTTTCAAACAATAATATGGCTATCGTAGAAAGTTAAAAATTGTAGGCAACCGTGTGTAACGAGATATCAATCAAACTATGCAGAAAATGACTATATAAAATAATAGTGTCTTTTATTAAAATCTTTCCAACCCAGTCTTGAATTAAGTAATTTGATTCGAATTTTTTGTTATCTTGCTATAATGTCTTGCCTCATACGTCAGAGCAGAACACTAGAATGCAAATCAATCGCTCTATCGAATGAAAATAAAACAAAGAAATACCAACAAGCTCCTGATCGTAGAAGGTATAAGAGGCTGCGTGGAACAATCTCCAACGAATCTCCGAATAGCGCATTAGCTCTTTTGAATTCCTCGCTCCTATTACCCAAAGTAAAAATGCTGCACAGACAAGCTTTTATGTAACGAAATGAATTGCAGAGTTAAAAACATTCAACGATAACAGTAGGTGATATCCTTATGCGTAATTGTACCACGCACATGCCACATGCGACCGAGCGATATTGATTAACGGCGCTGATACACTTACGTCGCGAGAGATTGAAAAAACGGATAAGCGGAGAGCATAATTACTGATAAAGGTATGGTTGAGGATAGCGACGACAGATAAGGAATGGCTCAAGCTGTGTCGACCAATCAAATGGTAGAAAGGTTCGAAGTTCAAGTCCGTTGTGTTGCGCATTGCGAGGAATTCGAGTGAGATTGCAATTTTTATTCTAACTTTGCAAGGAGCGTAGATAGAAACAATTACTGGGAGTAGCCTACTGCTGCTCGCTTCCAGGCTACTTCTACGTAGAGAGAGCTATGGAATAGAAATAATAGATTTGCTTTTTATAGGGTTACCGATCTTGGTCGTTTGATTACATTGATTTATTATTGCGATATGTTAAAATAAAGAAGTCGTAACTATTATCTCGAGAATACAGATACGAAGTATAAATATTATATGTAATAATGTATTGCATTCATAACCAGCATATAATTCTCGGTAGCTCAATTACCCTTTGTTATATAGGTACTTTATTGTTCTGATATACTTGATAACTAGATTATAATTCTATAGTAATTAATATGCCATACTGTTTCCTTACTAAAATAAAAATTATTAAAAATATAATCATATCAGCTTAGATAAAAGCCAAAATCCGGTCCAATTATTTTGTAACCACCTCGAAAGAATTTTCAGTACTCCTCTTATCAATTTTTAATAAATATTTAAGCATATGAAATAGTAAAATTAAGACTCCTTGAAAAAAAATTGACACTAGATAAACATCAACATTCACAGGTCGATTGTTGTTCAACCCGATCAAAGAATCGGACGCAAACTCGATAGCGCGTGCAAGGACGAGCCCAGTCAAGCTCAACGAGGAATTCGACGATAAGACAGGCGCGAAAAATCACGCTACCGCTCAAGGGGTAAGAAGTATAGTCTCTTTACATAGAGCGATGAATGCACCTGACGTGTAGTGTATAAAGCCGCATACAATCGTGCTTTTTCGTCACTCGTCGTCTCGCGTTCGATTATATACGTATGCTTGAACGTATGCTAATGGTTACAGATGCGATAACGGTTCTTCGTTAACGTCTAGACACCTTTTTTAACATCGCAAAAGGAAAGGTGCGTGTACGAGCGAGATGAGGGACGCACGTCGTCGTTGTCGTCGCTTTGTGTTACGCGAGATTTTGCGCTTCGCGCGATAGGCGTGACTGATGAATATTCCAAAATACTACCTTGAATGTCGTTGCGCTATTGTTTGTTACGCACGATTACGCGACGATGCATGTAATACACTGTGTGTATGCGATGATCGAACTGCGTGTATACATGTGCGGTCAGTGTACGGTTTGTTGCTCGCTGGAATAATACATTTTTTTTCGTGTTTTTCTGAGAAAAGAAAATTGTATGAATAAATGGAAGGTTTGGAGGGGTGAATTTCCTACCTAAAAGTTTCGATCGCTCTATCTTGAAGCAGTTCTATTTATTGCCTGATTGGTCAGTTAAAAAAGGGCGCGGTTGCGGTTCGACTTTGAATTCGAAGTTGTGTTTAAAATTTTACAAGAATGATAAGTAAAGCAGAAAAAGAGATATTATAAGACAGTGTTTTATTATATCCAAACAGTTACTAATATTTAAAATTTGACAACTACAGGCAGGCATTAAACTTAATTTGAATACATAATGTATACGTGCGGACCACTAGAGCGATATCAATACCAAAACAAAACATCAGTTTTGGACTGGCCCTTTCGTCGCCGTGACGCCGTCTGAACTTTCTGTGACTCTAGCAGGTGAAAATACAGGTGGCTCATGAGCACTTTTCCATGTTCCTTACAATAATGTATGCCTTAAGTCTATAGATATAGATATAGTAGTTGGTATCTTGACATCTCGTAGATTATGCTCACAGGCAACACCAATAAATATTTGATAAGAACTTTATTTGAACAATAGTAAGACAGCTCTTGCTTTTACAGATGTCAGCGAAACAGCGACGTTTCGATCCGACCTTCGCATTTTGTCCACCCGCGATCTTCATCTCTTTCGATTTTGTTTTGCTTCGCGTTTGTTCGATCGAATGTACTGTTCCCAAATTCACACTATGGCTTCCCGTCCGCGCGAAAACCTCTTTGTTTTCTCGTCCCGTGCCCCTCTCAATTGTCACTTACAATCAAGACAAGGAATAGCGTCCCCAAACGATCCTTTCTATGATCGCCGTACGCAGCCAAGTTTGACTAAAAGTCGGCAGCTCTCGCACCGAACAAACGAGAATTATTATTTAGCTATAGAATCGTAACAGTAGTGTGCCACCAATGCTAAAACTGCCTTGTTTGATCTGCTACTTTGACCGCTCATGCTGTAACTGCGCGAAGCCCTCTTTACAGGATGGTTGAGTGGCTGAATCTTTGGAAAATTGCCACGGCTTATTTAATTCTCTCTCTCTCGGTATCTCATTGATTGTTGCTATAAAGTAAATCATAAAATAAACCTAAAAATCAGATTTATTCTTATCTATGCAGCCATTGCTATTTATAGAATAGGAGTAATTCGTAAATTAACAATACCTGCATATTTTAGAATTAATTTTACGCACACTGTGCATGATGGCTGTATGCTATGTATTACTAGAAGTTTCTTTACAAATGGCAAACATCGAATCGATCGACATACATAAATATATTTCAAAGAAAGTATGTACCTCACACAGTATTTGACGACCATTTGTTTGTAAAGTGGAAATGTATCTACTTACTAACACCTTTATCCAGTGCATTTACGGTTGCCAATTCTCAGGGGCACTATTAAGCTGTAATGATTTCCATTTCTACAATCGATGTCAGTAGTTTTATTAAAATTTGATATGTACAAGAACCGAATGTATATTATTTTAAATGTAAATGTACATATTTGCAGTGGGTAAATACATCATACACTTGAAACAGATTTCCAAATTAACAATTCAATAACAAACACTATTATAAAAAGCAAATAACTTATGCATAATCATCTATTAATACAATAAATAAATCCTTTAGAAACGGCAAGTATATTTTTCACACATTACTTGACGACCATTTGTTTGTAACGTGGAAATACATCGACAGACTAACAGCTTTTTCTGGAGAATTTGCTGTAATCGTGTGCATAGGCGCTATTATATTGTATTGATTTCCATCTGTAAAACCTTCAATTTGTCCAATCGATTTCGCAATTTTTTGGAATTCACGAAAAAGTTCGAGTTTGTCGAGCGAGCCGAGATCTCATCTTGTCTCGCTAAAAATAGTCGGGATAAACAACGATTTATCTCGAGCTGTTCTCGCACATTCTTAATCCAAATTATCAATTCAATAACAAACACTATTATGAAAAGTAAATAACTTATGCATAATACAACAAACAAATCCCTCAAAAACTTATTGTCGTAACTAGTTTGTTCTTTTAACTCGGAATTTCTTATTTCTGTTGACCATAGTTTTGGAATACCAGACTCCATTATTCCATAAAATATTTTATCAAATTTTTCGGAAGACGGTGAAGCTTTTTCATAACCAAACGCTAAATTATCCTGAATCAATGAGAACTTCGCGATCTTCATAATCTTCTCTTTTCGATTTTCTGTATATTTATTTATCAAATATTTTACTGTTCGAGATGGTGCAATACATGCGATTTTAAGGTTTTCAGCTAATTTCTTTATACATTCTTCGTGATGCATTGCTTTTAATTGTGTTTTAATATTAATTTCGTGAAAATCATTGACTAACGATTCCAACAAAAACTGTGTAACGTATACTGGTATTGTGCGTTTTCAAGCTCTTCTAATGAATCGAAAGAAATTTTTTGACGAATAATCTTGATATCCGTAAATGTTGGAAAGATGTCTGCAGAAAATCCCATGGATAATATTACGATGCTTACAAATATGATTCTTTCAATTATTATTTTAGGTGTTCTTACCATACTAAAATGTTCTGACCCACTAAAATTTGAAAAATGAGCAAAACGTTCCACCAATACGAATGAAAATTTAGTATTCGCGCTACCAAGAAAGAAATTGATATTATCATCATTAGTAATAGTAAATAAAGAAGAAATCGTGATGAATTCTGAGTTCTAAAGTAAATATAATTGGCACAACAACGATGCTGTTCTCCATTGGTCGGCCTATAATGATGTTCTGCCCGTATAAATCTCCACCAACAAATAATGTAACTGGCAACATATTTACTTCATTATTTTGTAGCTTACTGAATAATGATTTATACAATGCTGGAGTGAAATTCTGCACAATATGTTGTTGTAATGAAAAATTTAATTTATGTGATAATACTTTTATAAATGAGTATCCAAATCCACTTATGTCCAGAATGTTTGAATTTGTATTCAGTTTTATTATTAACATTGGAGGATAATGAAATGTAGGGATTGTTATTTTATAAAGGTTCATGTTTCGTAGTTTATCAGGAAAAATTTCATTTTTAAAATCGAATTCATATGCATGATAAATATATTCAAACGGATTGTAATATAAAAATTTAGGCGACTCATCAGGATTAAAAATGATTATCGAAAAATTCAAGAATTTAAAATTCCACGCTGTTAATAAGATATTTTTCAAATTATCTTCAGATAACTCATGATTACCAAATATTATGGTTAAAAATTTAGGTCTTTTCACGTTTTCTAACTATTGATCCAACAATGTTAAACTATAATTATAACCTCTGATTAGATTTGCACCATCATTTTCATGTTCACCTATGTCAAGAAGAATTCCAAATAATGATGAAATTGGTAAATGTTTTAAAAATGCCATAGAAAAATGATCATTATTGAATATGTCTATTGAAAATGATGGAAACGAACCCAATATTTTTTGTTTAAGAACGTTTAGTTGAGAAGAAGTATTAGTCGTGTTGCTGATGTTAAACATGATTCATGCACATGCATATCTTGATTAATTTGATGTATGATTAAATCATTCCAATTATTTCCAAAAATAATCTGCATGCCTTTATTGTATGCAACGAATATTGCAATATAAAATATTATCCTTATTTGATTCATGTAGTATAAATGAACGTCTTTGCAGGTTGAGTAATTCGAATCTTTTTTACATTTATATTAGAAATTATATTATAATTATTTTTAAATGACTTATTCTTATATGTATATATTTTAATGAAAGTTATTTAAATACGATTATATTTTGTTGGATTGCAAATAGCATCGAAAGAATCACTAACTTGAGTCCAGAGGTGCCAAAGGTAAACTAAATAAACTTTTCCACGGCAACGTCAGTATTAATCCAAATTATAAAAAACGGTATTGATTATTGAATGGTTTTAAAAATAACAAAGGCTTAGTCGACAAGCGTTTCATCGAGAAAAAACCGCTACTAAGTGAATTAGTAGTATGCTTTCTCAAAAATTAGAAAAAGTAGATAATCAGTAAGGTGTCAAGTAATAAATAAAAAGGCACATACGACCATCGCAAGAGACGCATCACATAAATTTGTTTTTGCTTATTGCTAGATTTTTTAAGTAAATTTTTTTAAAGTGTATTTTTAGTTACTAAGCTTGGAGAAAGCAAAAGCGATGCAGATGTAACTAAGCCAGTGAACTTTTAGTTGCCGGCATGAGTTGTGGTTGAGACGAAGAGTAAAAAAAAGAAGTGGCACTGAAAAAGGGCAGTGACGCCGCGACTACTTGGTTTAGATGATGCATAAGCCCTTTGAATTTTTCGGGTCACTGACTGTAGCAGAAGTTCTAAGTTTATTTTTGTATCTATAAGCTAAACATAAAAGTAATTTTAAAAGATGAATGTGAATTCCAAGAACATTTGTCTACATATACTTTCAAATATCATATAGTATTTGACTTTTGTCATCTCTTGAAATTTCACATTATAAAACAATTATATTGCCTAAGCCAGATAATTTTCCCAAAAATGTATTCTCTATGGTATATGCATTATCGTAAAAGTTTATTTACGCAGCTGTTTCTATACCTATGTCGTATCCCAGTATTACCAAAACATCCGCATGTTTTATTTAATATTGGATAAATAATAAGAAAACCGCTGCCAATTCTTTGGCACGTAGCTTCCTTCAACCTTATGTATCGCTTTAATATCTAAATTGTTTTTACTTCATATATAATTCTATAAAGTTTTGATGCTTTTTCGTTTGATAGATAAAATTATTTCGAAATAATTATATTACATAATCAATGCGTAACTGAAAATATTGTTTTTAACGATTTAATAAAACAAAAAACAGAAAAAAACTAGCCAAGGTATAGATTAAAATCCATCAAATCGAAGTTAAGATCTAAGCGATGCAGTTTTCAGTTATATAGAATATACAATATACAGGGTGAGAAAACGAAATTTTGAAGCTTAATATCTTTGAAACCATTTGGTTTCATAACTCTTTGACGCATAGCATATGTTCAAAAATTTTGAAAAATTTCAAAATTTTTAATTGCCGTAGACTATTTAAAATTAAAGTAGTATATAGAATAACATTCGATAATCATGATGTTTTAACGAAAAGTTCCGAGATATAATGATAAGGATATAGTTCGCGGAACGTATCTAAAATCACCAGTGATCGAAAAATCGCCATGAATATACGCACATGCGTAACTGAAAATCTTATTTTTAACGAATTAATAAAACAAAAACAGCAAAAAACGAGTCTAAGTATAGATTAAAATCCATTAATGGAAACTGAGATCGAAGCGATACAGTTTTCAGTTATATAGAGTATACAGGGTAAGAAAACAAAATTTTGAAGCTTAATATCTTTAAAACTAACTGGTATCATAAACAACCCAAAGAAAGAGATAAAGGTGCTATATAATGCTAACTAAATCCAAAATTTTAAATTGATTATTGCCTTTTTACTCCAGTTATCGCATCACGTAGAAAAAACGACTCATAGTATACAGGGTGAAAAAACAAAAATTTGAAGCTCAATATCTTTGAAACTAACTGGTTTTATAAAAATCCCAAAGAAAGGGATCATTGTGCTATATAATGCTAACTAAATCCAAAATTTGAACTTGATTAGGCTGTAGAAGTTAAGAAGTACAACATGTGTTGTAGCGGCTTCGTATGCAAGGTCTATTTTAATTCGAATATTAAGTTCGTGCGAGGATTCGCGATGCCCTAGCACGAAGGAAAGATGTGTCTCTTTCGTGGCTAGTCGCCTCGTGTCCAGAGAGAAATAGTGTCTCTGGGGCCGATACGAGATCGAAAGAATACAGGATTCTTGTCGATGTGCTCACTCTGGCGGACCGGCTCGTGAATTGTCGCGATAATTATAATAGATTCGCAGCGCATAACCTCCTGTTGGGCCGCGCTGCAACGGCGCGAAATAGACAGATTATTTCGTGGTCGGCCGTCTCGAGCGAGAAGAACAACTTTGATCTGATCGAGATTCCGAAGAATGTTCGATTCGAGCTCTGTATTGACGATTTGGCGCGTGGGTTGCCGGGGAGTGAAATGCGTTGCTAGACGAAACGAGAGTTTCTTTGTTTTTTGGTGTTGGGAACGAAATCCTGGACACGTTTGCTCGGGAGTAGCGCGAGAACTTGCAAACGGAGCGGATGTACTTTAGTCAGATCAATAAAGTCTTTTCCAAAATATAAATCACGACGAGTCTTCCTTTACAATTGCCTTTTTACTCCAGTTATCGCGTCACGTAGAAAAACGATTTTTTTCAGTTTTTGTTGTTTGTCTCAGGATCTGCCCCCTGAAATGACTTAAAATTTAAGTGGTATATAGTTCTAATTACCTTCAATAATTTTTAGAATGATTCGCTATTTAGTTTTTAAGTTATGACGATTTAAAAATATTGCACTGTATGGTGTATAATAAAAGAACGACGAACGATAATATAAATATTTTACGGTAAAAACATAGGCAATTTTATTCTCTTTCAGGTACATATTAAGCAATTTACTTTTATTAACTTTTCCGATAACTTTGTTGGCAAAAACTGAAATCTCAAAACTAAAAAATCACTATAAAAAAAACGCGTATATAAATTGTAAAAACGGACTTTCGTCCCACTATCTTCTAGCAAAAACAAAGAAAATGAGACTTGGTGGGTTAAAATCCACCAAGTAGAAGCTGAGAAACAGGCGTATACATACGCACACACACACACACACACACACACATACACCCGTACGGACATTTTCTAAAAACACCATTTTTCGACTAAAAATTCATCAAAACACACTTCTCACATGTTTTTACACAAACTCCAAAAATTACTATTACAAGGCTTCCTTAGGAAGGAAGCAAAAGTACTATTCAAACTAGGAATGTAAACTTACTAATAATTTTAATCAATCCTTAAGATATATGTACATCGCTTTTGCTCAAGTATATTGTGACACGCAGAAAAAAAACCGCTGCCAATTCATTGGCACGTAGCTTCCTTCGACGAAATTTATTGTTCCAATAAATAAAATATTATTTTAAAATACAGTATGTGAATGCTAGTTTAATATTATCAGTATGACATAAATTCGTAGGGAGGGACTGCGACGTGCAACGACAACCTTATAAGAGGAAGCTAAATCTTTTAGAAAAATCGGTTTTTACATTTCAGCTCTTTGCTTAAGAACCGCTCAACGAAATCGTTTGAAATTTTAACAGCAGATATCTTCGTTTATGGTGAATCACCAAATAAAATTTTGAAGCATTTGACTACATTGTTTTAGAGATATAAGGAATCAACAGATTTTCAAAAAAAAATTCAAACCTTGATATCTTAAAAACCATAGGGCTTTTGTAGCTGCGCAATGAACTTAGCCAAAACATATAAAATATCTACCTTTTCCTAAAATCTCAAGTGCTATAAGGCCTTTTTACGCCCGTAATAGAGACTCAAAAAAAAACTAATTTCTTTTAGTTTTCGATTTATTACTGAAAAAATAAGAAGTCAACTCACTTGAAATTTTAATGGAATATAGTTGGACACGTAACCCATCAACATATTTTTTTTCGTGAGGTTATGATGTTTAGTTTCAGAGATATACATTTTTTTTAAAAAATCACCATTTTCACTTTATCAGCCGAACGAAGCGGTCAATCCCGAGGACCAAACGGGGAAAAGTAGGTAATTTTATTATCTTTCAAATGCATTTTAGCTGAATTGTTTGTAACAATGGAATGATTAAAAAAACGAAAATAATGTTTTTCGAAAATCAAAAAATGGCCATAAAAAAGAAAGTAATTGAAAAAATAAAAAAATTAATGTTTTTCCCGAATTCAGAATCCAAAAATAGATATGCATGTCAAATTTGATTGATATTGACGGAGTAGTTTCAGAAATATCACGGTATACACACACACACACACATCCATACGGACATTTCCTAAAAACACGTAATTCGAACTTCTAACATCTTAAAACATGTTTCTATGAAGTTTTAGCGAAACTAAAAATTTTACTATTACAAAGCTTCCTCTAGGAGGAAGCAAAAAACTACTATAACGAAATATTTCCCATAAAGATTTATATACTGATGTCGAGTTACGTTCAAGTTTTCAACTTGTAGCGTAAGTGCGTAGTTGTTTCAAGTAAATCCCGAACTAAAAGATATCAGCACGCACAGAGGATTATACTAGTTTTTATTATAGGAAATATGAAGCAATTTCCTTAATGACAGGCACGGCAGACAGTCGCACTGCGACAACCCAGGAAGTGATTCCGTGCTCAGCCATGAAGGTAGCGTCGGCGCGCCAGTTTATGGTTATCGCCCAGCCAGACAGCGCAGCGGTGTTTATAGCTGAGAAGCCGATGAGCCGACCGACCCTTCGCCAGCAGGTATATGCCAAACGAGCATCAACGGTTTTAATGTCAGAGTTTTCCTGTAGCCGAGGAATGCAAAGATCAGGCAGTCTCGCACGAGCATCAAAACGAGACGGAACGCTCTCATAGCGAATGTACTTGATGTTTCGTTCAGTAACTTACCTTTTTTAAATAAAGTATTCTTCCTATTCTGCATCACATTATTGCGCATTGTTACTCCTAGTCAAGGGTATGAAACAAGGGGGCTATAGACTCGGCTCTCGAGCGCAGTTCAAGTAAAATTTGAAAATCCGGCGACCCTCGTATTATCCTAAGTAGTACCCAACGACATCCGCCCTTTTACATCCGGCTACTTAAGCTAAGCCATAAAGCTCTCAATATTGTTATAGCGCAGTTGTGGCATGAGTATAAGCAAAGACTGTTTCGGCATAGGCGATACATCGCTATATCATTCTATACTTGCCCCATTTTACAGTGATGAGAGACTTTTTTATGAAAAAGACTAGATAGCTGAAAGTTTAAACAGTATACAAATATTGCCAAATTTTGTTACTTTCTGAAATTGTTACTCGACTCTATCACTAATGATTCCGCATTTTGCTTACATATAACTATACTCTGGTGCCCTGGCACAAAAAAATAGTGTAATAAAAAAGTAGGCTCTTTTGCGGTCGGTCATCTCGTGCATAGAGCAATCGATAAGACATCGAAAAAGGGGCATTCTTGGATGCTCACTTTGGTGGATCAGCTCGTGGATCGTCGAATTCTTCATTCATTGGTTTTGTCCATACAGATCCAAAGATAAAAGTCATTCTGTTGTGTCTAATTCTGTAATTAAAATTGTTTTTGGTTTACGGAGTTTCATAAATATACTGGTTGTAGAAATCTACTTGCATCGTAAATTATATTTTTTTATAGATATTATTTATTCAAAATAAACTAATATAAGTTGTACTTAACTTACGGCGTGCAAGTGCTCGAACATCTGCTCCAATTTCAAAAACTTCTTATATATTTAATAAAACCGCTGCCAATTCCTTGGCACGTAGCTTCCTTCAATCTTATGTATCACTTTAATATCTAAATTGTTTTTACTTCATATATAATTCTATAAAGTTTTTATGCTTTTTCGTTTGATGGATAAAATTATTTCGAAATAATTATATTACATAATCAATGCGTAACTGAAAATATTGTTTTTAACGATTTAATAAAACAAAAATCAGAAAAAAACTAGCCAAGGTATAGATTAAAATCCATCAAATAGAAGCTAAGATCTAAGCGATGCAGTTTTCAGTTATATAGAGTTTCAGTTATTCGTGCTTGCCTAGGTTGCGTTAAAATGTATAATGATCAGGGCGGCAATTATTGGCATAAAATAGTATATTGTATATTGCAACTAGGGGGGGGGGGAATTGGCTTTTTCTAGCGAAGGTGATATTTTGATCACGAGTGGGAGTCGAGGGCGCCGTAGGCGCCCGAGTCGGACACGAGTGCTCAAAATATCACCCGAGTCTAAAAAAAGCCACTCCCCCCTTGTTGAACACCGTACTTTTTATGATACGTGCATGAATAGACCCTTTTTTAAGCATGCAAAAGGAGTAGGAAATTGAGAACTCTTTGACGCATAGCATATTTTCAAAAATTTTGAAAACTGAAAAATTTCAAAATTTTTAATTGCCTTAGACTACTTAAAATTAAAGTAGTCTATAGAATAACATTCGATAATCATGATGTTTTAACGAAAAGTTCAAAATTTAGTTTCCGAGATATAAGGATATAGTTAATAAGATATGATAAGGATATAGTTCGCGGAACGTATCTAAAATCACCAGTGATCGAAAAATCGCCATGAATATATGAATATCGTTACGCACTTCTTTCTTTATATTCTAAATAGAATCCAAACGTTAACATTTTCCTTACTCTATAATAATTATAATACGTTTGTATATATGTCTCTTGTCTCACCAATCATATATCACCCAATATAATGTAGGTTATGTGCTTTTCAATTTTTGAGGTTAGATATTCGTTATTTATTTTATAGATAAATAATTAATTGTTACAAACCTAATCTCAGAATTTAAATTAATAAAATACGATCGTTTTTTATTAAACTCGTTACCATTCAAATTCAAATATTGAATTTTAAATGTTGGCGCCATCTAAACCGGATACACATTGTAGACCAATCACGTTCAGCGCTAACTTCATTTATAGGCTTCACAACATCCGATCATGACTTTTTTAAGAGAGGAATTAATAAACAAAAACAGCAAAAAACGAGTCTAAGTATAGATTAAAATCCATTAATGGAAACTGAGATCGAAGCGATACAGTTTTCAGTTATATTTAGAGTAACAGGGGTGAGAAACAAAATTTTGAAGCTTAATATCTTAAAACGTAACTGGTATCATAAACAACCCAAAGAAGAGATAAAGGTGCTATATAATGCTAACTAAATCCAAAATTTTAAATTGATTATTGCCTTTTTACTGCCAGTTATCGCATCACGTAGAAAAAACGCTCATAGTATACAGGGTGAAAAAAACAAAAGTTTAAAGCTCAATATCTTTGAAACTAACTGGTTTTATAAAAATCCCAAAGAAAGGGATCATTGTGCTATATAATGCTAACTAAATCCAAAATTTTGAACTTGATTATTGCTTTTTACTCCAGTTATCGCGTCACGTAGAAAAACGATTTTTTTCAGTTTTTGATGTTATTCTAGGATCTGCCCGCCATGAAATGTACTTAAATTTAAGTGATTATATAGTTCTAATTACCTTCAATAATCATATATTTTTTTAGAATGATTCGCTATTTAGTTTTTGAGTTATAACGATTTTAAAAAATTGCACTGTATGGTGTATAATAAAAGAACGACGAACGATAATATAAATTTTTCACGGTAAAAGCATAGGCAATTTTATTCTCTTTCAGGTACATATTAAGCAATTTACTTTTATTAACTTGTCCGATAACTTTGTTGGCAACAACTGAAATCTCAAAACTAAAAAATCACTATAAAACAAAACGCGTATATAAATTGTAAAAACGGACTTCGTCCCACTATCTTCTAGCAAAAACAAAGAAAATGAGTTAACACATTTTTTACTGCCATTTTTGTATGTAATTTATAGTATGTATGTATGTAATCATTAGTTGAACTGTAGAATATTTCTTGCATAAAAATCATTGTAAGATCGATAGGTCGAAAGAAACAATATTTTGATGCCTTCAACAGAATATAAGACTTGAGAATTTTTATATTCTTTTTTATTCATATAGATCTATGATTCATTGTAATTTTCACAATGAATTCAATATTTTTATGATTTCTTATCTATAAAACTAGAAGTATTCAATGAATAAAAAACTATTTGAATGTCGGTAATACCATCATGATTTTAATTTTACTAGGAAAATCGACCGCGCTTCGCGCGGATAATATCGTTACGCAATTCTTTCTTTACATTCTAAACAGAATCCAAATGTTAACATTTTCCTCACTATAATATAATACATTTGTATATATGTCTCTTGTCTCACCAATCATATATCACCCAATATAATGTAGGTTATGTGCTTTTCAATTTTTGAGGTTAGATATTCGTTATTTATTTTATAGATAAATAATTAATTGTTACAAACCTAATCTCAGAATTTAAATTAATAAAATACGATCGTTTTTTATTAAACTCGTTACCATTCAAATTCAAATATTGAATTTTAAATGTTGGCGCCATCTAAACCGGATACACATTGTAGACCAATCACGTTCAGCGCTAACTTCATTTATAGGCTTCACAACATCCGATCATGACTTTTTTAAGAGAGGATCAATCACGTTCAGCGCTAACTTCCTTTATAGGCTTCACAACATCCGATCATGACTTTTTTAAGAGAGGAAAGAAAGTGCACGAGCAAAATTATTTAATAAAAGACATTACGTTTTTGAGGAATAAATTTTTATACGCAAAGATTCTACAGTCGTCTCGAACACCTTCCTATTTATTTATAAACGAAATGATTATAAAATAACAAAGTTTAATCTGGCTATAAATATATTCGAAAATTTAATCTCCCTATAGAGATGTGATTGTTTTGGCGCAGTTTGATTAGATTTATTGCTACAAAGGACTTCAATGAAATCTACATTTTTAATTTAACGTTTATACTAATTCAATAAATAGACAAAAGTAGAATTTTTTAATTTTTTCTCTGTAAGTGCAAAACTTTAGTCGAATGACGCAAAAATACGAACTAGTGTAATTTATGTTGAAAATGTATGGCCTGATGCGAAAGTAATAAGGGCTAGACTCGGGGCTCGAGGGTAGGTCAAGTAAACCCAAAAATTCGGCGTTTCTCGTTTCGGAGAGTTCTTCGAAGAAAAAATATATTGTAGGAAAGACGCAGCTCCTATAAATCTGCTCTGCATACCCTGCGTATACCGAGGCGTATACCTGCTTTGCGGACGCCTGTTATTGGACACGATGATCTCGACTCCCCTCTCGTACTCGAAAAGTGAAAGTACGCAGCTCGGCAGCTGTCTCTACCTGAGATTTAGCCCTCCATGCCATCGGAAGAAGGCTACCCCAAAGAGAGCGCAGGTCATTTACGAAACTGCATCTCTTCGAAGCCTTGTTGGTCGGCGTCGTTCTCTGAAACGCACATGCGCACTTATCGGAGGAAAGCATAGGGTGCAGCAGGGCTGCTCGAGTATAAGTAGAGACGTGGAGGCCCGGCCAAGTCAGAACCTCCTAGTCCTGCCCTGCGTACACTTGCTCTGCTCGTCTACGCTCGGCAAAACTGCGATTTTCTCAAACACGCCTGCAACGCTCTTCGGCCACACTTCAGCAGTTTCAACTTGGTGAGTAGCATTCTAAAATTGTTATTTTTATTCTACATTTAAGTTGAATATTATTCTATGTGTAACGAGAAAAACAAGCCCAGACAAAATTAACGTATACTTGTGTAGAACAACACTCGCAGAAACATTTATATTGTATTTTATAATAACTTTTACTTTATTACTTTTTTAAATCGATAACACGAGAATGTAAAAATAATGTATTAAGCTTTATACTATCTTCCTAGCATTTCTATAAATTATCGTATTCATTTTACACTCAACTTAAAATTATTTTTATACGGTAATGTTTTTTCTTTTTAACTCAACTCGTTCGTTTGTACAGACATGCTTCGCGTTGATCAATGATACTTTTATTCAAGGAGAGTAAAGTAAAATGTTTCAAAATTCGCTTTAAAAACATTTATATTATGTTTCGTATAGTAACTTTTGCTTGATTTTTAGCTTAGAAATCATAACGCGAGTATACTAAAATCACTCAAATGTATATTAAACTTTTTCATATACTATATCTGACGGTAATGTTTATCTCAGATAAACTAGTTTTTTTTTAAATCTGTCATAAGAACACGCTTTTCCGACTTTAAAATTCATAAATCTTACTAACTATAAAATACAATGTGTATGTTGTTATACTTGACCAAAGTTTTGATATCGGTTTTACTTGAATTATGATAAGATTAAGTACAAATTGTAGCATAAGTCATCTTTTAAATATAGGTGCGCGTGTACAATTTTTCGGTATAATCAATTGTATTTTTGTTCTATTGGTTAAATAATTCAAACATTGTACATTATAAGGGAATTAACGCTAAAATAACAATTGCTTTACTGATTTATTATGGCGCAAATCAAGTAATGTATTAGTTTAATTATATATGCACGAAAGATGATTTTACACTCGCGTGATTGTCACCACATGCTCAAGCTTGACTCATCGTCTTCGATACTTATATCGTGTAAAATATTATGTTGTATTATGAAATGAATACAACATTTGATTCTCACAAAAATGTCAGCAAGAAAGTTTTTTTTAAGTTGTTCAAATTTAAACCTCCTTAAATAGAGCATTTAAAATTAGTAAAAACCATGCTTCGTCAAGAAATTTTAAAGCAGAAAATATAATGTATTATTTTAAAAATTTTAGCTTACCTCTGAACGTACTTTTTATTAAAACTAATTGTTGTTAGATAATATATTTAAAATAATATTGAGTTATAATATTCTTCTATTTTAACAGATAACAGAAATGCAGTACAGAAGGGACATGTCGAGGGAGATGAAAATAAAAATCTCAAACGATGCACTGCTGCTTTTATAGCTAGGTTAAAGATATTTGCTTTTTTATTAATTTTTTCTAGCAACTCTATTCTACGGTATAATTTGTATGCATATTTCAACTAATTGCTATGTCATAGTTGACAATACACTTAATTCGCTTTTTGATAAATAAATTTAGATGATTGCTTAAAATATAACAATAAATTAAATATTTTTACAGATTTACAAAAACGCAAAAAGTGAGTCGAACCGATTGGACGCAGGCTTCTACCGATACATTTTTATTCGTGGGACTCCGACTAACCAACTGGCGTACCCTGACACCACCCTTCATGGACGGAATGTATAGGGCGGACGGACCTTTGGTTTTTGACTAGATTAAGGAACTTTTCGAGGAGAAAGGTGAATGGCAGAGACGGGATTCGAACCCGCGACCAAGTCCTGGCACGATTTTTCCGGCACAAAGCCTTAACCCGCACGGCCAACGTCGACTCGAGAAATCTCGCACACTTTCTTGATGACTATATGGTCATGCCCCTATTTAGCGCTTCGCGAACTAGGACGACGTCGATAAGGATTAGGCAGAGGGTGGTAATATCGATTATCGATCATGTACAAAAGCTCGGAAACAGTGTCGCGCTTGGTTTGCGCTTCCTACGCACCTAATATCTGTTAATTTTGTTTAGATTATATTTATTTATTGTTGTATTTGTTTATTTATGTATTCGTACATAGTTGATGAAATCAGTGTTATATTTTAAACAATAAAATTTAGTAAAAAAATACACACAATTCTTGCTTCATTTATTTCGTCTGTCATAAAGCAAGTAGTTTCTTCCAATGGTTTGACGACAAGCGGCAACGAAAAAAAATAAAATATTCCAAAAATGAAAAGATTTAAGATTCCAGAATTATCTGCTACCAGGATAAAGTAAAAGTGTCGCATTTCAATCGATAATGAAGACTCCTTATACCCTTTGTTTTCCTCGGTAATGCTCATACTCGACTTTGTTTACGTCGTGTCGTTTGAAGGAGAGCTGGAAGAACAGTATTTAAATCGAGAAAAATACTTTCATATTCGGCAATAGCTGAGTGGTCTACGTAACAGGCTATAGATCCTCAGTTTAGGATTTCAAATCCTGGCGCAGCTTTTTTTGAAAAACAATACTTTTTATTTATAATTATTATTTTTAATTTTTTTATTTCAATGATTACGATAGTGGGGAGATAACAGTATGATGAACTACTTATATTCGACTGGAAAAAAGAAGAAGCGAGAAATTGAATGTATGTTGTTATACAAACATTTTGTAATTATATAATCTAAAAGCGACTTTTATTCTTTCCTGGTATTATCAGCGCGGGCTGCTTGCGCTTGCGACGATCAAACGATGTACCTTGCGCGTTTGTTGAAATTGCAGCTGTTTATAAAGCTTGAATTCCTTGATTATTTTTTGATTTTTGCGTGTACGTCTTTGGTTTGCGTAACCATTTTACGTTTTTAACGACAGAGGCTTGCGTCAAGTGCAAAGCAATCTGTTATTAATGAGCAAAACTAGCGGGTTTGGTGAAACGAGCTTTTGTAAACACGTGAGACATGAATCAATGTATTATTACAACTTATAGCAATTAATTAAATTTGGAAATATTGACCGTGTTATTGTTTTGAAATTATTTAACGTGTGTTTTCGAAAAAGAAGAGGTATTTTTGGGAAAATTCATTTGATTTTAAAGCTGTAAGTTTTAAAAAAGACGCTATAGTTAATCAAATTCAATCGAGAGAACGGATCAGATGCGACACGTCGAGCTTTTTTTCAAATTTGTGAGTAAAACGTGTTCTCTTGACTGCTCCACACATAGAAACAATACAAAAAGGAATTATTTGGTGGCAACAACAATTATTTGACGCTTTAATTCCAGAGGCTTGCATCAAACACGCAGCAATCTGTATTTAATTATTAAGTATATATCGTCGGTCCCTAGGAAGACCAGCACAGCCCAGATTCTTATCGAAGAGTAGCACGGTTCATTCTCGCCGCGAAGAGTAGCACATTTTAGCTTCTCTCCGCGAAGAGTAGCACAGATCAACTTATGCCGCGAAGAGTAGCACAGCTCAACTTGTGCCGAGGGGGTTTCAAAGTCAATTCAAATCCAGATTTCACGCCACAAAATAGCAGACGACAAAAGTAAATAATTTGCTTATAACAAACAATAAAAGCAAAATTACGATAAACCAAGAGATAGTTGCCTTCCGTAATTTAATTATCTATCATTTGACAAAGTTTAAAGTTTATGTATAAATATCTCGCGGAATGGCATTTGAATTACATGATTTTGAGACATTTTTCAAATGCCATTCGGCGAGATATTTATATATAAACTTCAAACTTTGTCAAATGATAGATAATTGCATTACGGAGGGCAACTATCTCTTGGTTTATCGTAATTTTGCTTTTATTGTTTGTTATAAGCAAATTAGTTACTTTTGTCGTCTGCTATTTTGTGGCGCGAAATCTGGATTTAAATTGACTTTGAGACCCCCTTAACAAGAGCTAGTTAATATAAACATCTACAATATCAGGATTAAAGTAACAATAATAAAAAATAATTTATATTAATAAATAAAATACTTATTTATTTTTATTATATATTTACAATCGAGTTATAAAACTCGTGGTATTTTGATGGTACAAGGCGTTTAGTTACCATCGCCTCAAGGTCAGCTTTTTTCTTTTCACTTAGTGCTATTTTTGCAGTGTAAGCTTTTGGAAATTTATATTTTTTTATATTTTTCCATTTAAACTTTTTTTAACAAATCAGTGTGAGAGCCAGTCGAAACAGGCTACCATGTTGTGTAAATATAGAAGTATCATGATTTCTTAATGATTCATGATGGTTAAAGAATATAGTTACCAGCATTAATGACATTTTTTAATATATAAGAAAACAACGACAACTATTATTCATTATATTATAAAGTTTAAAATTTAATTATTAATAGTAATAAATTACGATCAACGGTTATAGAATTAATTTATTCTGTAATTTTGAATCGTCAATAAATTATTAGAAAAATAAATCTCAAGTTTTACCTCTTGCGATGATAATCACCTCATGACGTAATTTACATATTATATATATATTAGTATATAAATAAACGATAATTGCCAAATCCCTATAATAACTCGCGGAGAGAATCTGAGGCATAAGTTGATCGGTGCTACTCTTCGCGGAGCGAATCGGTTCTGTGCCACTCTTCGCGGCGAGAATGAACCGTGCTACCCTTCGATAAGAATCTGGGCTGTGCTGGTATTCGTAGGGATCGACGATATAATCATTGGATTGGGAAACTTCGGAGAGACAAGTATCTATCTTTATCCAACTAGTCAATGATTTTTTCCACATACTTATAGATTTTAAATAAAAACATAAGTAATACAACGCACTGCGCAAATTTTTATGCAGGGTAGACCTATCTATATAAAACAGAAACAGTCATGTGCAGTGTAGTTATTATTTGACACTCAAGTAAAAAATATTAAACACTGTTGCGTTCCATATTTATAGATTTTAAATAAAAAAGTAATACGTTTGCGCAGTGGGAAGTCGCTTGATAAGAGCGTATTTTTAATTTTCCATTATGAGATCACGCTTTAGTTAATTTTATCAAACCTCATCTCAACGCAATATGAAACAATAAAGAATACTATAAACGTCGTTTGAAATAAATTCGCTAACGTTCTTCTATATTTAATCATCGATACATGTAGAAGTTAGAGTAGATATTTTTGTGAATAAAAGACTGAATTACAACAAAAATACGAAGCCTGAATTTAGTTGTTAATTGAATAATTTGGTAACGCTGATGATACAAGATTTTTTATTTTAAAGCATATGTAGGGAAAGTTGTACGAAAATTTAAACTTTCAATTAATGAACAGAGTCATATTATAAATCTGCATTATAAACACGTGCTTGGACTCCAATAAACTACTAATCAATATGCAGTCAATTTTTATAAAAACAAAACATCAAGTCAATACAAGGATGTTGGCTAAAATTCAGTAACTTGCCACTGAAACCTATTACGCTTGAACTCTTGATCGATCATTGGCTTCAAGATTAAATTTTGGTAAGAACTGAAAAAACAATTTTTTAGTAATAATTAAATAAACTACTTCAGACAAGATTTTAGCTAATTTGAAATTGGATCGATCGATATCAACTATTATCAAATCACGCAATAGCTAAGCACTCAGGTAACTTTCTAATAAGAGTAAAATTAAGAATTTTCAAACAAGCTTTCAAAAACCCTTCTCCCAACACTGAAAGAAAGCTCGCTTTCTAGTTGACCAACAAAACGAAAGTTCTCGAAGTAACCCAACGTGTTAGTCGCTATAGATACAAGTTGGTTATTTTCAAAATGTACATTACTAAAAGCTCAGTTCTGAAACCAGCAAGTTAAATGTCAAGCAGTTTTGGACTGGCCCTTTCGTCACCGTGACGCCGTCTATTAAGTAATCTAAAACTAAACTAGGTAATGGCAGGGGCACTATTAAGCTGTATTGATTTCCATTTCTGCAATCGATGTCAGTTGTTTTATTAAAATGTTATATGTACAAGAACCGGATGTATATTATTTTAAATGTATACATTTATAAATGTACATTTTTGCGGTGGGTAAACATAGGCGCTATTATATTGTATTGATTTCCATCTGTAAAACCTTTAATTTCTCCAATCAATTTCGAAATTTTTCGGAATTCACGAAAAAGTTCGAGTTTGTCGAGCGAGCCGAGATCTCGTCTTGTCTCGCCAAAAATAGTCAGGATAAACAACGATTTATCTCGAGCTGTTCTCGCTCATTCTTATTCCAAATTATCAATTCAATAACCAACACTATTATGAAAAGCAAATAACTTATGCATAATACAACAAACAAATCCCTCAAAAACTTATTGTCGTTACTAGTTTGCTCTTTTAACTCGTAATTTCTTATTTCTGCTGACCATAGGTTTGGAACACCAGACTCCATTATTCTATAAAATTTTTTATCAAATTTTTCGGCAAACGGTGAAGCTTTTTCATAACATAACGCTAAATTATCCTGAATCAATGAGAACTTCTCGATCTTCATAATCTTCTCTTTTCGATTTTCTGTATATTTATTTATCAAATATTTTCCTGTTCGAGATGGTGCAATACATGCGATTTTAAGGTTTTCAGCTAATTTCTTTATACGTTCTTCGTGATGCATTGCTTTTAATTGTGTTTTAATATTAATTTCGTGAAAATCATTGACTACCAATTCCAACAAAAACTGTGGAACGTATACTGGTATTGTGCGTTTTCAAGCGCTTCTAATGAATCGAAAGAAATTTCTTGACGAATAATCTTGATATCCGTAAATGTTGGAAAGATGTCTGCAGAAAATCCCATGGATAATATTACGATGCTTACAAATATGATTCTTTCAATTATTATTTTAGGCGTTCTTACCATACTAAGACCCACTAAAATTTGAATAATGAGCAAAACGTTCCACCAATACGAATGAAAATTTAGTATTCGCGCTACCAAGAAAGAAATTGATATTATCATCGTTAGTAATAGTAAATAAAGAAGAAATCGTGATGAATTCTGAGTTCTAAAGTAAATATAATTGGCACAACAACGATACAATCGCTGTTCTCCATTGATCGGCCTATAATGATGTTCTGCCCGTATAAATCTCCACCAACAAATAATGTAACTGGCAACATATTTACTTCATTATTTTGTAGCTTACTGAATAATGATTCATACAATGCTGGAGTGAAATTCGACACCACAAGATGATACAATGAAAAGTTTAAATTTTGTGCTGCTATGTTTATAAATGAGTAACCAAATCATTTATATCCACAATGTTGGAATTTGCATTCAATTTTATTGATAATGTTGGAGGGTAATGAAATATGGGGACTGTTATTTTATGAAGGTTCATATATTGTAGTTTATCAGGAAAAATTGTAATTTTGAAATCTAATTTATGTACATGATAAATATGTTCGAAAGGTTCTAATATAATAGTTCAGTCGACTCATCAGGATTAAAAATTATTGTTGAAATATCTAAGAATTTAAAATTTCACGCTGTTAATAAGATATTTTTCAAATTATCTTCAGGTAATTTATGATCACCAAATATTATAGTTAAACATTTAGGTCTTTTCACGATATCTAATAACTGATCAAGCAATGTTAAAGTATAATTATATAATCTCTGATTAAATTTGCTCTATCATTTTCACTTTCACCTATATCAAGTAAAATTCCAACTAATGATGGCACTGGTAAATTTTTTAAGAATGCTATAAAAAAATAATCATTATTGAATATGTCTATTGAAAATGACGGAAACGAACCCAATATTTTTCGATATTGTCGCATCATAACATTCACTGTCAAATCGAATAGAAAATAAAGTTAACACATTTTCTACTGCCATTTTTGTATGTAATTTATAGTATGTATGTATGTAATCATTAGTTGAACTGTACAATATTTCTTGCATAAAAATCATTGTAAGATCGATAGGTCGAAAGAAACAATATTTTGATGCCTTCAACAGAATATAAGACTTGAGAATTTTTATATTCTTTTTTATTCATATAGATCTATGATTGATTGTAATTTTCACAATGAATTCAATATTTTTATGATTTCTGATCTATAAAACTAGAAGTATTCAATGAATAAAAAACTATTTAAAGGTCGGTAATACCATCATGATTTTAATTTTAACGAAAGTGCACGAGCAAAATTATTTAATAAAAGACATTACGTTTTTGAGGAATAAATTTTTATATGCAAAGATTCTACAGTCGTCTCGAACACCTTCCTATTTATTTATAAACGAAATGATTATAAAATAACAAAGTTTAATCTGGCTATAAATATATTCGAAAATTTAATATCCCTATAGAGATGTCATTGTTTTGGCGCAGTTTGATTAGATGTATTGCTACAAAGGACTTCAATGAAACATTTTTAATTTAACGTTTATACTAATTAAATAAATAGTAAAAAGTAGAATTTTTTAATTTTTTCTCTGTAAGTGCAAAATTTTAGTCGAATGACGCAAAAATACGAACTAGTGTAATTTATGTTGAAAATGTATGGCCTGATGTGAAATTAATAAGGGCTAGACTCGGGGCTCAAGGGTAGGTCAAGCCAGTAAACCCAAAAATTCGGCGTTTCTCGTTTCGGAGAGTTCTTCGAAGAAAAAATATATTGTAGGAAAGACGCAGCTCCTATATCTGCTCTGCATACCCTGCGTATACCGAGGCGTATACCTGCTTTGCGGACGCCTGTTATTGGACACGATGATCTCGACTCCCCTCTCGTACTCGAAAAGTGAAAGTACGCAGCTCGGCAGCTGTCTCTACCTGAGATTTAGCCCTCCATGCCATCGGAAGAAGGCTACCCCGAAGAGAGCGCAGGTCATTTGCGAAACTGCATCTCTTTGAAGCCTCGTTGGTCGGCGTCGTTCTCTGAAACGCACATGCGCACTTCTCGGAGGAAAGCATAGGGTGCAGCAGGGCTGCTCGAGTATAAGTAGAGGCGTGGAGGCCTGGCCAAGTCAGAACCTCCTAGTCCTGCCCTGCGTACACTTGCTCTGCTCGTCTACGCTCGGCAGAACTGCGATTTTCTCAAACACGCCTGCAACGCTCTTCGGCCGCACTTCAGCAGTTTCAACTTGGTGAGTAGCATTCGAAAATTGTTATTTTTATTCTACATTTAAATTGAATATTATTCTATGTGTAACGAGAAAAACAAGCCCAGACAAAATTAACGTATACTTGTGTAGAACAACACTCGCAGAAACATTTATATTGTATTTTATAATAACTTTTACTTTATTACTTTTTTAAATCGATAACACGAGAATGTAAAATTAATGTATTAAGCTTTATACTATCTTCCTAGCATTTCTATAAATTATCGTATTCATTTTACACTCAACTTAAAATTATTTTTATACGGTAATGTTTTTTCTTTTTAACTCAACTCGTTTGTTTGTACAGACATGCTTCGCGTTGATCAATGATGCTTTTATTCAAGGAGAGTAAAGTGGAATGTTTAAAAAGTCGCTTTAAAAACATTTATATTATGTATCGTATAGTAACTTTTGCTTGATTTTTAGCTTAGAAATCATAACGCGAGTATACTAAAATCACTCAGATCACTCAGATGTATATTAAACTTTTTCATATACTATATCTGACGGTAATGTTTATCTCAGATAAACTAGTTTTTTTTTTAAATCTGTCATAAGAACACGCTTTTCCGACTTTAAAATTCATAAATCTTACGAACTATAAAATACAATGTATATGTTGTTATACTTGACCAAAGTTTTGATATCGGTTTTACTTGAATTATGATAAGATTAAGTACAAATTGTAGCATAAGTCATCTTTTAAATATAGGTGCGCGTGTACAATTTTTCGGTATAATCAATTGTATTTTTGTTCTATTGGTTAAATAATTCAAACATTGTACATTATAAGGGAATTAACGCTAAAATAACAATTGCTTTACTGATTTATTATGGCGCAAATCAAGTAATGTATTAGTTTAATTATATATGCACGAAAGATGATTTTACACTCGCGTGATTGTCACCACATGCTCAAGCTTGACTCATCGTCTTCGATACTTATATCGTGTAAAATATTATGTTGTATTATGAAATGAATACAACATTTGATTCTCACAAAAATGTCAGCAAGAAAGTTTTTTTTAAGTTGTTCAAATTTAAACCTCCTTAAATAGAGCATTTAAAATTAGTAAAAACCATGCTTCGTCAAGAAATTTTAAAGCAGAAAATATAATGTATTATTTTAAAAATTTTAGCTTACCTCTGAACGTACTTTTTATTAAAACTAATTGTTGTTAGATAATATATTTAAAATAATATTGAGTTATAATATTCTTCTATTTTAACAGATAACAGAAATGCAGTACAGAAGGGACATGTCGAGGGAGATGAAAATAAAAATCTCAAACGATGCACTGCTGCTTTTATAGCTAGGTTAAAGATATTTGCTTTTTTATTAATTTTTTCTAGCAACTCTATTCTACGGTATAATTTGTATGCATATTTCAACTAATTGCTATGTCATAGTTGACAATACACTTAATTCGCTTTTTGATAAATAAATTTAGATGATTGCTTAAAATATAACAATAAATTAAATATTTTTACAGATTTACAAAAACGCAAAAAGTGAGTCGAACCAAGCGGACGCAGGCTTCTACCGATACATTTTTATTCGTGGGACTCCGACTAACCAACTGGCGTACCCTGACACCACCCTTCATGGACGGAAATGGATCTTTGGTTCTAGGTTGACTACGAGGTTGACTAGGAAATATCACTTTTCAAGGAGAAAGGTGAATGGCAGAGACGGGATTCGAACCCGCGACCAAGTCCTGGCACGATTTTTCCGGCACAAAGCCTTAACCCGCACGGCCAACGTCGACTCGAGAAATCTCGCACACTTTCTTGATGACTATATGGTCATGCCCCTATTTAGCGCTTCGCGAACTAGGACGACGTCGATAAGGATTAGGCAGAGGGTGGTAATATCGATTATCGATCATGTACAAAAACTCGGAAACAGTGTCGCGCTTGGTTTGCGCTTCCTACGCACCTAATATCTGTTAATTTTGTTTAGATTATATTTATTTATTGTTGTATTTGTTTATTTATGTATTCGTACATAGTTGATGAAATCAGTGTTATATTTTAAACAATAAAATTTAGTAAAAAAATACACACAATTCTTGCTTCATTTATTTCGTCTGTCATAAAGCAAGTAGTTTCTTCCAATGGTTTGACGACAAGCGGCAACGAAAAAAAATAAAATATTCCAAAAATGAAAAGATTTAAGATTCCAGAATTATCTGCTACCAGGATAAAGTAAAAGTGTCGCATTTCAATCGATAATGAAGACTCCTTATACCCTTTGTTTTCCTCGGTAATGCTCATACTCGACTTTGTTTACGTCGTGTCGTTTGAAGGAGAGCTGGAAGAACAGTATTTAAATCGAGAAAAATACTTTCATATTCGGCAATAGCTGAGTGGTCTACGTAACAGGCTATAGATCCTCAGTTTAGGATTTCAAATCCTGGCGCAGCTTTTTTTGAAAAACAATACTTTTTATTTATAATTATTATTTTTTATTTTTTTTTTCAATGCTTATGCTAAGTGAGGAGACAACAGTATGATGAACTACGTATATTTGAATGGAAAAAAGAAGAAGCGAGAAATGAAATGTATGTTGTTACACAAATATTTTGTAACTATATAATCTAAAATAGACTTTTATTCTTTCCTGGTATTATCAGCGCGGGCTGCTTGCGCTAGCGACGATCAAACGATGTACCTTGCGCGTTTGTTGAAATTGCAGCTGTTTATAAAGCTTGAATTCCATGATTATTTTTAGATTTGTACGTGTGCGTCTGTGGTTTGCGTAACCATTAACGTTTTTTCACGACAGAGGCTTGCGACAAGCGCAAAGCAATCTGTGATTCATGAGAGAAACTAGCAGTTTCGGCGAAACGGGCTTTTGTAAACAGGTGAGACATGAATCAATGTATTATTACAACTTATAACAATTAATTAAGTTTGGAAATATTGACCGTGTTAATGTTTTGAAATTATGTAACATGTGTTTTCGAAAAAGAAGAGGTATTTTTGGGAAAATTCATTTGTTTTTAAAGCTGTAACTTTTAAAAAAAGACGCATAAAATTAATTTTAATTTAAATTATTTTAATTAATTTTGCATTATTCGTTATGGAGAAGCAGCATCTGCGGTTAATCAAATTTAATCGAGAGAACGAATCCGATGCGACACGTCGAGCTTTTTTCAAATTTGCGAATAAAACGTGTTCTCTTGACTGCTCCAAACATAGAAACAATACAAAAAGGAATCCCTTAATGCAATCCGCCTCTGGCTTGACTGCATTATTTTTTCGGAAATGAGAGCCAAAAAGCAACAATTATTTGGTGGCAACAACAATTATTTGACGCTTTATTCTAGAGGCTTGCATCAAACACGCAGCAATCTGTATTTAATTATTAAGTATATAATCATTGGATTGGGAAACTTCGGAGAGACAAGTATCTTTATCCAACTAGTCAATGATTTTTTCCACATACTTATAGATTTTAAATAAAAACATAAGTAATACAACGCACTGCGCAAATTTTTATGCAGGGTAGATCTATCTATATAAAACAGAAACAGTCATGTGCAGTGTAGTTATTATTTGACACTCAAGTAAAAAATATTAAACACTGTTGCGTTCCATATTTATAGATTTTAAATAAAAAAGTAATACGTTTGCGCAGTGGGAAGTCGCTTGATAAGAGCGTATTTTTAATTTTCCATTATGAGATCACGCTTTACTTAATTTTATCAAACCTCATCTCAACGCAATATGAAACAATAAAGAATACTATAAACGTCGTTTGAAATAAATTCGCTAACGTTCTTCTATATTTAATCATCGATACATGTAGAAGTTAGAGTAGATATTTTTGTGAATAAAAGACTGAATTACAACAAAAATACGAAGCCTGAATTTAGTTGTTAATTGAATAATTTGGTAACGCTGATGATACAAGATTTTTTATTTTAAAGCATATGTAGGGAAAGTTGTACGAAAATTTAAACTTTCAATTAATGAACAGAGTCATATTATAAATCTGCATTATAAACACGTGCTTGGACTCCAATAAACTACTAATCAATATGCAGTCAATTTTTATAAAAACAAAACATCAAGTCAATACAAGGATGTTGGCTAAAATTCAGTAACTTGCCACTGAAACCTATTACGCTTGAACTCTTGATCGATCATTGGCTTCAAGATTAAATTTTGGTAAGAACTGAAAAAACAATTTTTTAGTAATAATTAAATAAACTACTTCAGACAAGATTTTAGCTAATTTGAAATTGGATCGATCGATATCAACTATTATCAAATCACGCAATAGCTAAGCACTCAGGTAACTTTCTAATAAGAGTAAAATTAAGAATTTTCAAACAAGCTTTCAAAAACCCTTCTCCCAACACTGAAAGAAAGCTCGCTTTCTAGTTGACCAACAAAACGAAAGTTCTCGAAGTAACCCAACGTGTTAGTCGCTATAGATACAAGTTGGTTATTTTCAAAATGTACATTACTAAAAGCTCAGTTCTGAAACCAGCAAGTTAAATGTCAAGCAGTTTTGGACTGGCCCTTTCGTCACCGTGACGCCGTCTATTAAGTAATCTAAAACTAAACTAGGTAATGGCACGGGCACTATTAAGCTGTATTGATTTCCATTTCTGCAATCGATGTCAGTTGTTTTATTAAAATGTTATATGTACAAGAACCGGATGTATATTATTTTAAATGTATACATTTATAAATGTACATTTTTGCGGTGGGTAAACATAGGCGCTATTATATTGTATTGATTTCCATCTGTAAAACCTTTAATTTCTCCAATCAATTTCGAAATTTTTCGGAATTCACGAAAAAGTTCGAGTTTGTCGAGCGAGCCGAGATCTCGTCTTGTCTCGCCAAAAATAGTCAGGATAAACAACGATTTATCTCGAGCTGTTCTCGCTCATTCTTATTCCAAATTATCAATTCAATAACCAACACTATTATGAAAAGCAAATAACTTATGCATAATACAACAAACAAATCCCTCAAAAACTTATTGTCGTTACTAGTTTGCTCTTTTAACTCGTAATTTCTTATTTCTGCTGACCATAGGTTTGGAACACCAGACTCCATTATTCTATAAAATTTTTTATCAAATTTTTCGGCAAACGGTGAAGCTTTTTCATAACATAACGCTAAATTATCCTGAATCAATGAGAACTTCTCGATCTTCATAATCTTCTCTTTTCGATTTTCTGTATATTTATTTATCAAATATTTTCCTGTTCGAGATGGTGCAATACATGCGATTTTAAGGTTTTCAGCTAATTTCTTTATACGTTCTTCGTGATGCATTGCTTTTAATTGTGTTTTAATATTAATTTCGTGAAAATCATTGACTACCAATTCCAACAAAAACTGTGGAACGTATACTGGTATTGTGCGTTTTCAAGCGCTTCTAATGAATCGAAAGAAATTTCTTGACGAATAATCTTGATATCCGTAAATGTTGGAAAGATGTCTGCAGAAAATCCCATGGATAATATTACGATGCTTACAAATATGATTTTTTCAATTATTCTTTTAGGTGTTCTTACCATACTGTTACGGTCACGAGCATCCCCAAAGCTGTTTGCTTGGTGGCCAAGTTTAGCCTATTGGAAAAAGCGCTTATATTGTATTGAAGCGTTGCGTGCACGGCAATTCATGATTGTCCGGGGCCGCTTTCTCATTTTGCGAACAACGTTCGAAAACGAAGAAGACACGGGGAGACAAAGAGGTCCTACAGTGTTCATTTGTTATGGGAGCGAGCAACGGTTACCAAGCAAACAAGCTGCGAAAAGCTTGGAAAAAAACAAAAGAGTTTTTTAGAGAAAAAGCGAGACGTCGAGTCTAGGCAGTCGGGCTTCAAGCTGCGAGTTTAATTCACTCATGTTCACCCGAAACGTTTTAAAAAAAATTAAAGTTTATCTAAAATAAGTAACCTCTCGTTTATTTCTCGTGCGCAAGCTCGAATCGCGAGCAATACATACTAACACCCACTAACATTTGAAAAATATGCAAAACGTTCCACCAATACGAATGAAAACTTAGTATTCGCGCTACCAAGAAAGACATTGATATTATCATCGTTAGTAATAGTAAATGAAGAAGAAATCGTGATGAAATTCTGAGTTCTAAAGTAAATATAATTGGCACAACAACGATACAATCGCTGTTCTCCCTTGGTCCGACTATAATGATGTTCTACCCGTATAAATCTCCACCAACAAATAATGTAACCGGCAACATATTTACTTCATTATTTTGTAGCTTTCTGAATAATGATTCATACAATGCTGGAGTGAAATTCTACACCACAAGATGATACAATGAAAAGTTTAAATTTTGTGCTGCTATGTTTATAAATGAGTAACCAAATCATTTATATGTTGGAATTTGCATTCAATTTTATTGCTAATGTTGAAGGGTAATGAAATATGTGGACTGTTATTTTATAAAGGTAATTTATTTACATGATAAATATGTTCGAAAGGGTTCTAATATAATAGTTCTGTCGACTCATCAGGATTAAAAATTATTGTTGAAATATCCAAGAATTTAAAATTTCACGCTGTTAATAAGATATTTTTCAAATTATCTTCAGGTAATTTATGATCACCAAATATTATAGTTAAACATTTAGGTCTCTTCACGATATCTAATAACTGATCAAGCAATGTTAAAGTATAATTATATAATCTCTGATTAAATTTGCTCTATCATTTTCACTTTCACCTATATCAAGTAAAATTCCAACTAATGATGGCACTGGTAAATTTTTTAAGAATGCTATAGAAAAATAATCATTATTGAATATGTCTATTGAAAATGACGGAAACGAACCCAATATTTTTCGATATTGTCGCATCATAACATTCACTGTCAAATCGAATAGAAAATAAAGTTAACACATTTTCTACTGCCATTTTTGTATGTAATTTATAGTATGTATGTATGTAATCATTAGTTGAACTGTACAATATTTCTTGCATAAAAATCATTGTAAGATCGATAGGTCGAAAGAAACAATATTTTGATGCCTTCAACAGAATATAAGACTTGAGAATTTTTATATTCTTTTTTATTCATATAGATCTATGATTCATTGTAATTTTCACAATAAAATCAATATTTTTATGATTTCTGATCTATAAAACTAAAAGTATTCAATGAATAAAAAACTATTTGAAGGTCGGTAATACCATCGTGATTTTAATTTTAACGAAAGTGCACGAGCAAAATTATTTAATAAAAGACATTACGTTTTTGAGGAATAAATTTTTATACGCAAAGATTCTACAGTCGTCTCGAACACCTTCCTATTTATTTATAAACGAAATGATTATAAAATAACAAAGTTTAATCTGGCTATAAATATATTCGAAAATTTAATATCCCTATAGAGATGTCATTGTTTTGGCGCAGTTTGATTAGATGTATTGCTAGATTAGATGTATTACAAAGGACTTCAATGAAACATTAACGTTTATACTAATTAAATAAATAGTAAAAAGTAGAATTTTTTAATTTTTTCTCTGTAAGTGCAAAATTTTAGTCGAATGACGCAAAAATACGAACTAGTGTAATTTATGTTGAAAATGTATGGCCTGATGTGAAATTAATAAGGGCTAGACTCGGGGCTCAAGGGTAGGTCAAGCCAGTAAACCCAAAAATTCGGCGTTTCTCGTTTCGGAGAGTTCTTCGAAGAAAAAATATATTGTAGGAAAGACGCAGCTCCTATATCTGCTCTGCATACCCTGCGTATACCGAGGCGTATACCTGCTTTGCGGACGCCTGTTATTGGACACGATGATCTCGACTCCCCTCTCGTACTCGAAAAGTGAAAGTACGCAGCTCGGCAGCTGTCTCTACCTGAGATTTAGCCCTCCACGCCATCGGAAGAAGGCTACCCCGAAGAGAGCGCAGGTCATTTGCGAAACTGCATCTCTTTGAAGCCTCGTTGGTCGGCGTCGTTCTCTGAAACGCACATGCGCACTTCTCGGAGGAAAGCATAGGGTGCAGCAGGGCTGCTCGAGTATAAGTAGAGGCGTGGAGGCCCGGCCAAGTCAGAACCTCCTAGTCCTGCCCTGCGTACACTTGCTCTGCTCGTCTACGCTCGGCAGAACTGCGATTTTCTCAAACACGCCTGCAACGCTCTTCGGCCGCACTTCAGCAGTTTCAACTTGGTGAGTAGCATTCGAAAATTGTTATTTTTATTCTACATTTAAATTGAATATTATTCTATGTGTAACGAGAAAAACAAGCCCAGACAAAATTAACGTATACTTGTGTAGAACAACACTCGCAGAAACATTTATATTGTATTTTATAATAACTTTTACTTTATTACTTTTTTAAATCGATAACACGAGAATGTAAAATTAATGTATTAAGCTTTATACTATCTTCCTAGCATTTCTATAAATTATCGTATTCATTTTACACTCAACTTAAAATTATTTTTATACGGTAATGTTTTTTCTTTTTAACTCAACTCGTTTGTTTGTACAGACATGCTTCGCGTTGATCAATGATGCTTTTATTCAAGGAGAGTAAAGTGGAATGTTTAAAAAGTCGCTTTAAAAACATTTATATTATGTATCGTATAGTAACTTTTGCTTGATTTTTAGCTTAGAAATCATAACGCGAGTATACTAAAATCACTCAGATCACTCAGATGTATATTAAACTTTTTCATATACTATATCTGACGGTAATGTTTATCTCAGATAAACTAGTTTTTTTTTTAAATCTGTCATAAGAACACGCTTTTCCGACTTTAAAATTCATAAATCTTACGAACTATAAAATACAATGTATATGTTGTTATACTTGACCAAAGTTTTGATATCGGTTTTACTTGAATTATGATAAGATTAAGTACAAATTGTAGCATAAGTCATCTTTTAAATATAGGTGCGCGTGTACAATTTTTCGGTATAATCAATTGTATTTTTGTTCTATTGGTTAAATAATTCAAACATTGTACATTATAAGGGAATTAACGCTAAAATAACAATTGCTTTACTGATTTATTATGGCGCAAATCAAGTAATGTATTAGTTTAATTATATATGCACGAAAGATGATTTTACACTCGCGTGATTGTCACCACATGCTCAAGCTTGACTCATCGTCTTCGATACTTATATCGTGTAAAATATTATGTTGTATTATGAAATGAATACAACATTTGATTCTCACAAAAATGTCAGCAAGAAAGTTTTTTTTAAGTTGTTCAAATTTAAACCTCCTTAAATAGAGCATTTAAAATTAGTAAAAACCATGCTTCGTCAAGAAATTTTAAAGCAGAAAATATAATGTATTATTTTAAAAATTTTAGCTTACCTCTGAACGTACTTTTTATTAAAACTAATTGTTGTTAGATAATATATTTAAAATAATATTGAGTTATAATATTCTTCTATTTTAACAGATAACAGAAATGCAGTACAGAAGGGACATGTCGAGGGAGATGAAAATAAAAATCTCAAACGATGCACTGCTGCTTTTATAGCTAGGTTAAAGATATTTGCTTTTTTATTAATTTTTTCTAGCAACTCTATTCTACGGTATAATTTGTATGCATATTTCAACTAATTGCTATGTCATAGTTGACAATACACTTAATTCGCTTTTTGATAAATAAATTTAGATGATTGCTTAAAATATAACAATAAATTAAATATTTTTACAGATTTACAAAAACGCAAAAAGTGAGTCGAACCAAGCGGACGCAGGCTTCTACCGATACATTTTTATTCGTGGGACTCCGACTAACCAACTGGCGTACCCTGACACCACCCTTCATGGACGGAAATGGATCTTTGGTTCTAGGTTGACTACGAGGTTGACTAGGAAATATCACTTTTCAAGGAGAAAGGTGAATGGCAGAGACGGGATTCGAACCCGCGACCAAGTCCTGGCACGATTTTTCCGGCACAAAGCCTTAACCCGCACGGCCAACGTCGACTCGAGAAATCTCGCACACTTTCTTGATGACTATATGGTCATGCCCCTATTTAGCGCTTCGCGAACTAGGACGACGTCGATAAGGATTAGGCAGAGGGTGGTAATATCGATTATCGATCATGTACAAAAACTCGGAAACAGTGTCGCGCTTGGTTTGCGCTTCCTACGCACCTAATATCTGTTAATTTTGTTTAGATTATATTTATTTATTGTTGTATTTGTTTATTTATGTATTCGTACATAGTTGATGAAATCAGTGTTATATTTTAAACAATAAAATTTAGTAAAAAAATACACACGATTCTTGCTTGATTTATTTCGTCTGTCATAAAGCAAGTAGTTTCTTCCAATGGTTTGACGACAAGCGGCAACGAAAAAAATAAAATATTCCAAAAATGAAAAGCATGGTTTTGTCTGTGTGTGTGGGTGCGCGCGTGCGTGCGTACTATTACATTTAAAACAATATCAAAAATCGCAAAAGGAGGAAGCTACGTGCCAAAGACTTGGCAGCGGTTTTTTGTTTTATGATTCTGACCATTTTATGGCCATATTATAGCCATTTTTCTATTTTTGAAAAAATATTTTTGCTTTTCATAATGATATGATTTATACAATATATTCAACAATAGTGTATCTAAAATAACATAAATTTGTCTACTTTTTCCCGCAAGATTTTCTAGATTGACTGATCTGTTCATTTTTTATGATATAAAAGGTAATTTTTTGATAAACATATATAACTCAAAAAATAAATAGTTAAATGTTTTGAAAAAATTCATGACAATAAAAAACAACGATATCTACTAGTTGTAAAAATTTTAAGCAATTTTGGCGACTAGTTTTTGAGATAAAAATCAAAAACTAGAAAAAATGGTTTTTTTATGTCGTACGATTACGGGAGTAAAAAGGTTTAAATTGAGTTGAAATTTTAGGAAAAGATTGATCTTTTGATCACTTCGGCTAGGTTCTTTTTGTAGCTTATGAAACCTTTTAGTTTAAAAGATATTAAGATTCAAATTCTTCAACTCTCACCCTGTATACTCTGCGTGACTGAACATTATTATTTTTGTTAAACCATATAATTTGATAATTAAAGCTTAGTATATTTTGAGAGTTTTCATGGTTTTCAAGGAGTTCACGGAGCTCTATCCTTTTGATATCCACCTTAACCCCCAGTGCCCTGATGCCCCTCCCCTACAAGTGTCTTCCTAACCTATCCTTTTAGTATCGAATAGTAGCGAATATTTAAATCAAAGAATGAGTTGATTGTCCCATGTAATTATCCCAAGTAATTATCTTCCACTAGCAGAATAGGAGGAAGCTAAGTGCCAATGACTTGGCAGCGGTTTTTTTATTTTAAAGCATATGTAGGGAAAGTTGTACGAAAATTTAAACTTTCAATGAATGAACAGAGTCATATTTTAAATCTGAATTATAAAAACGTGTTTGGACTCCAATAAACTACTAATCAATATGTAGTCAATTTTAAAAAAAAATCATCAAGTCAATACAACGACGTTGGCTAAAATTCAGTAACTTGACACTCAAACCTATTACGCTTGAACTCAAGCGCCAAACACTATCACCACACCACCCCAAAAACTCCAGTTGTAAATTATGAATTATGCGCAACAAAATGTATTAATATTATTCATAACAAGGCAGAGAATTAAGACAAAATGTTTGGCCTGATTTCTTGATTTGTATTATAATTTTCAAATTTTCTAAATCTAACAAGCAAATGTTCATTAAAAAAGTCGAAGGCAAAAACAAAAAAAAGTTGCATCAAGATTTAAACTCGATCAAATCAATTTGAAGCAGATGGCTGAAGGCATTTAACCTCACAGCCATCGTCGAAAATGCTTTTAATTTCTCTAAGGTGTCGTCCGAATCGCAGAATGTAAGCAAGCTATTGAGTCTCTGTCGGTGATCACGGCTTCGCGTTAATTCACAAGCTTCTTATAACGCACACTAAATGACCAAATGTCATTACTTTCACGATTTAGATTTATAGAACGATATCAATTTATCTAAACAAAGCAGTTTTGGACTGGCTCTTTCCTTAGTATTTTTAACAAAGAGCACACGCCGTAAAATCAAAACGTAATGAAAGTTACGCAGCTGCAACATCAATAAAAATCGTCGTAATCGTATAGGTTTCTTTGTAGCTTCGAGCGCGTCATAGTCGTCAAAAAGACTTGATATTTGCTGCTACATCGATTTTTTTATACGCCGATCATTTGTGAGTCTTTCCCTCTTTCTCTTTTTGTAACGCACTTAAATGTATGCTGGTGCGATGTGCACTGATGTACAAATGAGCTATTTTGGACTGGTCATACCCGCCGACCACCGCTTCTATTTTTCGAGTCTATAAGCAGCAAAAATAGGTGTATCAAAATTTGCAAGCAATTGGCACAAGCGTATGTCACTATTAATGCCAAAACTGTCGCTTGTTTGGCCAATATCTTTCGTCGAAATACAAAATCAGCAGTAATGCAGCTTGTATGGTATATGGGAATGCAAGAGGCATTGCTCTGTTCAAATATAACTGAGATATTGATGAGGCCAAACAAAATCAGATCTTTATAAATAATTTTTGTAGTCCTGTCCAAAATGCGCGATGATTCATTTCTTTTTATGCATGTTTTATTTGTTACGAGTCTAACCTTAAACTTAATTTGCATTTGCACGTATATATGTGTAAACCGCGTTGCACACTGTAAAAACAAAGTAGTTTTGGGCTGGCTCTTTCGCTTAAAGTCTCTAAGTCTCTGGCAAGCGAATGAAAGCCCAGTTCATTTATAGCGGTATGTTACCAGTGCCAAAACTGCCTATTGGTAATTTTATTCTAATATGCATACAAAAGATTATTAAAGAATAACAGGATATTAAAGAAATAAAACATTATTTGGAATATAAAATTCTTATACGTATATTTATTATTCGCTCGCAAATTATATACGAACATACATAGTATCATCATTACACTACAACATTTATAAAATATGTATAATAGTATATTTCGATTAATTAATAATGGACTAATAACGTAAGTCTATAGTTACATGCATTCAATTATCACATTCAAAATCCACTCAGATAAAAAATAGTACAAAATATGTAAAATATAGTATGATATAACATAATATAATATATGTTCATAAATTTCACTGATCTTCAGAAGTCTTTAAATTTCTATACTATTTTTACGAAGAATTAGAAACAATAAAAGCTTCTATCTGACCAGTACGACATCGAGAATTCGATGCTTATAATATAATGCTTCACATATTCAAGAAATGAATAGCTATATACACGATTTAAGTAATACAATTTACTATTTCAATCGCATACATATGTTTATATACTGTGAAAGTAGTATTCTATATGTGTTAATTTGAGTTGCCTGTAGTATTTTTTTATATTTTTTTCTTGACAACTTTGCTGGTAAACTATTGATTAGATGATATTACGATAATCATTAATAATACATTGAGTTAAATATTTTTTAAAACATACGTACAAGTCTCGTTATGAAATTCTCTAAGAAAATAAAATATTTGTACACCTTGCATATGTAGGAAAATACATAGTAAATAATAATAATTATATATATACTTTTCACTTATAATATCTCGTTAATATATTGTACGATGTGACTGAATAACAATAATGGACGAAAATACTTAAACTTCTATAGTGATTCATTTATCTGCAAATACTAACGTTACCTGGCGTTTGCATACTTATTTGATTTTCATGAAAGAAAGTAAAAATAAATATAAAGCTACAAACTGAAACATAATAATTTCTACTAATCCTACTGGTTATATATCATTCTCAATATAGTAAGAAAGTCGATATTAGTTCAATAGTATTAGTTTTAAATCTTTTGACTCAGATTGCCAAAAGATTTTCAAACCGTTAAAAAATAGTAAGTTAGTATAACAAAGTAGCATCGACTAAGAAATTCAAGTATTTTTGTTTTGTCCAGTCGTGGGGTGATTCGTCCCCATCGAGTCGTCGTGAGGTCGGCGTTTAGTAGATATATACACAGTTAATAATATTAAAAATAATAAAAATAAAATAATAATATACAGCGAGAACAAACAATCAAAGACTAAAGACATGCCTGACAATCATGCGAATCACCAAACGGAGTTGTCCTCTGCTTTGGGCGGGTGACGTTTCGCTAGCTCCACTGCTTGTTCCCATGCTCTCCTATGCTCAGCCTTGGCGCGTTCGACCTCCGCGGTATCAATGACGCGACCGTGATGATCGATGGGGGCAACCGGACCCTTGTAGCCGATAGGACCGTCGTGATGGTAGAGAAGGTTCACTGGTGGGACGTAGATCCTCTTGCGCATCTCGTACCACGCAGGTAATACGCCATGCTTCGACTCTGCATGAGCTTTGGCGAGCTTCACTGCGTGCTCGTAGGCGAGCAGGTGAGCTTCCTTAGCTTTTCGTACCTGTAAGTAGTCAAATTCTTTAGTTTATTCTACGTGCATTAAAAATTGTTGATTTGTTGTTAAACTAGTAAATAACAGATCTTTTAATTAGTAGAGATAGAATAATTACGTTGGCTTTAAATAATCATTTATTAAGCTGCTGTATTAATGATGTTAAGAAGCAAACGACATCTTATAAGATTATTTTAAGAAAGAAAAATTGTAATGTTGTATCTGTTCTCTTTTACACATAACTAATATCTAATCAAACCATAGATTTGATTTATAGATACTAACAATATTTCAATCGAAAATTTTGATTAAACTCAAATGCTGATTTGTCTTACTTCTCTTACAGAAAGTGTCAAAAAAACATGTTAAAAATTTTAAAACAGATCAAAGCTAATTAATTATGTTCAAAATACTAAAGTACCATCAGAATGAAAGCCTTATTATGAAATTATACGTTAATCAATAAAGAAAATGAAATATTTTTGAATGCCTACCTTACGATAGTAAGCGAATGCAATATGATATGTTTTGTTTTCAAATGAAATGCAAGTAAACTGTGGTTTAAAAAATTTATTGATTACGCATGGCATATTTGATCTGTAACCTATTTACGAAACGCTTACGCTTCTTAAATCTAAATAACGTTATATGTATATATAATATACTAGTTTAGGATTGATATAATTGTTATACAATTCTTATATGACGAAATCTGAAGATTACAGCTAAACTTAATTATTATTTGACTGTATACGATTCTTAAACTATATAAACAATTCCCTTTTTGATGGAAAAATCGTAAGTAACTTTACCGCGCGATACCTTCGTTTCAGTTCGATTTCTATGACATAACTCGATATCAAGCACGGCCGTATACTGAAAAGCGATGTTTACGGACATGTCAATACTACAGAAATTATGGTTCATTCGAGAGAACAGCATCATAATTTCTAAAAATCATACTTTTCCCTCTCTTCGATATATATATATATATATATATATATATATATATAACAACATCCAAACTCATCGATATAAGTGAGCAATCTCTCTTTAATAGGTTGTTTTCGCAATAATTATTTCTTAGTATGAACCGGGATCATATACCGGAATATTTCATTTATGTAACTAGAACAATTTAAGACTCGTCAATATGAACATTTTGAAAATCAAATTTTTGTATGAATACGTTTAGCCCTTATTTGTACTAGTTCATGCAGTTAATTTAATTTATAGTATAAAAAACAGCAATTTCTTGATCGATCATTGGCTTCAAGAATAAATTTTAGTAAGAACTGAAAAAAACAATTTTTTAGTTATAATTAAATAAACTACTTCAGACAAGATTTTAGCTAATTTGAAATTGGATCGACCGATATCAACTATTATCAAATCACGCAATAGCTAAGCACTCAGGTAACTTTCTAATAAGAGTAAAATTAAGAATTTTCAAACAAGCTTTCAAAAACCCTTCTCCCAACACTGAAAGAAAGCTCGCTTTCTAGTTGACGACTAAAACGAAAGTTCTCGAAGTAACCCAACGTGTTAGTCGCTATAGATACAAGTTGGTTATTTTCAAAATGTACATTACTAAATTAAGCTTAGTTCTGAAACCAGCAAGTCAAATGTCAAATCCCCCTTAAAAACTAGCCTCTAACCGTAATAGGGTCTCGCGACGTAATTCCAATTCGAGAACCTATAATATCTGCGAACACTCACTTCGGGCGTGTCCAGAACGCGACCATCCTCGCCTAGGGGTGCGAGTGGGCCCTCGTAGTTTTTCTGATGGTTGTCGACGTAACTGGGATGCTCATGGTCGACCTCGTTTGCTTCCTCGGCTTCGACGACGGGCTTAGTATCCTCCTTTTTGTGTTCTTTGTGATGATCTTCTTTGTGGTGACCTTCTTTGTGATGACCTTCTTTTTTGTGCTCTTCTTTTTTTTCTTCCTCTTTCTTCTCTTCTTTGTTCTCTTCTTTTTTCTCTTCTTCTTTCTCTTCTTTTTTCTCTTCTTTTTTCTCTTCTTCTTTCTCTTCTTTTTTCTCTTCTTCCTTCACCTCCTCTTCCTTCTTTTCTTCTTCCTTCTCTTCTTTTTTCTCTTCTTGCTTCTCTTCTTCCTTCGCTTCCTCCTCTTTTTTCTCCTCTTCTTTCGTTTCTTCCTCCTTTTTCTCTTCTTCTTTCGTTTCTTCCTCCTTCTTCTCTTCTTGTTTCTCTTCTTCCTTCGTTTCCTCCTCTTTTTTCTCCTCCTCTTTCGTTTCTTCTTTCGTTTCTTCCTCCTTCTTCTCTTCCTCTTTTGGTTCCTCCTGTTCTTCCTTTTTCTCTTCCTCTTTCTTCTCTTCTTCTGCAGCGGGTGCCGCTTCCTCAACAGCAGGTGCTGCTTCTTCCGCAGGAACCTCTTCTGCTGCAGCTTCCGCCACCGGTGCTTCCTCCATGTTCGCTTCTTCTACTGGCTTCGTTTCTTCTTCTTTCTTTTCTTCAACAGTCCCCATCAGCATAGCCATCAACTCGGGAGTCATCTCCACTGATGCAACGACGATCGGGGCGGCTTCTTCTTTTTTCTCTTCTTCTTTCTTCTCTTCTTTCGTCTCTTCTTTCGTCTCTTCTTTCGTCTCTTCTTCTTTCTTTTCTTCCTTCTTCTCTTCTTCTTTGTTCTCTTCTTCTTTGTGCTCGTGCTTGTGCTCTTCGTGCTTGTGCTCTTCATGCTTGTGCTCGTGGTGGTGGTGCTCGTGCTTGTGCTCTTCGTGTTTGTGTTCGTGGTGGTGGTGCTCGTGCTTGTGCTCGTGCGCCTCCTTCTCATTTTGCGCGTTCGCCTCAGCCATCTTCTTCATCAGGTCAATTACAGTTTCTGCGTGAATCGCCAAGTGGTCAGCCCGCGCCTTCATGACCTCAGGCGTATCGATAACTCGGCCGTCTTTGGACAGCGGAGCTGGTGGCCCGTGGTATTCGTGGTGAATGATATCCCATTTTGATGCGTGTCGTCGTTTTAATACGCTCAGTGTTGCACCCGACGCCAGCGTCAGGGTGGTCGCAAAGAACAGTATCACCTGGGGGAGAAACGAAAGTCGTTGGGTAAATTGAAAGGTGACAGATTAAAAAAATTTAGAAATTCGAAAGGGGAAAGGGATTTTTAATTTGCGGATTCGCGCGAGACAGCAGGGACATTCGAAACTGGTGAGGCGTGAGTACCGGAACCATTCACAGTTTATGAACTTAGCTAATTTAATTTTTTAACCGAAATTTATTCGAATGTACATTAATAAGTAATAATAAAGTAATATGAATAAGTTTGATAGCGAAAAATAAACGGCGATGGTGACTGTTCTAGAATATAATTGAAACTAACAAATAAGAACCATAACGATATATGTTAATTTGTTTGGAAGCAATTGTACTAACGATGATTACACAACTAGAAATATTTAATGAAGGTCAGAAAGGAAGCGAAGCGTTTTCTTCTTGTTTGTATAAATGAAGGATGTTTCGCTATCTAATTTCTATAAATGGATGTAACCGATCAGAAAAAAGAATTGAGTGTGTGTATCCAATTCTACAAGTTCGTGAGTGAATAATGTTGCTTTAAATGTCTTAATAAAAAATTGGAAAGTTATGTGCTTACGTAACAAACAAATTTTTCTAGTTGAACAAATGTTACTTGAATTGAACGTCGGGAAGTGTTTAGAGCACGCTATTCTTATAATCATTGCAATTAAAGCTATTTAGTCTTAACGATACTTTGAATTCGTTATTTTCATATAATTTAGATTGATCTTAATTGGACATAATCAAAAAAAGTGACAAGAACTATATTTGTTATCTAATAATTGATCTATATGAATGATAAGCTTCCAAATTTTACGTTGGGTTGCTATGTGTGCATAATAAATTTATTGATAAATAAAATTTAACTTTATAGTTATATTAAATTATGTCAATCTAAATAAAATATGAAAAATTTTTTAGTCGCTGCAGTCGAGCCTCTAATACGTCACAGCTAGCTAACAAGGTGTACCCTTGCAAAGCGCTCGCAACGTACAGTCGGTCCCATTTACTACGCAAACAACTTTTCACGGTTTATCAGATCATTGACTGTATAAGCCTACTTCAAATTGAATTAAGGTTGATTAATAGTAATTGAAAATATATCAATTAAATTATTACTTGAAATTGGCTGTTGCGTTTAAATTATTAGACCCAATAGCCAATTATTACTAATACTATTAAATATTCCATAGTTCTTTTTACAATGTTAATAAATCGTATCACTATAATTTACTGATAAAATATTACTACTGTCAAAAAATAAAAGTAATTAATATTCATATTCACTACTCGGTTACTGCAGTTACTTCCAAAATAAACTATACAGTCAAATACCAGCCCAAAGCACATTAAAACACTTGCGCGCTCCTGAGAGGAAGAGTAATATGCCCCCTTGGGCTCTCTCTCTCTCTCTCTCTCTCTCTCTCTCTCTCGCTCTCTCTCTCTCTCTCTCTCTCTCTCTCTCGGATGAACAGATGCGCGGCGACCGGAGAAAACGCACGTCTATTATTCTCAATTATGCGTGTAAACGCTCCCTCGGAGAAATTTAACGTAGCACTTTGTTGTATACGCAACACTTGATGGTCTTCTCACACGTTATTCCAGAAAGATCTAATCGAACCGCCTCGAGATTTCCCGACCGACAGATTAAACCGATCTTTATCGTTGCAGCGATCGAACTTTGAGATGGTGAGCGCGATTAAGGGACTGATAAAAAGGGCTTTAATTAATTAAGATAAACTAGCCACTGATAGTTGTAAAATTCGCGAGAACTTACAAACAGTCTCATGGCAAACGGTAAATCCTGAGATGCCGTAGAGGAGGAACGGCTGGATGAGGAGTGCGCTTCGTCATCGGTAGCCCGCAGCTTTTATACCAATCAGTAGACTTGCACGCGTATGCGTCTAGTTGCCCTACCCCAAGATCTCGTGGTGGCACGTCCGCGCCAAATCTCCCCCTTGATTCCCGGCCTCTCATTCGTCCGCGAGGCCGTCGCGAAAAAATCCCGCGAACGCCTGGCAAAACCAGCGGCGGGCCCCCTTTTAGTCGACTTTCCGGTGGTGTTACATGTACCGCGTGTACAGACGCACGCGCAAGTGCGTTACGGCATGAAATTACGCGTGAGAGTTTGTTTATTTTGTCGCCTTAAAATTATATTTGCGTTAGAAAGTGAGAGTACGCGAAGCATGTACTTGTGCATGTGGAGGAGTCGGCCACGCGGCACGATCGTGTCGGCCGGCATTTTTTTAAATACGTAGCGCGGGAGGGTACGCATATGCGCGCCTGTGTCGTTTGGCCTTTTTTTCCGTTGCTCCACTGAGACAGAGTCGCGCCGGCCACGCGCTGATAGATACTTGGAGTCGAACGGCATACCGGAGGCACACGCTGCGGAATGTTAAAGCTAAGAGGAGCGCCTGGAACTTGCGATCGACTTGCGCTTAGGTGAGTTGTCTTTTAATATGTATTTTGGTTATTTGTTCTCGAGTTGTACACTGCTGTTGAGATATGCCTATCTGCAATCTTTTTTTATGCCTGATGAACATTTGTTATGTAGTTGCTATTATATCTGCGCAAATATATTATTTGATTTGTCAAGAATATTTTCGAAATATTTTCAACATTTTTTATGAGTAAACTGCTTTAGGTTTAGCCAGTATTATTGCAATAATCACTTGTATTTAATTCGTAAAGTAATAGAATTCAAAACTTTGTCAATTTTAAAATCTGCACTTCGAGGAATTCTTTGATAATATAGATTTAACGAGAGCAGTATACTCAGAGTATACTCTTCTGTTTTCGTCGACTCCAGCCGTTCCGGATGAATCTGATTAAGTAACGTAAATATAATTACGAATATATACAAGTGATTATTACCTTCAGATAATTACAACTTAGTGACTGAATACTGGTTGAAAGTAGCAATTGGCATGGCCTACCATAAGAAAGATTATTCATCGGTGTTGAGTTGAGCTACATTATTTCCTCGAATATATACATGTCACGCTTTTATAACTATAATTATACTAATGTCTTAATTTCTATTTGATCCAGTAATAAAGACACTAAATTCTATATATAATGTGCTCAAATTTAAACAGTTCGCGTTTAGAAATTTTCTCATTATATTCTACGTCCAAGCAAATATTTGAAATATCTGTATACACTGTTACTTTTGACATAATCATTCTTTGAATATGCCAGGAGAAACGGATCACTGCGCTGTAATTACAAAAGTTAGTATTTTTAAAATTTAAGTAATAACTTATAAATAATAATTTATATCGAAGATCCTTATTTCAAGGTCTCATTTATGACTTTACTTTTCGTATAAGACATAGATTTAAATGATAATTTCAGTGCACAAAAGTGACTATTCTGATGTGTTCTTGAAATCAAACTAAAGAACCGAATAATAATCGTCGCAAACTTAATATAAATGAATGAAAAATGCGAATCCTAAGATTTTTCACGATTAATATTAAAGAACAAATTGTACACATTTTTACTAAAATAAATATTTCAGAAAAAACAAAATAATTTTCATTAAATAAATATTCTTACGAAAAACTTACAAATGAGATAATAGTAAATGAACAAATACAGTGTAACATAATGTATAGACGCAAAATGAAGGATTAGAAAATTACTACATTAATCATTCGCAACGTTGAACGACGCAGTATTCGTAATATTACAGCATTCGTCTTCTCAGTATTACGCGAAAACTAGCTCTGCAGTACAAATCAAAGTAGCTCATGAAAATAAGAAGAGCCGTATTTAGCCTCGATAAAGTTTTATAACATCAAATAAGACTCCCTCGTGCCGCGACCGTGCCTAAGAAGTAAAAAAATCGATCGATAAAATTCATGCGTAATAGAAGGTTCGCATAAGTTATCCTTCGAAGACCCTGGTGTAATAAAATTTATTGAGTAATACTCCAGAAATCACGCCGATGATGTAAAATTATGCAGCGTAGGCATTTATGCAAGTGATGTTTTGTTCATCTCATACACATTCTGTAATCTTGATCATTTCTAAATTTTCATTTACGAATAACGCACTATTCTTATTTCAGCGCATTCCTGAGCTCCAACAGGTTCTGAGGATTTCACCGCGCATTGATTTATCGAAACTAAAGAGAGCAACATTTTTGTACTCCAAATAGCGGGTGAAGCTTTATAACTTCGCGGTGGAGCTTTTTTCCAGAGACAACCTCAATCGCACTAACTGATGCCCTGTAAAAATAAAAATCGCCAAGATGTGGACAACGTAATAAGCCTAACGAGGTCGTTATAGGTGACGTTGCGCAGGACTTGTTTATATTTATCAAAATGCTTGGTTTGGACTTTGACGTAATGGTGCGCGCCTGCCTAATCCGCGAGCCACCGCCCGGGATATTACAGACGCCGATGTCCAGAAACACGTACGTCGGAATAGTCGTGCGGCGATTAAATACGATAACACACGTGCCGCGCGCGATATTCGCCGCGTTTCCTAGTTTACAGGGAAATTTTCAACTGCCTGCGTATACGATCCGAAGAGAGTATAAAAAGTCACGCTAAACCAATAACAGTTTTACTACAACATTCTTCGCGCATTCCTATCAAGGATATACGCACCAGAGTCAGCCTGCAGGTATGCACATTATAGCCGATTTAAAGCGAGTCTCATTATGATATTACCAATGAAAAATATCGATGAGTTCGATAGGTGTTATCGGGCATTAGTTTTTTAAGTTCATGATCGAGAGAAAGCTTGAGTGAACCGGAAGCGGAACTATAAAGTTTGTTTTCATCGTCGGAAATGCCGGACGTTCACCCGTCGTCAATTTCGCAGATCGAAACTTAATGACAGTTTTGGTATAAAATTAAAATTTTTATTAATCATTATCAGATTCATGAAGATGCAAGTAAAGGATAGACTGGATAGGTCTTGTGTAACGTTAGATGACATAGGCGCGAAAAATTAAAAAGCAAATATAGAGTATTCAGGCATAACTTGTGTACTTTGTAACGTTATGTATTTGCATCTTGCGTGAATTAAGAATCTTTGCATAATACACATGCACGATTGCACAAACATAAACGTAATATGTAAGGGTTGGGTTAATGTATGGATGCAGATGTAATATTTGCATCATTCTCAAACCATCTCGAAGTTAACAAATTTATCAATCTGCACTTCTTATTTTAGTTCAAGATACGTTTAGAAAGTTTTTCATCCAATTACTGCATGTATAACGTTACGTTTATACAAATACTTTTTCTCAACTCTATCTTTATACTAATGGATAAAGATACGAAATATTCGGACTGGTCATAGTTTTACCTTATTAGTCATGAAAAATTATAAAAATATAATTGTTAATGATATTTGGCAAACTATCAAGTTTCTTCAATGTCATGATCAAGCTTGTCCATACTTTAAAAATTTAGCGGATTAACATTTCTTTATTGGATTTATTAATATTTTTTTCAGTAATCATTTTTAACCATTTAATGATTTAGTCAACTGAACGATTGACTAAATAGTTTTTGATGCAGCATTTATTCATTCGATTCATTTTTATGGTAAGAAGGGAATGCTTTTCTCGTAAAGTTTTCGATGGATGCAATATGTACTTTAAAGATAAAATATACGTTAAAGAAATGTATATTTTGGTTGATAGTGTTCATTGACAAAAGTCAAAAATGCTTTTCGATCTTTACCTGTCACCTAATCTAAAGACTGTTAACTCTCTGTTGGAGAGTCGACTCGTATTTATAGAAAATACACACCCCTTGATAATTGAGTTATTTGCCCTCAATACACCTGTTTCTCAAAAATGTTCTCATTTAATAAATCATGTTTTGCTCTACTACATATTTCGACAGTTTTAATACAGCATTCAATAATAGGATTTAATGATTCATTAGAAAAATATGTATGCATAGTCAGTGATTTCGAATGGCAATTTAATTTATTCTAAAGAGACTCGTTGAGACACGCGAAAATTTTACATTCTATTACCGAACACTATATCTACGATTTCACAACACCTTTCTTCTTGTTTCTAATCCTACCCAAGTAAATATGTATAAATAAACTTGCCTCAAATAAGATGTTTTATAACTTTACCAAAGCTTGACATAACATGACCACATGATTTTTAGGGTTGCAAGAAGTTAGATAATACAGTCACAAAAATGTGCTTCTGAAATGCGAATGGTACCGGATCTTTAAACAATTGAAATAAACTTATGTTGCACTGTTGCTTTTATTTTATGTATGGAATCTTCTGAATATGAAAAGATTTGAAGATAACATTTATTGATTAAAATTATTAGGCATTTATCAAAAAATCTATTATTTAGTACATTAACGTCAAACGTATACTGCAACTCAATTAATGCTATGTGACAATATCTTTCTATGGCTTAGCTGAGAAAACATTTTTGAAACATTATGGATTAGTGTAATGTATTCAGGCATTGCTTTTTTGAAAATTTTAATGACCGGACCAAGTGATATAATCGCATTTAAACTTTTCCGTATATTTCTTACTCCAATTAAAGAGGTGGAAGCTTTCTTCGCCAGGTGATAAACTGAATGTCAATATATCACTTTCTAAATGAACTACTTTGCCATTTAATTCAATCCTTCCACGTCATTGAATGCTCGCATGGTATATTTAGCATTTCTCGACGTTAACTTACATTAAGGTCACATGATTTTTATAGGTTATTATTAGTTTTAAAATGAAAGCATTTTGGAAAAAAGTTGACTTTTTGAACAAATTACGTTGATTTATTTGAAATCCGGTTGTGGCTAGAAAATTTTTGAGTTCATGTAACTTTTCCCTGTCACTAGAAAGTTTTATTGCGAATGTGGAAAATTAGGCCGTAGTTCAAAATGTAAAAGGCTGTTGTGAGTTTAAATTTCTTCACATTTTTAAATAAAACAGGATTTTAATCATTTGGTTGTACAATAAAAGTTTTTACTGTAACATTTTTTTAATTTTTACAAATATATTTATTATTTGAGTTTAAGACGTAAGTTTCTGGACATTGTCCTTAGAGTAGTATCTCAATAATCTTCTAATAATCCGATGGTATGTTATACAATTTATTTGTTAAACACTTTTTTATTGAACTAAATGGATTGTCAAAGAAAAATTGAATTATTTAAAAGTGAATATTTTTAAGACTTTGTTGATTAAAAAATTCCGTTGTTGTAGCATACCTAAAATCTTCTTGCGAATCTCGTACGGCTCTTCACACTGCCCAATACCCATACAATGCCACCGAACATGTTGATCACAATAAAAAGAATTTCAATCACGGTGAAAATTAAAGTCTATTACTCCAATTATTCAATACCTATTAATTATTCCGAAAAATTCAAAATTAAATAACATATCTTGATATTTCGTAATCGTAGTCAAAAAATCTATTCGGTAAAACTTGAAAACATACGTAACAATTTTGATATTGCTCGTAGACAAAAATTTTATTTACTCAGTTAAATGATGTAATTGATTGGTGACATAATCGATTAGCACTAATATTGACGCAATGAAAACAGTCAAATAAAAATATACTATGTAACTAATTACGAAATGTTTATCAAGGTATGCCTCTTTGCTTCTTTTACTATGAAGAATACCGATGACATATATATTAAATTCAAATAATTAAAGCCTTTTATACTATAGTATTCATTTCTTCCCGGGATAATTATAGATTCAGCGTGAGTGGGAAATGTCAACAATACGAAATTGGATATAACTATGATACATCGAGAAAGTGTCACCTAACCGGTTCTCAAGTAGAGTTTGATTGAACATAAGCCACTAAGTAATTGTTAGTTCAGTATACTGAATGTTTATTCAATATAAAGTATCCTATATTATCAAATTTTATGAATTTTTAAAACAATTTTTTCGAATTGTCTTTATAATTTGTTGTATTAATCTTTAATATCAGCAATAACTCATCCTACCTGAAAGTTTCGATCGCTCCATCTTGAAGTTATTTATTGCCTGATGTTGAATTCGAAGTTGTATTTAAAATTTTACAATAATGATAAGTAAAACAAAAAAAGAGATATAAGAATCGTTTTTTATTATATCAAATAGTTACATATTTAGAATTTTACGACTTTCAGGCAGTGCACGACATAATCTATGAAACTTGTACGTATGAATTTAAAATCTCAAAAAATATACTTTCTGAAGAAGAGAAAATTTCACTTTTATATATACCAAAAAAGATAGTCTGCACCTGACTTTATGAATGAGTCGTTCATGCATGCACATTGCACATGTATCTAAAAGCTCTACTTAACATTAAAAATATAAAAAATTTAAACCTGCAGAGCAATTAAACTTAATTTTAATATATACATAATGTATAATAATGTATACGTGCGGACCGCAAGAGCGATATCAATACCAAAACAAAGCAGTTTTGGACTGGCGTTGTTCAAAATTGCTATTTATGATACACTTTAATCTTAAACCGGGACACCTCTATGTTTACATACGTTTGTACGTTATATACATAAGTGTCTTATAACATCAAAGCTCCAGTGGTTCGGATCCCACTGTATACAGTTTCGCACTGTATAATTAAACTGCAGAGCCAGTCGAGATGCTTGCGCACTACATTCCGATGTGATGCACATGCACCGCGACTATAGAGAGCCTCTCTGGCCGGTACCATTGTATGGTATTGGGCAGAGGGAAGAGCCATATGAGAGCCAAGACTCTTCGAGAGGACTTGAGAAGGACTTGAGAAGGACTTGAGAAGAATATAATAAAAAAATAAAAAAAAAACCGCTGCCAAGTCATTGGCACTTAGCTTCCTCCTATTCTGCTAGTGGAAGATAATTACATGGGACAATCAACTCATTCTTTGATTTAAATATTCGCTACTATTCGATACTAAAAGGATAGGTTAGGAAGACACTTGTAGGGGAGGGGTATCAGGGGAGTGGGGGTTAAGGTGGATATCAAAAATAGAGCTCCGTGAACTACTAAAATAACTTACATATATCGTGATAAAAAATACCAGTAATTGCGGAATCGTTAATAACATTAACAACTGCAAATTACAAAATTGCGGGTGGCTTCATTTTTTTGATTAATTATTTTTCACGATTTCTACATACCCACAGCCGCCTTTCAGACCCTTGACGTTGTTTTCTTTACTCCCATAATCGCCTTTTAAAATTTTAAAGCTCATTTCAGCACTCCCACAGTCGCATTTTAGCCATCGTAATCGTTTTCTGTATTCCCACAGTCGCCTTTTTACCTTTGCAATAGATTTCTACATACCCACAGCCGCCTTTCAGATCCTTGACTGTTTTCTATATTCCCATAATCGCCTATTAAAATTTAAAAGCTCAATTCAGTACTCCCGCAGTCGCCTTTTAGATCCTCGTAATATTTTCTGTATTCCATAGCTCCTGGGGAGAGGTCTCGCCGGAGATTCGCCCCGAGCTCTCTTAAGACGGTAGCAGTCTTTTAGGTACACTATTGTTGAATATATTGTATAAATCATATCATAATAAAAAGCAAAAATATTTTTTCAAAAATCGAAAAATGGCCATGAAATGGTCATAAAATAGTCTAAATCTTAAAAGAAAATTACTCGAATCAGAATCAGAAAACATATATGCACGTCCAATCTTATTGCGATCGATCACGTAGTTCCAGAATTATAACAGTATAACGTACGCACGCACACACACACACACACACACACACACACACACACACAACACACCACACACACACAACACACACACACACACACACACACACACACCACACACCACACACACACACACACACACACACACACACACACACACACACACACACACACCACACACACACACACACACACACAGACAAAAGCATCTGCACGGACATTTTATAAAACCATGAAAACTCTCAAAACATACTAAGCTTTAATTATCAAATCATATGGTTTAACAAAAATATAATGTTCAGTCACACAGAGTAGACAGGGTGAGAGTTGAAGAATTTGAATCTTAATATCTTTTAAACTAAAGGTTTCATAAGCTACAAAAGGAACCTAGCCGAAGTGATCAAAAGATCAATCTTTTCCTAAAATTTCAACTCAATTAAAACCTTTTTACTCAGTAATGTCACGACATAAAAAAAACATTTTTTTAGTTTTTGATTTTTATCTCAAAAACTAGTCGCCAAAATTGCTTAAAATTTTTACAACTAGTAGATATCGTTGTTTTTTATTGTCATGAATTTTTTAAAAACATTTAACTATTTATTTTTTGAGATATATATGTTTTCGAAAAATTACTTTTTATATCATAAAAAATGAAGAGATCAGTCAATCTAGAAAATCTTGCGGGAAAAAGTAGACAAATTTATGTTCTTTTAGATACACTATTGTTGAATATATTGTATAAATCATATCATATACAAAAAGCAAAAATATTTTTTCAAAAATAGAAAAATGGCTATAATATGGCCATAAAATGGTCAGAATCATAAAACAAAAAATGACCTAAATTCAGAATTAGAAAAAATATACGCATGTCAAATTTTATTATGATCCGTCGCATGGTTCCAAAATTATGGCGGTATACGTACATACACACACACGCAGCCATCCGCACGGACATTTTCTAAAAACGTATGATTCGTACTCCAAACACCTCCAAATGCGTTTCCACGAAGTATTAGCCAAACTGAAAATTTTACTATTACAAAGCTTCCTCTTGAGGAGGAAGCAAAAATTAATCTTAAACTTTTACACTAAAAGCTACCTGCCATAAACAAACTAGTCTTGAACTACACCTTGAAATTGCGAAACCGTTCGGTACAGTATGTGCCTCGTACGCTAACTCCAATTAAACTGCCATAAAAATATTTCTGCTTATTTCTAAAGAGGAGTTATTATGCATATCAGCCTTTTATATTATTGAAGAGCCTACTCCATATAAGTATTATACAGGAATGTATATAAGTAGTTAATTACTCTTACTCTGAAAGAAAAACAAGTCAATCCGCTGCATCCTTTACGTAAGCACGAGCATCCTGCAACTGGCATTGCCGGAGTAGTTTCGTTGCATCGAATTCCACGGCATTGACAAAAAAAAAGAGAAATCACCGGAAAATCATCGAGAGTATTTACGCACGCACGAGGCTTGGATTTGGAACACGAGAGCGAGCACGAGCGCAAATCATCCTACTTAACAAACGTTGGACGAAGAAAGAAAGTAAGGATATAGACGGCGCTACAAGCCTTCATTTGCGCAGCTCTTGATACTATATTGAGTTGCGCAAGTAGCGCGCGCGGTCAGTGATATCGCGAGCACGCCTCCATACGCAATTCAGTCGGCCGAGCGATAGACACGCAATTCACCGAGGACAAAAAGAAGCTGAATAAAAATGCTTCATGGAATTCATTCCCGAACTAGCAACTCGGAAGAAATCGATAGCTCGATAATTTAATTAGTTCGGCTGTTTTTCCAAAGGTTCACGTGTATGCGTGTCTTTGAATCTCGGGCGATGAAGTTTTATCAAAAGTGCAGAGCCGATCAAGCGATACAAAGTTACATGGATTAAGGAGTATTTTGCACCGAAATACAGGTGAGAGCATAGTTCCCGTTTTATCAAGTTTAGTGATATGGCTACTGATAAATGTTATATTTTGAGTGAAGTTAGTAGCTTACTTCATAGCTTACCTGACCAAAGAAAGTTACATTTTAGCTTGTGACTAGGAAGTAGAGGAAACGAGTGTACATGCATTTTCCGGAATAATGGTTAAGCAGGTGAGTTGTGCGTAGTTTTTTCGAGAATAAATTAATTATGAAGAGAAAGTTATTTTTATTTTCAAGTATATATTATACTGAGAATTAAGTTAACATTATTGCGTCGTTCGGTTCTTAGGAAATAACACAGTTATAGAAAAAAGAAGATACATGTGCTTGTAAAAATAACATCAAATATCCCACCAAACTTTTCCACGTTGAACACAATACAACGCGAATCTGAATCGCTTTCGAATGAATCCGCAAAATCACGCAAAGTTCTTATAAATCACAAGCATGCAAAAACTCTCTTCGACGAAGGAAGCGGTAAAAAGGAATCGAATCAGCTCGCAAACAAGTCGATTGCCCAAGAAACGATCGAGAACTTCAGGGAGGATCGGCAAAGTGGATTCGAATGTTGAGCCTCGTCGTTTTTTTCTATGGCATAAGCGAAGAGGGAGAGAAAAATAGTAATGAAGTGCACAAAGAGCGCAGGCGCTTTATTACCCGAGGTAAGTATCACGATGCTCTCGACACGCTCTCTCGTCGACTCACCTTCTCACGTCCCATCACGGGGTGTTGGATATCGAAGCGTATACACGTTACGACACTCGCTCGAATCGCGAAATCGTGAATGAAGCGAGAGTGCTCTGGCCCGTAATCGACGCCAAGAGCGATGGAGACGCGCATTGGATTGTTATGGGAATAATGGAGCGAATCTGCAGTTATAGCTGAATCGTAGATTGATAAACGATCATCACGTTTTGGAGTTTTGTGGGGTAAGAAAATGTTAAATGGGTTTATAGATCGATATTGTGAAAGAAGAATCGGTCGTTTTGGATAAGTGTAGAGATAAGAGGAGCAAATAGTTGAAAACGTTAGAACTATACCAAAACTGAGAATTCCCGATTGAATAAGACTCATTTTTAATATATCACATGCGTTCTAAATTTGTGATTCATAATAACAAAAATTAAACAAATGTACCATTACCTAAATTTTTTTCGTAAGATTTACTAAGCGTCGTGTGTGCTTCTCTCTCAACTTCTTTTCTGTTGTTTGTATCTATGGTAACTAATTTACAATTTTTTCACATCGCAACTCATTCATAAGTACTAAATTTTAAAAATTGACTAATCGCACGTAAAATCAAAATTCAATAGTTATACTTACAATTGCTTTTCTAATTTAAATCATTTAGTAATACATAACAGAATTATAGAAAGGTCTTTCACTTCTAAAATCATATTTCGAAATTATTAAAACGTGCAATTTTCTACACCGAGAGTGCTATTGTCTTGAGCACGACCATAAATTCAATAATTAGACACTAAATTTTAAAATGAGTCCATAAATCGTGAAAATTAGCAGAACAGAAGAATACTTTGCCATAAATTCGTGTATGAATAAAATGGAGGATTCTACAAGCATTGTACAGATAAATCTAGGTCAAACTGGTGCTCACGTGCTACTCGATTACTCATTAGCACAATTTAGTCACATACATAATGTGCATAATAGACTGCCGTAACTCTAATATTTAAGCGTGAGAAAGGTGGGTGGTAATACCTTTGCAGCTTGAGTGAACCAACTGATGACCCTCTATTTCCACGCGCACGTAAATGGCTTCTGCATTTTCTTTGTTCGCTATGAATTATTATCAAATGTATAGTATCTAATGTAGCATTATATATCCAAGCATTATTTACAAATGTATAAAAGCCCGAGTATAGTAATACAAATTATATATTATATATTCATCAAAGGTTGCTATCCATCTTTATTAATTATACTTTCGTTAATGTATTAATGTACATACATCAAGATTTTATATACGATATTTGTATGCATAAATCAAATATTCACTTCAAATTTATCAATTTTTAGAGAGTTGATATTAACAATGATTGATGGTTTTACAGGTGGTGGTGGTTTAATTATTTCCGTACTACCTTCAGTAATTCCACCAGGTATCTGCTCTTCAGGTTTTCTTGGCTCATCGGACCCTGGTAGTTCTAATTCTGGCCCTGATGTTATTAGTCCGGGCTCGTCAGATGGTCTCTGCTCTATGGGCTTTAGGCTATGAGGCTTACCTGGTTTTCCTGGCTTCCTAAGCTTTAATTCTTTAAGATCGCTTAATTGCACAATTTCTCTTGCCTCAGATTTTTTGATATTATCTGTTTTTCCTGCAGTTTGCGGTTTATTCAAAATGCTTGGTATTTCTACATTTTGTAAATTTGTTTGTTCTTGATCTTCAGATTGTAGACTTAAAGGTTTCGAGTGATGAGATGGAAGAGCAGTGCAGAGACATGATAGAAGCAATAACAAAGTTATGGAAGATAACATTCTGAAAACTATGTAAATTATAAGGAACAAGATACTTAAGAATTATAACGAATTCGATATAGGTAATAAATCAAACATTATTTTAAAGTAGTATGTTTTTCTATACAAATCTAAATATATTCTATATATTGTTAATTATAAAAGCCATTACGTTTACTGTACCTTGATTACGATTGAAAGTGTTGAGGAAGCTAACGACAAATGATAAGCAAATGTCATAGCACTATCTTTTAATACGCCGTACTAATAGATCTAAAAAAATCTTCTAATGATAAGAGGAATCCAAAAATCATAAAATCATTCAGATCTAACGGATTATTTTTTTTATGATTATACGTAACAAGTAAATAATATGTATGAACAGCATGTTATATGAATTTATTTCTCATGCATGCTACACGCTATAAAGTGAGCAATAATTAATAAATACTGTCTGTTATTGATTATACAAGGAAAGGGTACATAATATAAAATGCTTCGTGCTTGAATAGTTGAAGCAATTAAAAAATTAACACTGAGAGGTTGACGTATTGTCATTGGAATTTAGGAGAAGACTTTTCGGAGCAACGAAATTGTCTCAGTGATCTATCGCTTCAAGATCTACAAGCATCACTATATATTGATCATTAATCATTCTCAATGTACTTTATGACCATCGAGCCATGACGCTGAATAGTCTAGAGTTTGTAATGTAACCTGCAGCCATACGCTTGATTAATGAAATGTTATCGTCGTCTCTGATGCTGTTGAACTGCACACTAAGTCTTTCCTTGATACAAGGTATAAGTGAGTTATATGCATCGTTATTTTGCATTCATCATCAAAGCAGCTCTTTTCCACAAGCAATTTTCATAATGCTATCGGATATATTTAGGAAAAATATTTATTTACATCTGTAAACAAAAATTATTGATGATATCAAAATTACAAACAAAATGTAAATCTCTTAATTTTTGAAAAAAATTGAAAAATAAAAACTATTTTGACTTTATTTAATCTTTAGTTAAAATGTATTGCTATCTTAAATTAATTTATGAACTTTTCACGTGCTTAGGCTTTACTAAACTGAATGATAATCTGGTGCACTGCTTACAAAAAATGAATAGATAACATGTGTAATCTACGTATTATCGTAGATTACACATTATAAGACTTCTAATAGAGGATTGTGCATAGATAAAATAGTATAGTCGATTTCGATTAAAAATAAAATACTAATTAAAACAAATATTGATTTATCGCTACTAAAATTTGAACAGTCAAGCATAAGAATGTTGCTGTCAATAATCTACCAACACCTGTTGAGGTATCTTAGGTACAGTTCCAAAGGTAATCATGCGCAAGCAAGGTACAAATTACACACATGTTACAACACTCCCAAAGAGCAAAGTTTTTGTAGAAAAAAAATTTATTATCGGCCTAAATTATGTACAGGTATTAACGCAGTATGGTAAAGAGACGTGGAAAAATCACGCCGAGATCGCCCATCGTTGGTGAGCTGTGAATCGCTCAGTACTGGGACTGATAGCTCTGTGGTTGCTGGTACTGGGGCTGTTGGTACTGGGGCTGTTGTTGGTAAGCCTGGGGCTGGGGCTGGTACGAACGAGCGGCACCGGCGAATCCTTGGGGAGCACCAGGGTAAGCACCAGGAGCACCGGGGAAAGATGATCTGGGGGCCTGGTATTGGCCAGACTGGGGTCCAGGTTGGTATTGGCCAGACTGGGGTGCAGCTTGGTATTGGCCAGACTGGGGCCCAGCTTGGTATTGGCCTGCAAAAAGAGGAAAAAAAGATTAGTTTATCGTGAGCTCAATCAAATAAATTAATATATATATATATATATATATATATATATATATATAATAAGTAGATTTAGACTAGGTTTCTTTTTATGTGGCTATTTTTAAGCAGTCAATCATTGAATAATAAGCTGCGAAATTCCATTGTTTCTACAGCAAAGTAGAGCGACAGGTAATACTGCAAGCCTGTGCGAAGGTTAATGCACACCTAATATTTCTTAATGGATATTCGGAGATTGGCTAGCAGTACCTCGTTAGATCAGAAAAAATTTAACGACCAGACTGCGACAGGTGCCCGACGTGTTTGCCTATGGCTAGAAAATAGTGACGCTATAAATTAAAGCTAAATTGTTTTTCGTGATTTATGATTAATACCAGCTGTAGTAACTTAATTTTCCTCAGATAGCCGAAGGCATTTACGACGCGAACAAAAAATTCCTATAAAATTGAACACTTGGATCTGTTTTAAAAAGTGTTGAAGTGATTGATGACAGCAAACTAGAATCGGCTTTATATACTGATTAATTTTCACACTTATTATTCATAAAATTCGACTATATCAAATGTTAAAAGACCCTTTTGATAAAATAGAGAAAATATTATGAATGGTATTCCCTCCACAGCAATTATTCAAATGCATAATAACTCATTATTCAATCTATTATTTTGCATAATCACGCATAATCGTGCAGATTTTACAATATTCGCCAACTTATTTAATTTATGTTATGCAATACAAAACAGAATCCAACGATCCCTAATAATATTGAAAAGCTAACTTAACAGTGTGAAGTCATAAACTCCTTCAATATACAAGTAACACAAACTTATAATTACTTTAATACCGCTAAAAAGATAATATCATATTCGTCAATCAATTACAAAACCAGCATCAATTACCGAACCATCCGAAAACAACAAAACCTTGCTCGTAACGAGTATAATCCACGAAATCAATAGTCTCGCGAAATTTTCTAAAATTATGTAAATTGTTACCTCTCGTTGCGCCGCGCGATTCTGCAATACTTACACACCACGGAGGTATATGTTCCCGACGCCAACTTTCCCGTAAACGAACGATGACGACCCTTAGCCCCTACGATCGATCATCATTGCTGATGGTAAGTCGCAATCAGCCTTCGATAATTTCATGATTGTTATCGATGCACATGCAAACCGAGTCGAGGTGAGCGCACTCGGGAGAGATAGAGCGATCAAGAGCATCGAGAACCGGTTTGCTGCTACCGGTACTTTTTTTTAATTCTCTCTCACTCTCGGGTTATACGAGACGCGAAATGATATAGCCCGCGGCACAATCGCGCGGTTCGTGACCTACGACACATCATCTCGGCTTGAGGTACATCGCGGTGTGGAAATGATTATACGCTTCCGCGCTGAACTCTCGCTCATTTTTCTCTTTCCGATATTTTTTTTTCTCCTCGTTATTGTGCGGAGCCGTTGAATAATTTGCATCGCGCGTTTCTCTTCCATAAGCAAGAGAAAGAGTGAATGCATTTTATGACGCGGATAATTAGTTTCACCTTGATGGGTGACAGAGTATCATGCGATACTTTGACGGAAATCTTGCTCGAAGGTTGTGAGGGTCCGTGTGTAATATTCGCGAATGATATTATTCTTCCAAGTGTTGAAGGTATGATAAAAATGAGTTTGTCGCGGATGAGAATTGTAAATGGTGGTGTTGCGTAACGAGAAGAAATTCAGGAAAAATTCCTTATGCATGATTCGAGCAATTTCGCAATGTTTTATTTTTAAACGCTGATTCGAATTAAAGTTAAAAAAAAAGTATCAAATGTAGGCGCTGGAAATTCTTTTATTTGAATTGTACGCGAGGCATGCCAAAAAGAATGCGAATATTAGAATGCAATAATATGACTAGACAAAAGTTATGTTAATCTTGTTTTCGAGATATTCATTAGGATTATTAAATATCATTAGGATACAATTAATTTACAAAGCACGTGCTAAAGGAATGTTGGTCCCTTGAGGGTATCAAAATACCTACAGATCCTTGTTAGTCGTGTATTGCACTTTCCTATTGGATAAATTATCTTCAGCTTAATCTAAAACTATCGATCGAATGCTTTGCATGTCAGAATTATGTAAACTTTCGTCAGGCCTTATCCAATCTTCAAATATGAATCACATAACGAATTAGTAGAAATAATCGATAAAATAATTTTCAACGACTCTGTACATTTCGCGACGCATCTCCTCGTATCCTTACACCCGATTCTCATGACAGTCGATCCATTGTACCGAACAAAGCTTGTCGTCTAACTTTCTACAACGAGATACATCGACTGCCCGAGTAATATCAATGTAAGGTCACTTATGATTTACAACATCTCCTTGCATCAGCGCCCGAGTGAAGGTGTACAAGCCGTAACTCCTACAACAACTCGCGTCGACCTCCAAATTCGTGTTTCACGTAAGCTCGTATAGTACACTAACAATAGTTCGTATAGCTCAGAAAAAAAAACATTCCCATCGATTTTCAATAGTAAAACAAGCACACGTGTCAATGCGAGTGTTTGTCGAAGCAAAACGTATTGCATGAAAACTGACCTTGTCCCTCACCGGAGTACTCGTCACCTCCGTATTTGTAGGCCCTAGCCTCAGCTTCAGCGAGTTCCTGGAGCCTGGAGGCCTTCAGAGCGGCGACCTCAGGGGTGTCGACAACGGTTCCGTCCTCAGCGAGAGGAGCTGGCACGAAGGGAGCCTTGGCGCCAGCGGGTCCCTGGTAAGCCTTGGGCTCGGGTCCGAAGTGGGCCTGTTGGTGGTAGGCAGGAGCTGGTCCAGGCTGGGGCTGGTAGTGAACCGGGGCCGGGGCTGGGTTGTAGCTGGCACGGGCGAAGGGAGAACCAGCGGCAGCTGGCACGGGCTGTCCGGAGTAGCCGAACGATTGGCGGCTGGGACCAGCATACTGGGGTCCGTAGGCTCCTGTCTCTTGGGACTTGTCCTCGGCGGCACGGGCGGCGGCACGGGCGAACTCAGCGAAGTGAGCGGCCTTCGCCTGGGCGACTTCAGGGGTGTCGACAACGGTGCCGTCCTGACCAGTTGGCGCCGGTGGTCCAAAACCTGGTGCAGCTGCGTAGCCGCCTGGAGCACCGGGGTATTGGGCCTGGCTGGCCGCTACCGCGCAGGAGAGGAGTATCTGAAAGTGAAACGGTCATTTTTTTATTGAGAGCTAAAATTACAGACTTGATGGTAGCTGGGAATGTGCGGAGAATTTGTCATATGCAAAAACTTTACGGCGGCACTGCTCTGCGCGCGCATGTTCTTTTTATTGCAGGGGACTGGAAAAAATCAAGTGTTACTCGAAGGCCTGCGAATCGTTGGGTTTTCGAGATAATTAAGATTCAGCCGGAGAACCAGTTCTGTGTAGTTGCCGGAGAGTAAGGTGCTGATCTGGATGATTATATATTCAAAAATATGCGTTTCACGTTTCAAACTTCACGTTTTGTGTGTATTTTTGTATCGAACGAGGAAAGGTCACTGCTGGAATGAATGACCAGTTAAGGTCGCTGTGAATGACCTGGCGAACGGCATTTCACTTTCTTAACTGGATCAATGCTTTATAGCAGCTAATTATCTCAGAATGCTTGGATGCATTATTATTATTTATTTCACGCATCGCTATTGAGCCTCCAGTACTTTGTTTATTGTTCGAAGCTTTATTATTATCGCGTGCACAGCGAATTTACTTTATGCAAATTTGCGCGACTGGCACACTAAACAATTTTTACTATGAGATTGATTATAGTGCGTCTGCAGTGTGACTAAATTCTCGCGGAAGAGTGTCATTATTGATTACTTCATAAACATTGTCTATTAACGCTGTAGGCGTAACAAAGCTCTCAAACTGATTTTATATTTAACGCTCGGTGATCATGCCAAAATCCAATAGTCACGTCTATCCATTCAATGTCTGAATGGTGGGCGTTCACGTAGCTAGATATATGTTACGTGTACGACAAGATATATATTATAAGTTGATTATGGTCATAAAGTATCATGTGAAATATGTATCCCTTTGTTTTGCGAATCTGAGCAACTTGCGGGATATTTCATATTATCCACGCAGCTGTTGACCGAACCGATGCGATAACGTTGTGTATCGAGGTTTTGATTTATTACGATAATAATCAAGTTTCTTGTGCTAATATCTATCAATCAAGAGTTGTCCTTTTCTGTGCAAAAATGCATTTTACAATCTACGTATCCGAGACTTTCTTTTCAAACTTTTATGTCAAACAATCAATTATCCATTATAGCTTCCTATCGCGATAAGACTTTCTTTTCGTATTAGATGAATAAAATCAAACCGATTGCGAGACCCATACATGTATCCAGTAGTGGAATTTCTCGACGAATAAATAATTGTGATACTGATACATTTGAAACGCGTAATCTCTTTGTGACCGCTGGTCGTTAAGATAATCGATTGCGTAATCTATTTCTCTAGATTAAGAAATCACCCTAGTCATTCAATCTAGTTTTTAATTAATGCACACGACAGCTACGCCCTCCCGATGTATAATTGAAAACCTTCGAAAGTAAAGGTGGAATTTTTTATTTTTACACGTGTCTAATGCAGTCGTACGAAGATAAATAAAAATTGATAGATAATAGAATCCATGGTTAAAAAACTATCTCGCGATTGATTAGTCTATCGCTTATAATAAATACTACACGTGTCAAGTGTGATAACCGTACACGTTCAAAGAATCAACGCGAACCCGAGTCATGAAGTTCTTATCAAAGATCACTAAATGCTGCACCTGTGAATATTTCTCAGATTGCGTCGCGACTCGCTATTAGTCGCGGTTCGCGTCCACGTTTCAGTAGTAACGATCAAGCCTAGTCAGCCGTGCTCTTTGCCTCGTGACAACGATTCGCGTGTAAAAATCACGGGATCGAACTTTCGCAACGGTCTCCATTTGTAAATTCTGATTCTCAAACTAAAAACCGATGCCTCAAAAAATTCGCAATCAAGGACCATAAATCCCATGCAACGTTGTAATGTCCCATTGTTACGTCACGTCGTCTTCGGGTATTTGAAGACATTGCGTCACAGTGTTGTAACTTCAAAATAACCGGCATAGAGCATTTTCCTTTCTCAAAACAATCGAAAAGTCCCTTTTATACAATCGAATCGAAATAGAAAATCGGTAATCGGTCCCAAGCTACAGAAGCCAACCGGCGTGAGTTTCGAACAAAGGCATAGCGTAGGCGTTCGGTAGCGATGGAAGCTCAGAGAAAATCATCGGTAAAACGGTCTCATCGGAAAAGGTCGGGCGCGGCCATATGACCCGCTTCACGGTGAGTCTGTTTCTCTCCGCGCTCGACTTAACCTTTCACTTTCCTTTGTTCGAAAATCCCGGCGCACTCACTCGTGTATACACCTACGTATACGTAATACCCGCTACTCTACATCGTACTTACTCCGGCCGCTTTATAGCCGATAAACGATTTTCAGCTATTAGGTGAAAGAGGCGAAGAAGATAGAGAAAAAAAAGCTGAGAAGATGAAGAAGAAAAGTCAAAAACTCACCAGTGCGTAAATCATGTCGACTACCAAGTTTTCACTCGTTCCTCGAAAAAATCTGACGATCTCAGGTATCTGAGCTGTGGATGTTGTGTGATGCTGAAGAGCTAATGTGCTGCTGTGCTCCTCTCTGCGTTGTCTGCACTACTCCAGCCGACCGACGCGGTTCACGCTTTCTGTGTACCGGGAGAACGCGGGGAGTCTCATTTATAAGTCCGCAGGACTCCCCGCCACACCCCCGGCAGTCGGAGCTGCGCGCGCGACACCGCTCTGCGCCAGTGATAGCCGATCTCTTTCTTCTTTCTCTCTCTCTCTCTCTCTCTCTCTCTCTCTTCTCTCCGTCAGTCTTTCTGTCTGTATATATGTGTGTAGTGGTAGCCCATTATACTCGCTTTCGTCGTATACGCGCTCTCTCGCGCTCTCGATCGCCTTCGAGCGCGACTCGTTCGTCGATGGCCTTGCAACCTTGACACTTCCTCGTTTGCAGCACTGGACACCTCTCGCTCTCCTTTTTCGCTTCCTTTCTCGTGCAGTCTTTCTCTCGTGGTTCTGGATCTATACACTCGTTTACTTGGTTGCTCGCAGCTGTCGTGGGCTGTTGTATTCTCTACGAGTCGACGATCGCTATACGCGGAAACGGAAGTTGAATAAGATGCAACGACGAGTGCGTCGTAGGCATGTGTGCATTGCAGGCTAGGAGTTTAGCGGAATAGGAGGCTACGCGGACACGCACGTGGGAGTTCGCGCAAAGCGTTCGCGCTAAGTCTATGCAGGAGTATGTGGGAGGATTATGGCTTTCGTGCGTACTCGTGTGGAAAAGAATCGAGAAGAGGTGTAGGTTGTAACGCTTGAGGAATATTTATGCAAAGGGTCTGAAATGAGAAATTTGATGATCGATGTGAGCGTTTGAAATTTAAAAATCTTGTATAGGAAAATATTGATTTTGAAAGATTGACTGGACCAATAAATGTGATATTGCTAAATTTCGAGTTGCTCAAAAAAGGTAGCTCGCTAACTAGCAGAATTCCCATATCGTTATAATTATTGCTAGACAATTTCCAGAAACAAATGTATTAACGTATCTCAGAGTGTCGCAAAAGCTGCTGCTCAAACAATTCGAGATTCTGTGAGAAATAAATAATGTAAAAATGTAACACAATAATAAATTAAGGCCTGGAAAAATTACATCACCAGAGAAAAATTTACTTTTATGCATTTTTACGCATTTTATAGCTAGAAACTTTCGCACTTCGACGGCGTAAAATTAAAGCGCGCAGTGAGTTTTGCATTTTTTTTATGGCAGTCAAGGAATAATGAATTTGGTGCAAGATTAAGGGTTCAAAAGGCTTACGAAAAAACGCGATAATTGCTAATCTCAAAACCCCGAGTAGAAATGCAGTCCGGCATGCAGTACCTGATCATCCGGCCCAGACCACCCAACAATGGGAATGCCCTATCCCGGGCCTTAAGTGGCATGTAACATGGTAAATGTTTGGACCAGATCCGGCCGGGTCCGGCATACTGCTGCCGGACTGTAGCCGGATCATCGCAGTCAGACTCTGTCAGACCCATGTTAGACCAGCAAATATAACCTCGAAAATGTGGTTTTTATTAGTGTTCGATATTTTCTCTTACTTTCAATATTCGTAGTTTAACTTGATATACATAATGGAAAATCGCATTATAAAACTTTTAAGAGGTAAAAACTTTGAAGACAAACTATGCTTTCGTTCTTTTATAAGATTTGATATCCAGAATACGTAATATACTTCTTACGGCACCGGATCCGGGCCTGACCACTATCATGTTACATGCCGTAAAATCTGGCGTGTTATTTACTGCCCCGGGCCGTAATTTATTTTCCGGATTTCGGATCAGGGCCGGACCCTTACCGGAGGTATCATTTCTACTCGGGACTCGCTAACTGAGAGGTTCGTGTCAAGTTTTTATATTCTCTTTTTCACGAAGTGCCTTTGAACGTTGTTTTCCTAACACTGAATTGCGAATTATTTTAAATGCATTGATGAAACTCACATTGGAAATTAAATATCTAGATATTTTAAGTAATTTATCCGAAGAAATGAAAATTGCATCTTCTTGCATTTTACTGTCAATAATTGTACATATGGAATTCAATTGAAAGTCATCTTATGAAAACAAAATTAATTGTATTCCATGTAGAATGTATGTTCTGTAATATGTATTTCAAACGAATTAACTCCTCAAGAGAGAGCACGAGCAGTCCAAGCAGGTCCAAAAAGGTAGTTTGACGTATGTGTTATACCGCTTATATACACACTTGGCTTGCTGATGGCGATGAAGGAAATGAGAAACTGCCTGAGCGCCACCTACTTTCGCTAGTCAGAGACTAGAAGAGTGTAAACGGTGAAAAAATATTTGTTAAAATATCATCCATATTGTATATTAGTTAATAAAAATGCTAACTGACGAATACTCATATAGTAATGATGATAAAGTGTACAAAAATAAATAAAATCTTACAATTAAAACCTATACTAGAGCCAATCATCGCATTTTCTTTCTCGTCTGGAAATAAGCCTATGTAATCGTTTTTTTTCTACGTAAAAGACTAATTTCATTAAGTGTTTTTTTGACTCTCGGGCTAAACTCAAGCAATCGATACCTATTACACATAATTTAATTAACTTGCAAGAAAAAAAGAATTCAAGAGTCATTCCTTACATTAAAATTTTGTTCGCAAATGTAACAAATTAATACAATGCTAGCAAGACTGCATCTTTTCGGAAAAATCTACCTAAATTGCAAAAAATATGTATACAACGCTAGAAAACAATAGGCTCGTGCATAACTCGTACGATACGCATTCTTTCACAGTGACAACTGTCAAATTTCGTCAATTGGATAAGTGAAAAGTCGTGCACCTGATTTTCACTATCAGCTAGATTTTCTTAACGCGAATTCAGAGAGATCGGAATTTTTCCGGCGCTAAGATAATATATATCATGGATTGACCTACTGCATTATGTGAGTGTGCGAACGCGCAACAGCTTCAGACCCGAGGCTCTCGTGCACGAGACACGTGACCTACGCGCGAGCCCGTCGAGAAGCAGGATACCACGCGAGTGAGCGCACCGAGATGCAGTAATCGGTGCCATTATAACGCGGCGCGTTTAACACGTGTATACCTGGCCTGTAAAGGCCAATAGACGCGCACGCTAAGTGCCTCTTGTGATCGAAGAAAAGAACTTTCATCAGGAGAGAGTAGAGGGAAACTTTAAGGCCCTTTCCAATTTGCTTCTTCAAGATTTTTTAAAAATATTGCAAAGGTGTGTATCCCATGTTAAATTATTGACAACTTTAAATTATGCCATGCTGGACACAACAACAGCATGACCGGCCTAAATAGCAAGCCAAACAAGGCAATTTTGGCATTGGTGACACACCGCTATATCTAGACTCGGCGTGCATATTGTTATGACGGAAATCAAAAATCACCTATGCGCCACCTATTTTTACCTGCCAGATACACGAAGAATTTAGGCGGTGACGAAAGAGACAGTCCCGAGGACAGTCCAAATTCCAAAACTGCTTCGTTTTGATGATTGATATATTACGGTCCACACGTACGTATACATTAAAATTAAGTTCAAGTTGGATTAACAACAGTGTTTTTATAATCCTAATACCCCTTGTTAGATAAGATTTAGATTTTTCTCAGCCTTGCAATAAAGTCTATTATTTGAATCTGTAAAACATTTAAAACTAGACCTTAAAACCTTTACAAGAAGACTTACAAAGTTGTCTTGCTTCTTCGTAGATCAACAAAAGAGTCAAATTGTTTTTGAAATTTGCATTTGTCTACACACGAGCTTTTTATTTCAAATTTTTCCCCCACATTCACCTAGAATGACTTACTATTATTACTTCCTCTACCCTGCGCTTCCTCAGTCTTCGATTATTGATCCCGAACTATCCTCTTTGATCGTCTTGTTACACGCAGCCAAGCATGACCAAAGCGTTTGAATTTCAATGTAGAATCGTAATACTAGCATAAGCAGATACATGCCGAGCATGGTAAGACTAATCCATAGCATATTAATAGCGCCCAGTTGAAGCAAACGAGTTGCAATAAACGCTTCTAAAATGCATCTATAAAAATTCACGAAGTGTAACATAATGAATTATCATGGTGTAAAGTATGAATTATCATGGTGTTTAACTTTATTGCATTCACTTTTTTAGTGGCCGTATATTCGAACAAATTGACACGTGATCAGAGTGATTAAGGCGCATGAAAAGAAAACATAAATGAAAATGATTGATGATATAAATCACGTGGGAGACACGTTTGAAGCAAATACCTCATTGTTATACGCTTGCGTATATGAAACAGCTTTCATTCGAAACACAGACATTTTTCCCGACGTTTTGACTATTTATTTGAGCTTGTATTCCTAAATTTCATTATATGATCATTAATCAAACTCGGCGAGAAATCAATCTCGCGCACAGCATATTCTAATACTCGACGTTTCTAAATCCGCCCTCTCAGCTCCTGTCGTGTCATAAATTAGCATACGAGATTTTCGAGTGTACAGTATCAATAAACCCGAGGCGTGACCTTGATCTTTTACGTTCCGTGTATGCTACAGTAACTTCAGTCCGCGAAGAATGTGCAACGGCTAGTACAGACGCACAATGTATATTATCTTACAGAAGATTTATCGAGTGCAGAGTTTGAAAAAGTTTGCTAATTAAGCAATTGGCTCCATAAATTAAATCCCTCGCAGTTCTTCGAATCACTTAATTAGTCAAGCACGAAATTACCATATCAGACATTAGCATGAACTTCTCTCATCCAAAGAGAAAACGCAGCTGCGACTCCCTAGCTTGCTCAGCAACACGATAGCGTCGTATACTTTTACGCGCAGGGACACGCACGTCGTATGGCTCTAACACGCATAAGTATATTAATACCTACACGGCAAAACGTTACGGCTCTCACAGTGCCAGCAGGAACCGAGACAAAGAATTCGAGAAAAAAATCGAAAGCCAAGAAAGCACGAGATAAGCTGCTCCAGCCAAGTGCAGGAGAGAGAGAAAGAGAGGGCGCGTATATATACACGTATACGCGACAGTTATGCAGCTGAAGCAAGGGAAACATTTCTCGAGTCTCTCACGGCAGCCCTGAACGCTCGAAGGACTATGGGCGCGAGAGCGCAGGAGAACGAAGGACGGATTGCCGCAGAGCCGAAGCACGCGGCGGCTGCTCCCCGAGTTTCTTGCCTTCTTCCTACTACCCAGCTTTTGTATACACGGTGCTCGCCAATGGTTGATTGTTAGCTGACTTTTTTAGTTGAATTTTATTCGGATTTAATATAATGACTGAAGTTGACTAAATTAATTTTACTTTGCATTGATTGATTATGTTACTGAATTAAAAAATTTACTGAAAAATATTTTATACTACGCTTGCGTAATTTTTACCCTCTACAGTTAGAGATAATAAATGGTGATGTATTGTTAAAACAATTTTTTATCTTAAAATAAAGTAGCAAATGGATGTTTTTTATCAAAAGATGTAAAACAAATTAAGCGACAGTTGTTTATAATTGTAGCTTATATTTTTATAGCTGCAATAAAATTACCGACCATGAATTCCATTTATAAACGCACTGACCACAATATAACTCTAAAGAGTATAATTTCTCGTTCTTATATAGTAACTAAATTGTCTGCAGCGTTTACGTTGATTGCCACTTTAATGGCCAAGTTTACAGAATTTAAAACTACGAAAAAACGGCTATAAGAGCAAGTTTCCAAACACCCTGTATATCCTGCATTTCGATCCTCGATGGCACAGTTGAGAAGGCAGCTCGACACCACGCGGCTCCGGCGTGCACATATCATAATGCGCGCGCGTACTCGCTCGCATGCCGGATCGAAAGATTTTTCACGGCAAGGTCACTGACGTCGTTCGCATGGTTTACTGTTCGTTTCTTTTTTACGGGACGCGTTATGTTGCTTTTTTACCTTTATGGCGCACACTTCACTTCCTTGTTTCCGATCGTGGCAGTTAATTAATATGGCGATCTTTGAATGTCAGCGCCTGCTTTTTTTCTTTTTCGGTTGACTTTACTTTGACTTATTGAAATGTAAAACGATTCCATCTGCTTCTGTCATTAGAATTTCAAATGTCAAAATCTTACGAGTAAATCTTGTGAGAGATACTTTTTACTTTAATATTATTTTCATCTTTTTTCTGTACGTTTCCATGCATTTTCGAATGTACTTAAGGTCACCGAATGAAATCTATACTCCTTTCGAAAATTTTATGCATGTACTCAGAGCTCTGTCAGTATAAGATGTCAACGCTTTATGCGTACGTTATCCAGCAAATTTTTCATCGTAAAAGAATATTACTTACTTAGTTATTTGAATGTAAGTTGGTTTTTTGGATAAATTTAATCAATGTTTTTAAACGTTATTAGTTGCACAGAAAAAGGGTTATTTATAGTTATATCTAATAATGATATTCGGTTTCTTTAGATCAGTGACAAGATTTCATTATAAATGTTCTAATTAAGTTCTTTATCCATTGGTGTATAAGCAAGTATTGGGTACATCCGCAGTGCTAGAGAATATGGGTCAGTGGCAGATCTATGGATTACTACAGCTTATGATTTCATTATGAGTCAATGTTTGATTGTTTGGCATGAACAAATGCTTTCCCATTAAGAATATTATTTAAAAATAGTTTTTTATACATAAACTTTTCAAAAAGATATTTCGGCATTATGCGATAATTTGAAATTTCACGTTTGAAGTGAATTGAAGATTGTAATAAAAAATTATGATTTAAAAGATACCTATGTAGCTGTTAAATATACTTATTTTTCAAGCAGTACGTAAATATATCATTGCTTCTGGCGACAAACTATAAGCGTAAGTATGCGCATTCCATTGCACTTTCTTCTTATTCATAACATTCATTCATTTGTACAACTGTGGCTGTTAACTTACGCAAGTATTGCACATATTTTTCTCTCTATATAAATATACAATTTTGTAGCATCCAATATACTTTTTATCGGTTAATATTATACATACCTAGGTAAATATACTTATATGATGCCACTAGAATTCGTACTTAAAAATATACGGTATGGTTGTTCGTTTTACCACGCAATGTCAGTGTATGTTTGAGTTTCTAATCTCAAAACGTGAAAAATTGAGTCAAAAATCTGAAAACGTGAAAATTGAATCAAAATCAGAATCTGCTACTTGTAAAAGGCATATACATATATCGATGTATTGCCCCCCTTTTTGGCATGACATTTCATAGCTTTCCTTATAATTTCAGATAAAGCCTTATGATAGAGAAAAATTAGATATTTGAAATTAAGGAACATATTACAGTTGCAGGAAAATAATTATTTGAAAAACATATATTATACTTATTTTGAAATTTTTTATTTTATTATTTCAAACATAAAAATTTTGCTGTACAAAATACCTTACAAAAAACCATCACATCGCAAACAATATAAAGTATTTTAACACGCATATAAAGAATTTCAGAACGCAACAGAATCCATATCGTAAAGCCCGAAGCAGCCAAAATCTCTCAGTACAACACACAAAGCAGATTACGTCGCCAGTTTTTCGCAAGACCCGCGTCCCGCATCTCCCCTCATCCGAGCATCAGCCGAATACAAAGCCCATAAGTGCAACCTCACGATCGGTGAAAATCCATAATTGGCGCATTCCACAGCCGCGCAGTCACCTACACACACGTATACACCGGCGAAAGCCATTTCGCGTAAATTGCGTCGTCTGAGAATTCACGATCGCTTGCAAACAGCGAGCTGCCCTCCTCTTACGTAAGAACAGCTTGCGCAGTCCACCGTTATCAATCGGCGAGATAAGCGCGGTAGCCAAAGGCGGTCGGCGTCGGTGTCGTCGATCGTTCGCCAGAAGGAGATCGGTAGAGCCGCGCCCGACCCTTTGTCTCGAATGTGAAATACGAGTCGCGACTTGCTCTAGGAGTTGCAGGAGCCCGGCATCGATCGGAAACGATCCGCTCGGGTCGATCTCGTTGACAAATGGATCCTGACAGTATATCACGCTGCTGGCGCTTTCGCTATATCGCCGTGGCCACAACACACTCCAGCGGTGCAGCTCCGTATAAGGCGAGCTGCACTTGAGACTGCGTTGATTCATTGCTGCTTTTCCTCTTTCTCCGCGCCTTTTTCGACCCAGGAACAATTAAGGGTGGAACTCTACTGCGAAACCAACTTTTATTCTCGCTTCATTATTTATCAGACAGTTTGTTCGAGGCATAAATATCGTTTATATACGAGTACTATCGGCATCCGAAAAATGTGTGTTTTCTTTTAATCCACAAAGAAATTCGCGTAAATCGGCACACAGCAGACTGCCGCGCTCACGAGAGAGTCCATAGTGCGGCAATCGCGGTTTTGTGTGAAGTGCGAGGCAGTAGCAGCAAGCCAGCCATAGAAAGTCAAGCCGTAGTCCTTTTTTTGTCCGATTCTCGAGTGGACGTGCCGCAGCGTGTGCGGCGATGTCATAAAAAGCCTCGATTATTACGTCAGGATCCCGCGTGTGTTTCGTGAGGAAATGTTTCCGAATGAGCGGCGAGAACCCCCCTGCGCCTGGGCCAGCAAATGCTCGCCTTACAATTTACCAATCCCTAACGATTCTTTCTTTCGCTTAATCCGATTTTCCGTACCGGGCCTTTTTACATAATGATATGCACATATTATTGTGGTCGTTCGACGCAGATTCGTTATTATTCATGCATGCTCTGGCTGTATACGTTCTTGGTAGCTTTGAAACATAATATTTTTATAAGAGACACTTGAGAAAAAGCGATAGGTGGCTTTTGACGCTGTTTTGACTGCTTCATAACTCATAATTTTCGAATAATGCTCGAACGCCTGTCGATGGAGGTTTCAAAATAATGTGTCGTTTACATAAATGTTGTAATTTTTGTCGAATACGTCAATTATTTGTAAAATGCTGTCGTTTTTTTATTGATATAAATACATATTAATTGCTTAGTATTGAGCTATTTACACGAAATCTATTTTTATGATGACAAAATTGCTTAAGTGCTTATTAACTAAAGTGACGAACGTAGGAAATAATCAGTAATATATTCAAATTCATATTCAATTGCTTCATTGACTATTGTTCTAGAGATACAAGTTTTCAAGCAAATACCATTTTTTTTCATAAGGTGAAATAAAATGATTCGATACTAAAGCTTTACTGTGTGATTAAAGCAAAATGATACGTTTCTATTTACAACTGACGTAAGATACTAATTGTGTGTTACTCATTTTTACGAATACATCATGGTACCAACTCATTATTCAATCAGCATACATATGTGACGAAAGAGTAACTTTCGTCGCGCCTAGTCCCCCCTTTTTGTTTTTTTAGTTTTCTGATTTTTCCATGCCTCACTTGTCAATAGGGAAAACACGTGCCGACGACTAGACGCGTCGTGTACACAGTTTATGGCTGTGTTTTTGTAGAACTCTTCCCTACTGGCAAATGAGCATCCAGCAAACACGCCTCGAGGAAAAAAACCCCGAGAGCGGCACACAATTAGTTGTAGGTTTAGGATTATCACCGGGCATTAATAACGAACTCACCGAGAGACCGAGAACTATTCTCCGAAAATCGTAAGCCTTTGTTTAAGATAGTGCCGAAATACGGAGAATAGCTCTCGGTCCGCCGCATCGCCTATTTGCGTACTTTATTGGTACCGTAATTAGGCGGGCGATAACGGCGGATAAAAGGAGTCGGCGCGACGGCTAGAGCGGACAGTGTCTAAACTCTGTTTGTCTAAATAGAGAACGACGACCAGGCATAGGATCGTTCACCTGCATACTCCGTGTAGTAATCAGTCCCGGTCCGATTCTAGAAGCGCACAGTCGCACGCTTAGTTGTCATAGTATCTTTATACATTCGTACAATTCGGTGTTAATGTAGTGTGCATTCGACGTCGTGCGCCGTGTCCTAGTATCGCCGCGATTCTGACTTGTCTTATCTCCGTACAGTGCCACGATAGCCGCACTCCTTACACCCACCTTGTTAATATAATTGCGAGCGGTGTATACAGTTAATCTGCCAGTGTCCGGCAATAAATATTGTGTAATAGTCAACAACCAATAAAATACTACCATACAATTAATAGAAGGACGTCCGTGTACATTTAATTAACCCACAATAATAAACACGAAGGAAGACTGATCAATTCCAAGGGACGACGACAACGTAAGTACTCTAAGTATATTAAATTTAAACATCGGTCTTGTTAGAATTTTGCCACGTACGTAGTACGCTCAGGACAGACCTCGCGCAATTCAACGCCACGTTACCAAACGCGTTAACGCATTAAGTTACGCATATAATTTATTTACGGTTTGCACTCCGCTCGTGCAAACCACTCTGTACTTCCTCCTTCCGAGATCGTCACACATACATAAACTAATATTCTATCTCTATAATATTACATCGCACTCTATAACAATCTTGTTCAGTCCACATACCAAAATATGGTTTACAAAAATAATCTTAACTGTAAACGTTACACGTCACATATTTTCGCGAATAGATCTTACAATGAACCCCTATACACATAATTATACAAGAGGAGATAAGAATCGCTTCTACTTTATCGAGGTACATAATTCAAAATTAAGAAAAAAAAACAATGAGAAATCAGCGAAGCTCAAGCTTCAGCGATTAGCAACGCGCTTGGTTGGCTGCGCGAGATCGCGATTTAGAGAAGGTCGAGACGATATGATCGATACAGCTACCAAACAACGTTGCCTCTCATCTGAAATCACTAAGCCGTGTCGCCGCGACGCAAATGGTATTACCGTAACCGCAAGTCGTATTGACTATGAGAAATGATTTTGTCGTCTTTGTCACAATTTTATAAATACATATAGCATAGTGTTTTGCGTTAAGGTGGAACTCCACTGATTTTTAATTTTTCTTACCTTTTGCCCCATCCATTGTCAGATTTTAGGGGTTTGATTGTGGTGATAAAAGAAGGTTACATAGCAATTTTGGGCCATTTTTATACACATATACTCAAGTTATGATATAAAAACCAAAAATAATCATTAAAATTAAAGGTTTTTCAAAAAGTTGCTTGCGCACAGGGCTTCGACTAAATTAATCCAAAAAATTTGGACATACATTTTGACCCGTATTTAACAAAAGTTAATATTTTTTATTACGGGAACTCTCATAGTTCATCTGTAATAAATCAAGAATTTATTCAACAACTAAATCTATGAAAAAACCTTATAATTTACTAATATTTATAATAAAACAAATTTTTCTAAAACAGATACCTTAACTTAAAATATTAAGTTTTGTTCCAAATGTTCTAAAGAATACGCGTAAAAATTTTCAAAAGGATTAATAGAAATGCCTTGCGCAAGGAACTTTTTAAAGTCAAACGAACAAGTTACGAGAAAAACGCGTTTAAAGTTTTATTTTTGTATGCTATCTAATGTAAAATATTTTACTCAACTGCCCATAACATTGGTATAACTTTAAGTTTTTACATCGGGTTGGTTTCAAAATGTTCATAAAACTATAAGCAACTAAAATATATAATAAAAATTTTTTGGAGTTTTTGACCAAAAATCAGTGGAGTTCTCCCTTAAAAGGATTCATGAATCTGTTAAGCACTAATGTTAAGCAAGGTTCAATTCATTTTTTAGTCAGAAGAAAATTATTTTAAAAATAAGTGATATCACAATATATTTACTGCTTTTTTTCAGTGATACATTTTCTTCAAGTGTGGTTACAATAAGCCAACCTTCAATATTTAACTACTTGCTAACATTTTACTTCAAATGATCCACTAAAAAATATGGAAAATAAAGAAAATAGTAATATTGCATGTCTATCATTCTAGATCTAAATCCTTAATTTATGGACGAATTTGTGATTGTAAAGCATGAAAAATCTATCTACTGATACAACACTGTAGATTATTGCATCACCAAGTTAATTTGAATGTTTGATTACACTGTTTGGATAATAGTTTTTATTTCAAGAAATTTACGAGCAAATACCGTCAAAACGTCGCATAATCAACAATGAGAGAAACCGATTCACTCTTGAAATTCCATTCGTGATTTTACTTGTTTCCCAAAGAAGATCTATTTCACAAAATCTACGAATATTCTGATATATATAATACAATGAGATAAGCAAAGAAACAAAATTATAACGGTGCCACAATGTTATGTCGATCCGTTCAACCTAGTAGCTGATCCCCAAGCATAGTACAGTCCCCTCTCCCCTTTCAAGATTGGTAAACCATCGTCACGACAAGAAGTCTCACTACTAGACTACTAGTTTCGATTTTTACACCCGAGTGACCTACGAACGCAGTAGTGCCGTACGCGCAAACTTCCGTGCTATCGTCGACTTAGAAAATGCGCGCAAGAAGCTCTATCGCGAATGCGCTATAAGATTTTTGTACCTTTTTGGGAGAGGGTCGGCACTGGGTTAAACGAACTAGAGAAAAAGGAGACTTTCTACATGCGGTACTAAATATAAACATACAAGTAGAATATGTATACTGTAGCAATGGACAAGAACACGATGCTGATTTCATCGATTATCCAAGGAAATTTAATGGTCTTAACGTTCAAATAATTTGAAAAAAGTAATTATAGTTAGTGACGTCAAAATTGCGTCTATGAAACAGTATTTTTTACTTGAAAATAAAATTGAACCTAATACTCCAAATCTGGAGAGAACTAACCAAAATTTTGTTAATGACAACGGTGAATATAATTTTATAATTAAATATATATTGATATCACCGTTAATATAGTGTTAAGTGTATTGGCAGACTATGGCCCACTACCATATGATTATTGTAAAACTATTGTAACAATAAGGAGTGATAATAAGTAGTTTATTACCGATATTTGAACCTGACTGGACCGAGAAAAGGTTTTAAGAGAAGGACCACATCTATTATAAAGCGTTCCAAACGGAATAAATACATGTATCTCTGTCATCTGTCCAAAGGAAGCTTGCGCAAGTACGCATGTTTGAGTAAATATTGTAAGTTTAATCATTATCTGTTAGTCAAGTAAAATTGTTGTGTGCATTAACATACATGAATAGCCCTCAAAAGGAGCCACTACTAATTTATCATTGAGTTTCCCGAGAGTGCAATCCTCTTTAAATTATATTTTACCAGATACTAAAGCGATCGTACCAGAAGATGGTGCGGATTTCGGATTCCACGAAACCATGTCAATCAATCCTTTAGCACCTTTTATGCTTGATTTTTCAGTATAAAACTACTGTGATTTTCTCCCTTTTACACTTAATTATCTGTTACAGAATGTTGACCACAATTTTCTTGGTTACAATAGTAATACCGAATAGTAATACTTGGTACCGTCCCGGCAACGGACTACCAAGTACTTCTATTAAATCTGCCTGGCTTGTACTTCGAGGAATCAGGAAAGTACAACTACCCGGTGGACACGTGGAAGGGAGATACTTCTTTGAACATGGATCAAATCATACTGAGTCAGCGACGTAAGAGACGAGAGTTAGAAACTGAGAGTTAAGCGTAATGCACAAAGTGTTATGCATCTCAGAAGAAGCACTCAACGGAAAGCTAAGTGACCCTTCATTTAATGACGCGATGTTGTTATCCGTAGAAAATACAATAAGGAGAACACGTCATGCTTTCTACGTGTCCTCCTTATTGCGAATTAAACCCAGAGCTTAAGTACTGAGAAACGGGTTCAGGACGACCATCAAAATCACGGTGGACTTATACACTAAAACCGCGTACAAGGTCTACAGCCTCACCACCTTACCGTTCCAGTTTAACAAAATCACCCAAACTTTGGTGCTACTAGGTGAATATCTGGTGTTGGACTCGTATACCCAACAATACTTTTGCCGAAATGATCTTGAGATGTGTAACGCCCACGAAGAAGATGTCTTATGCGAGACCCTGTGTCACCTGCAAACACAGCCTACGTGTGCAGTTTGCATGGTTATACAAGAAACCACCAAAACCACTACTGTACCAGAAAATGTTGCTGATTGCGAATTTAGCGAATCAAGTTATCCGGCTGTCAAATTGTCACAGCTCATAATATCCAAGGACTGGGTATATAATCTACCAGAGGAAGAGAAGGTAAAGATCAGTTGCAGGAGCAACCAACCAATTAAAGTCACTCTGTATAGAACAAGATTACTACACTTACACAGAAACTGTACAGCCACCACCGACACCGAAGTAATACAAGGAATGGCCTCAGATGAAGTAGGGCCTGTTCCCAGTTTCAAGTCAATAGTATTGGTGCCAAAACCAATACAAGCCGAGGAAATAAAGACTATTCGGCAACAGACAGGACATCAACGACACCTGCTGTACTATACGCTCATTCTAACGAATCTTCAGTTCGTGGATCCGGCAAAATTTAACACCGGAGCACTACGACAGAGATATCGCTCTCTTTATAACTGCTAATAACTAATGCAAAATTAGATGACTTAGATAGAGATTGGCAAAGGTACAACTTTACACGGGAATATACCGCAGTAATTGCCGAACTAGAGTCAGCCCTTAGCCTATACGAAGACACATACTCGAATTTACTAGAGACGGTTAGAGCAGCAAGAATAGGACATCTCCACCCGTCATTAATAAACACAGAGAAGCTGCAACAAATCATAAGACAGATAGCAGACAAACACCCGGAATACGATTTCCCGATACCTATAGAAAAAGCCCGATGCGACAAATTGACACAAATAGCGTCAGTAAAACTCGGGTACAGGAATGGGAATTTTCTAATCGAAACAACAATCCCCATGTTAAGTAAATTCACCCATGATTTATATAGAATGCACCCAGTGCCAATTGCACAATTACATGAGGAACATAAAGCGTCAGCATTTATCATTCCCCAAGCACCATACATAACGCTAAGCCACGATAAGTGAGCATACAGCTTCTTGTCAGATGAAGATCTAAGGAACTGCAAACAAACGAAGGGCTATAAATCTGCATACGTAACCAGCCCGAGTATGAAGCTGACGAAGACATGGCTTGCGAATATTTGATGCTGAACCAACCTAGCATAGATAATCTAAGAAAATGCGAAATTAGTTATATGCCCAAATTAATGCACCATTGGGTAAACCTAGACACTATAGATGCGTGGCTATATTCGTTCCCACAACGAACCACCATACAAATTTTATGTCCGGGAGAACAACACGAACTGGTGGAAACCAGCAAAATAGGCATCCTTAGGTTACAACCTCGTTGCGCAGCGCGACAAGGGCACACATCCCTTATGGAAATAAAAAATTAGGAACTAGCAATGAGTTCATTCATCTACCTAATCTAGCCCTAACAATAAAGTCAATAGACAGCGCGATATATGAGAAAATACGTACTATTAGAGAAGTAACCAACACCCCGATAACTAACCTAAAATTCACCAATTCTAAGCTTGAATATCGACTAACACTAGACGATATTCAGGAGAAGTATAAAAATGTTATAGAACAACAGAATACCAAGGAGATACACTCATACGTATCCTATGAATCGATTACTACCAGCGTACTTGTTACACTGATAGTAATATCCATGATAATTACCTTCTGCATAAAATGCCCAAGGTGGAAAAAGACAATCTCGAAAGAGATCACTGAAAATATAAGAGACAGCTATGATAGCGAGCTTCATCCAATTAATGCAATATTTCATCCGCAATCACGTTTACCATCCGCTAGACCATCAATGTACTCGATGAACAATCGAAATTCATACGCTGCAGACGCAGATAATGAACTTTAAAACATAAGAACATTGAACAAAAAATTAAAAAAAAAAAAAGAAATCGAGCAAAAGAAGGATTAGTGTAAGAAAGGAGGAAAAATTTTCCACTTTCTGTATGCCTAGAACAACAAATATAATTTACAACCTCACCTCATAGTCTCGGCGAAGATTAGCCCGAACCGAGACGTAATGGTTATTCGGCAAAGATCTAATGACCTGCCGACGCATAGACCGGGCCGAGATACCATCGCGCCGATAAGAGGCGCCCGTCGGATTATCGGAAAGGTATAAGTACCAGGGCGCTTCGCCCACGCGGCCTCTTCTCTTCTCGTCTCTTCTCTTTAGATTTCGGACATTATAGTGCAGCCGGTGCACACTGTATAGTATAATCTTTCCGATTTCCACGTGGTAGACTCCGAGCCGCGCAACGTGCCGGCCAGTCAGTGAGAGTGTTCAGAGCAGTAAGGTACACCCTTACAAGTACAAGCGCTGTATCGTAATAAAGCGAGAAATAAAGTATATTTTAAATTGAATACCGGAGTGTCCCGCTTATTTCGAGATCCCGTTTCCTGCGCCAGTACACCAACATAATAAGGTAAGAAACGAATTAATTACATAGTAACTAAAATTCGTACACTTTTGTTTTTCGCCCGCGAGCTGAATCCCGCACGCTACCGTCCTTTGCCACGCGACATAAGATCATCGCTAGTTACGCGAGTTCCAATCTGTCTGCCGTTTTCCGTACAACCGCTCGGTACGGAAAACACTCGTTTAAACCGTAATAGTTAAACGAATCCCTTCATCCTTACTCAAAAAGGCTCTGTGATCGAACACACTTCATCACAGTTATAAGGAATAAGGAAGTGAGATTGTGTAATTCCAAAGGATAAATAAATATTAGAGGATAAATACTACCAGTAAAACATAACAAAGGGAGTTTGTTACTGACCAAAGTCTGCCTTTCTTCCATCCCAATAACCATCGAGCGCTCTTCCCCGTAAAATAGTAAGTCGCGTATACTTAATCCAGCAGATAGAGCTGAAATTTGGAGAAGAGATTTTTACCTGCCGAACCAACTATTTATTTGTTTTATTGCTCCCGCAATAAGGCGCGCTCTCGATATGCTAAAAAAAGCGCCCGCAAACCAGAGCAATTTCGCCATACGACTAGAAGACGATGACTGGCAGCTAGAAGAGGAGAAGGCAGATAACAATAAACACCGATAATTTGAGAATAACAAGTACAGAAGATGCACGAGCGGGGAAATGATTTAGGAAGGGGATTGAACCCTATACTTGTGATATCGAGTTCCAAATATGATCATATGGAAGAACTGAGCTTTTTACTTGGAGTTCTCCGTCGAAGTTATCACTAACACCTTTACACCTGTTTGTCGCCAAATGAAGCTATACGAACTATAAAAAGGCCCGAATGCAATCGCACGCTCTCTTAGTGCGTTTAGTACTCTCAGTAATTAAAGTCTACGATTTTCGGAACGGTGTCGCGTAAGTTAAAATTTATATCAGGACTTAGAATCATTTTAATTGAATCGACTTAGGAAATTCTTGAAGAAACGGACTTAAAATAAATCACGTTTCAAACGCAAAATTAAATATTTTCTAATCGTATAACACCGTCTCTCGAATCCTAAAAGTTTAAATATTATACTGTAAATCATCGGTCTTGCATTCCCGGAATACCGTATCGTAAAGAGCGTAAATTACGTAAAGTTGTTTAATTATTTTGAATAAATCGAGTTATTACGACATAAATCGTGAGTGAAATCAATCCGAGACGTTTGTTCCGACATCAAATTCAATCGTATCTTTAACGCATTCGCTGAGGACGAGCAGGTGGCAGAGTGTAATGTCCGACGAAATTTTTGAAAATTTTCCATTCGCTCGTCCGACGCCCGATCTAGCAAATATTTCATTATCACGCGTATAATAGAGCCATCACGAATCGAACTGTGATACGACAGCGCGTACCTAAACAAATATCACGCGGTGCTAATAGACAAATTAATGTAGAGCTTGATGACTCAATCAAGCTATACATTAATCAATAATTTCCCGAGTGTGTGCAGATATACAGTTATAAGTAAATATAGTGTAGTTGAGGGTGTACTACTCAACAAAATATAACAACAAGTGTTATTAATAAATGTTATCTATCAGCATCAAAATATTTAGGAAGGAGCAAGGGCTACAAAAGGTAGGTGTCGACACAATATCTGTTATAAGCTAGCCAGATACTTTTTCTCTCTCTCTCTCTCTCTCTCTCTTTCTCCGAAACCTACATTGCGGTTGAGATACTAACGTCCTATTTGCATTACTAAGATTTTAACAGAACAGAATATTTAAACCCACATTCGTTCTCTCTTAAGTTAACAAGTTCAATTATCGTTACACGAATTATTAAGATGTCACGATATAGAGTTACGTCTCGTTTGGATCGATTACTATATTAATAAATATATATGCTGAATATTAAAAAGGAGAAATATAATTCGACTACATCAAGAAATAATCGAAATACGGAGAGTTTACTAATAGCTTAACATCGACAAAAAACAATAATATTTCTAATAGAAGGCAGTTTCCCGTACAGGCATTTTCCGCCGTTCTTTTGATCACGGGAGTGTATACACACCGACATGTTCAATTCTCTTTTGAGGCTTGAATCGTTTTCCGTGTTTACTCATAAATACTAGAACCCCTAAATGGTTCATCCGTTGACAGTCATCATATGACTTAGGACGTAACACATACAATAAAGTATCTAATATAACAAGAATCAATTATACTGACATCCAACGTAAGTACCTGAATCAATAATTATTATATCATCATAGTTTAGATGGGCACAGGAACACCCACGCATTTGAAAAGCCACGCTACTATCGCGTTGAAATAATAAATCGATTCAATTCTACAATTTGCACTCCGCTCGTGTAGATCGCTCTATGCTTTCTCCTTCTGAGAACGTAACAGATAAATAGTTTAACCCGCTTTCGATGCTTCATGTGCTTATAGATCCCCAATAATTAAAAATTTGTCTCCTTCTTATCACAAGGTTTAAAAGATTAAATTATTTTTCTTCTAAGTATTCCTGACAGCGAGCAGTTCCATCGTTTACAATACCTATGTGCCCTCCAAATTTGAAATTCTGAGAAAAACTCTAAACTACGCTGTAATTAAACTCGCCACGCGAAGGTAGAATTGATCCACACACGAGCCTCGATTCACCAGCCATTTCTCGTACGTCCGCTCGGTACAATTAATAACCATATTCTAACGAACCCTCAGTTCGTTAGAAACACCAAAAATTAAAACGATCTTTGTAAATGAAACTCACTTCATCACAACCTATACCAAATGTGTTTCTTCAGTTCCACTGGTTTTTACTTGTTGCCTTTGGGTTACCGCAACTGCAGTTAGGTTTTGATGAATTTCAACTCCGTCGATTTCAGAAGGTACCCGTTGGAACTGTTGAAAACGCCTGAGAAAGTTCCACTACTTGGCAGCAGCGCCAAATGCGTTGCTGTGGACAGGGGCTTGCAGTGATGATTCTGCCGCCGAATCTAGATACATAAAACGGAATATTTTATTACGGAGAGTTATTTAGTTTTCTCAATAAAATTTAAATGTATAAATAAATACCATATACAAAGAATTAATTGTGAAATGTAACATTGTAAATAGCATATAGTAAAATATGACTAGTAACACAGGTAAACTATACAGAGGTCAAAATTACAAAATTACAAATACGTATAATAAATTCAGTTTTAACAGTTCTTCAATTGTTGAAACATATTGCTTGAACCTTTATGAAACAAGAGTTTAATTATTTAAGTTTTTTTCAAATAAAATCGACAGAAAACTTTCTAAATGGAGCAGCTAACGTTTTCCTTTCTCCGGCGGCAAGCATTTTGTAAAATTTTTAATTTTATTAAAACATTCTAGAAACATGTTAGAAAGTGCATGCAGTTAAAAATACGTGTTATTTTTACAAAATGTTAGTGTACACGTGTGATACACATACTTTAATCTTCAGCATTTATACGACAGAATCCGTTTCATGCAGAATTTTCGCATACTTGTTAAAGTACACAGTGCTTGCAAAAGGTGTGCTTGTAATTTTTTAACCATATTAATCAACTATATAGTCTTTTTTATAGTCATTTTATTAAACGTGAAAAATGTAAGAATATGTAATTTTAGTCACTTGAAAAAACTGTTTTGGTAAAATTAATTTTCAAAAATCAGAAAATATACAAATCCTAAAATTTTGTTTCTCCTATACGCTATTCTGAAAATTTTCCTTAAATAAACTCTAAATGATTAGATGCGATGATTGTGTTATGAATTGATTTAATTTTTTCGCGAGTATTTGTAAAATTAATATTTATATATTAAATTTATTATAATAATAATTTTAATAACGGTTCGATTCGATATTTCAAATCAATTATAAATAATTTAGAAATTATCAACGAAATAAAAATTTATATTTAAAAATTATCTAGCGTCTAATACAGCTGCTGCTATATTTCTATTTATTTTCTTTGAACTGTCAAAATAGGCTTTAGTGCATGTCTAATGAAAAGGAACCGATATTTCTAATAATAAATCATGAATAATGAATAAGCCCACCTCAAGTGCATCAAGAACTTGACCGTCAGAGACGAGACAAGCGTTATGTAAAAGTTGCGACAAAGACACTCGTTGCGGTGACGATGAGGCAGTGGCTGAAGCCGAGGCATACGCTTGTAAATTAGATAAAGGCGAGAGTTGCATTCGTAATACAATGTATACTGGTGGTAAGGTATTCTTGTAGAACGTTTTGACAGGTACAATAAGTCGCACGCAAACGCAACGTAAACAAATATTTATTTAAACGTAGATCGTCACTTTTATTTCGACTAATAAATTGTGTAAGTGCTTACAACAAAGCATCGTCCTATTGAAAAATCTACTTTTGTTAAATAAACTGAAACTACACGGTGGAATCCATACAAATTGTTTGCAGCCGTTAACCTCTTATAAACGTTTTTGTTCTATAAAATTTCAACAGTATATAACGATTATTACAGATACATTTAAAAAAAACTACAAGAAAAAATCATTACCTTTCGTATTTTTTCATAATTCAAATTGATTTGAAATTACTCAATATTGTACTCTTATATAACTAAGCTTTTTGGATAAAAAAAACTACCAAATTTTGAAAATTTCGAATTATTCTTCTGTTCCGGATATAAGAAAAGTGAGACGCGTTATACCAGGAAGATTTGAGATTGATTATTGAGCAAAAGAAGAATGCATGCTGACACGTCATAGCAAAGGGACAGCGCACCAGCAGCAGCAATGATACAACTGGAAGACAAACGGGCGGAGGACTTGCGTTTGCAAGAAGTACTTAGAAAGGCCAGCGCCAATTCTTCCCGCCCTCGTTGAGCATCTATTGAAACTACCCTATATAACGTGTCTGCGAAACTAGACAGCCAAACGGGAGTTTTTATAATCCGTCGCGCCTAAGACCTACGGATAGATCGGCCATGAAAACATATAACCTCATCAAAAATAGCTGTTCTTTCATGTGCTAATGCAAAGAATGATGTCTGAATGAGACTCATATCGAGCAAGTTTAGAATAAGACGTCAATGCTAATAGATAACCGGAATGCGAAGTGCTAATTAATTCAGATACGTATAGTAATGTAAGTAAATTGCGATAAGACGAGATTCATATTAGTAACATCATCTACTATACAAACTATAGAAATGTAAATAAATTGTTACTGTTATTTAAATAACATCAAAAAGGTCCATTTCGTGCCCGAATAGGAAAAATACTGTTCTTAAATCGAAAGAAAGTTCGTAAATGTATTTATCGCAAATACATATAAATCGTATATATTTAAATAAGTGTCTTGTGATTTATAAGCAACATATTTAATTGCTATGTATTTAGTCTTTCTTAAAAAAAAGTGATGGCGGTATGATTTGAAGCCGTAATAAAGCGATTTGATTATGGTTGAGAAACAAATATCTGGTCTGAATATAGTTATGATTTGAAATGACCTCAAGAAAATTGAAAACATAAATTTTCTGCTTACAATATAAAAAACCGCTGCCAATTCATTGGCACGTAGCTTCCTCCAACGAAATTTATTGTTCCAATAAATAAAATATTGTTTTAAAATACAGTGTATGAATGCTATTTTAAATATTTCCAAGTTTAATTATTTTGTTGTAGAAGCACTAGACATCCATATAAGAGGAAGCCAAATTTTTGAGAAAAATCGGTATATATATATATATATATATATTTATATATTGTCATGTACGCACAATAACGTGCGTAGCATGGCAAAAGCCAAGAAACAAACTACTCAAGCTTACTCCTTGGCCTTTTTAGTTTAACCCCGCACTCCTCTCCACGTCCCTGGGTTTGATCCTTAGACGGCACAGCCGAGAACCTCACCACGACGCAAACACTACTAAATTCGCGTCCGGTAGCAATATGATATATATAGATATATATAATATATATCCATAAATATACATCAGTAAATCATAAGATTATAGGAGGGTTTAAAACGCTGAACCACACCTTAGAAGAAAAAGCCAATTTTTGAAAAATCGGTTTTTACATTTTAGCCTTTATTTGAGAGCTGCTCAACAAAATCTTTAAATTTGAACAGCGGATAGCTTTGTTTATGATGAGATCCCACATTAAAATTCTTGAGGTCCATATTGAATCGTTTTAAGAATCATAAGAAATCAAAAATAAGAAACAAAAAATTCAACCTTATTATCTTGAGAACATAGGGTTTAAAAGCTGCGCCATGAACTTAAGCGAAGGACAGATAAAATATCTACTTGTCCAAAATCTCAAGTGCAATGAGGCTTTTTACGCCCGTAATTCGATGCTACAAAAAAAACTCATTTTTCAGTTTTCGATTTATTCACTGAAAAAATACGTAGACAAATCACTTGAAATTTTAATGAAAATTATGTTTGACATGTGACCGGTCAACATGAGTTTTTCGTGGAGGTTGATTGATGTGTTAGTTTCAGAGATATGAATATTAAAGAAAAAATCACCTTTTTCATTTGATCTGACCGAACACGAGAGCGGTCGTTCACCGGAACGGCACCACGGTGCGCAAGAGTAATATCTTATAAATGCATTTTAGTGCTTGTTTTCGTAAACAACGGGATGATTGAAAAACACGAAATACAAAATTTTTTAAATCAAAAAATCGCCATAAAAAAAAAATAATTAAAAAAATTAAAAAAAAAATGTTTTTCCCGAATTCAGAATTCAAAAATAAATATGCATGTTAAATTTGATTAATATTGACGAAGTAGTTCCAGAAATATGACGGTATACATCCACACACACACACATCCACACACACACACACACACACACATCCATACAGACATTTCCTAAAATCACGTAATTCGAACTTCTAACATCTCAAAACATGTTTCTATAAAGATTTAGCGAAACCGAAAATTTTACTATTACAAAGCTTCCTCTAGGAGGAAGCAAAAATTAACTTCTTGCAAACTATTATCATAAGTAGCCGATAAAGTAGCATATGCTTTTTTGATGAAGTAAAGTAACTCGATCATCTATTTTTGATCATAAAAATTACCAATGTCGATGACACATAGAAAGCAGTAATATACAAACTAACCACAATAAATATACAAATTAAAACTTTAAAAATTGAAACAAAACATCAGAATGAACGTTAAAAGCAAATATTATATTTGACATTTTTTTTAATTCTGCTATACCTTAAGGGGGAACTCCACTGATTTTTGGTCAAAAACTCGTAAAAATGTTTATTATATATTTTAGTTGCTTATAGTTTTATGAACATTTTGAAACCAACCCGATGTAAAAACTTAAAGTTATACCAATGTTATGGGCAGTTGTGTAAAATATTTTACATTAGATAGCATACAAAAATAAAACTTTAAACGCGTTTTTCTCGTAACTTGTTCGTTTGACTTTAAAAAGTTCCTTGCGCAAGGCATTTCTATTAATCCTTTTGAAAATTTTTACGCGTATTCTTTAGAACATTTTGAACAAACTTAATATTTTAAGTTAAGGTATCTGTTTTAGAAAAATTTGTTTTATTATAAATATTAGTAAATTATAGGGTTTTTTCATAGATTTAGTTGTTTAATAAATTCTTGATTTATTACAGATGAACTATGAGAGTTTCCGTAATAAAAAATATTAACTTTTGTTAAATACGGGTCAAAATGTATGTCCAAATTTTTTGGATTAATTTAGTCGAAGCCCTGTGCGCAAGCAACTTTTTGAAAAACCTTTAATTTTAATGATTATTTTTGGTTTTTATATCATAACTTGAGTATATGTGTATAAAAATGGCCCAAAATTGCTATGTAACCTTCTTTTATCACCACAATCAAACCCCTAAAATCTTACAATGGATGGGGCAAAAGGTAAGAAAAATTAAAAATCAGTGGAGTTCCACCTTAATGACAAACAAAATGTTTATCTCTTCATAACATATAGTCACAACTACAAATAATTGTAAAGTAAATAAATGTCTTACCTTAAAATGCAAACTCGGCGGTGCTTCCAAAATATAGAAGTTTGAAGTATCATTTTGAATGTCGGAAGTGCACATTTTCTAGTCCGTTACAAGTATGAACAGCCAAAGCTGAACATACACGAAGTTATTAAAAGCACAGCTGAATTTCAACTTGTTAAGTACAGCAAGAGGTTCACTAAAACTGATGTAAGTGCCCGGTTTATAGTTCGAAGTTTCATCTTTGCACTATAATATCGAGAGGGCACAGTCGAACTGTGCACGAAGCAACCCGGAGCATCGCCGGACTCGAACTGACTGAGCGCGCTCTCGCCAACAGGAAGAAACCCCAATAATACTATACGGCCATTGCAGCGATAACAATACGGAGGGTTTCACTGAATAGACATAGGTATGAAAATAGACGCCGTACTGCGCACAAGTGAGCTCTTACGAAATTTCGGAGCAAATAAGAGAAAACGAGGAGAAGCGGAGCTTTTGTGCTCGGCCCAACGATAGGTGGTTAATACCAGGTAGATACGCACTTGTGTTTGCATAGGCCTCATTCGACGCCAGTACCTCTGCGCTCTTTTTTTCGACGTATTTTCCTTGCCCCTCTTCCTTGTTCATATCTTATCGCACTTTTCTTCGTTTCTTAAATTGTGGTTATACTTAATAAAAAAAAATGTCGAAGAACATTATTTAAAATTAAAACGCAACACATTATCAACAAGTGTCCGTCATATGCAGCCTGTTTTACGGTAAAAAAATACATTATTATTGCGACTGACCACATATACGAAGACGACTTTAAAAATATTACATATAATACTACTATCTAAATCCAACGCGTGCTTCGCGCGCTCAATTTTCTAAGGTTAGAAGTTCAAAATCGTAACTATATTCAGACCAGACATTTGTTTCTTACCCAATCAAATCGCTTCATTAACGGCTTCAGAACATCCGATCATCACTTTTTTAAAGAGAGATACCATTTGCATTGCTGATTTGCAGAAATAGTAATCGCTATAAAAAATCAATAATAATATAATGATTTTCATTGATTGACTTTGTACGTTACATAAGCATAAACTACTGAGCAAATAGTTTTATAGCTTGCAACTGTAAGGAATTTCAGAATAATAAAAATATGGCACGTGTCAAAAATGTGCTTGCACGATTTATTAAAAAATATAGATCAAAGGCGGCAACAATCGTAAGGTGAATGTCGACTTGTCGCGGGTTATTGTCGTTATCTTGATGTTAGATATTGTTTCCTAAAATTGCACGTGGAATTGAGTATGAGTGCGTATTTTTTATATAATGGTATAGACGAGGTCGATTGAGTCATCACACATGTTTTACCAATCTAAGTGACAAACAAATGGTAATCAGTAGAAGAAGTATAGATTGTTGGGTAAAATATGGTATATGATACATAGCCTCAATTGAAATGTCTATTATAATAGTATGTTTTTAAATTTGTAACAAATAAACCACTTTTTGTATATATTAGTTCTTATAGCATATGTATAAAAATACACAAAGTTATAGGTATGAGACATTTTGAGATTATGTCTTCATGGATAAATGAAGAAAGATTTTTTTATTTGCTTATTTCTATATTTCTTATAACAAATCAAATGACAACAAAATGTTCATTAAAATTTCTTTCTTATAGGTCAAAAATGTATTATAACTTATAATATCATCCAAATCAACATTTTTGTAAACTAAAAATAGATTAACAATGAAACTGCTCCACTTTTTCCGCTGATCGAGTAATTTCGACTACGAATAATTGTACTGTAGTTGCTGCTCTTCGTAATAATATTTGCAATATAGTGAAAATGTTTCATCCACAAATATTGCAAAATTAAAAAATCTCAGAAAAATATGTATACGTATACAAAGCTTATTTATTATAGATAAGTACATAAACTGTATTTCAATCTCAGCTTTCAATAAAATAAGCAAATCGCTTTTCCAGCATAATTAATTATTTATTCTCAACCCAGTCATATAAGATAATTTACAAAACCAGAAGCGGGGACGCGACAAGCTGTCCATCAGTTCCGATGAGAAGCGGCAGGCCGTTGGACTGAATGGATAAAGGTCTGCCGGATTCGCGAGTCAAAAGGAGGTTCTGACGGAGACTAGCGACGACCTGCTGTTGCTGCTGCTGGGCCCTGACGGCACTTAGTTCCGGTGACTCCTGCAGGAGCTGAACACTCGAGCTGGTGGAGGCGCCTGTGGGATTGACACTGGCCAGCGACTGCGCGAGGCGGGTTGACGAGAGCAAGCTTCCTGCATTTTGCTGCTGTTGCTGAGCTTGAGCTTGAGCCTGTGTGATATTATTCATTTTTTCATATAGCATATTATTGATGTGCTTGTAAAATAATGTAAGACATAACGCCCGATTCAAAGTGGAAAAAACGTTCCTACAAAATAAATAATAGAAGGTTCATATTTTCTTAGAAAGAAGTTTTATCTATTCTTCCTAAACAGGCTTATACGAAGACTCCGCTTCGTTTATCGCAGTGAGCCATAAATTCCTTATGCTTATCCGTGTCTATTGTTTGATCAAGATGTTCCCTCCGCGTCTACTTTACTGAAGACAGTCTGAGTTTCTTTCCCATCAGCAATAACATAAAATAAAATAAATTGTACGCCCGACTCTTTTAATGTACTGCCCACATTCTAAAAAATACAAATATCTCATCCGACACAAGGGGGTCGTAACTTACCGCCTGTGCATTCTGACTAGCTAATCTCAGCTGCTCGTTACGGTGGGCAGCGGCGTGGGCGGCTTTCGCTAGGCGGACTTCGAGGGTATCCAAGACACGGCCGTCGGCTCCGAGAGGAGCAGTAGAGGAAACCGACGACGAGGCTGAGGCCGACACTACCTGCGGAGACAGTCCCAGGGCGCTCCTGACGTTCTCGTTTTCGCGGGCGCGCTGCTGAGCCTCCTCGCGCTGCTGCTCGACAAGACTTGCCTGTGATTTTTTTTTTTCGAATTGAATTTAGCATGAGTGAAATGATTAGATGTGATGCTTATCTATGAATTAATTGAAATTTTTTCACGAATATTTGCAAAATTAATATTAAGGATGAGTAATTATAACTGTGATTTTTTTATGATAAAATAAATTTTCGAAGATACTGTGTTGATTCAAAAATTTTAATAACGATTCAATATTTCAATTATAAATAATTTAGATGAAATAATCCTCGACGAAATAAATATTTACACTTGAAATTTTCTACCGTCATATGCAACAGCTGCTGCTATATTTCTATTCGTTTTCTTTGAACTGTCAAAATAGGCTTTAGTGCGTATGTAATGGAAAGGAACCGATATTTCTAATAATAAATCATGAATAACGAATAAGCTTACCTCAAGTGTATCAAGGACTTGGCCGTCAGAAGCGAGACGAGCGTTAGGTAAAAGTCGCAACAAAGACACTTGTTGCGGAGACGATGAGGCAGTGGCTGAAGCCGAGGCATACGCTTGTAAATTAGACAAAGGCGAGAGCTGCAGGACGTTGGGACGAGCCATTGCCACTGTTACGAGGGCTGACAATACCAGCTGAAATTTGAATTTTCGTATACATTTTCACATTTTCGTGCATTCTTGAAAGCTTTTCATTCGTATAATACAATGTACACTCGGTGGTATGGTATTCTTACAGAAGGTTTAGACGAGTACAATAAGTCGCACGCAACGCCAATAAATATTTATATAAACATAGATCGTCGCTTTTATTTCGACTTATAAATTGTCTAAATGCTTACAACAAAGCATCGTCCTATTGAAAGATCTACTCAAATATCACATGATGCAAAGGTGCTCGATGACCATTTGCATAATAATACAAATTCAATTTAAAATCTTATAACGAGCGCTGTTTAATATTCAAAAGTGCGGTGACAACCGGCAGCAGTAGAAAACGCACTTAATCAAAACGACAAAAAGTATCTGCATAACCGTGCACTAAAAACGCGTAGGCCAAAAGGCATAGAAATATCTACCATAAATCATACTACGAGTACTTACGAAGCCCTTCATCGTCGATTCGCTCGTTGCCAATCTGATAGTGTCCAGCGCAAACAAAGAGAACAGTCACGGCGACTAGTTGTCCAAGTCCTGGTCGCTCGATTTAAATACATAGATCGGCCTAGTCGCGAGAAAAAAAATCGCGAACGCATACAATCGGCACAACAGCGGGACACGCACGCACACCAGGAAACGGGTAGCTGCTCTCCGGTAAAATCCGACACTTGACATTGACGCGCTAGATTTTCACCGAGGGGTAATCCATACACGTGGATTATGTACTATGCGCCTGTACTCTTTGTCAAGCCTCTTTACGATTATGAAATATACGGGATCGATTTACTTAACCGCTCGCGTTCCCATTTTCTATCTTACACGAGCCGTATTAGTGACCTACCTGCAAGAGTATATAGTGTGCATAGCTGTCGCGGTGCGGGTGATGCAAACCGCTACTGCCGAATGTTCAAAGGGTTATAATGGCATTAGAGATATAATACTCTTTTGATTGATCGACGAATGTTTTCGTTGAGACAGCTCGTTAGTTTTCATGGGTGAAGAAAATCTCCGACGCGATGTAGGTGCGTGTTTTATGCATACGAGCGAGCATACGAGTTTAACTTTCTATTAAGTCATTCATTTCGATGAGTATAACGCCACGCGCGTTATGAAAAAGAAAAATATCTGTTGGCAAGGTCGGGAACGATTATACGCGATTGATTATGACGAAACGGTAATGTGCGTTGTAAAAATAGAACTGTGTGTATTTGATATACACTCGTACAATGTATTTCTTTGTTTTGATTGTATATATCGTGTGAGTATAGACCGTTTGATTGAATCGATCATGGATCACAGCATAGCATCTTTTATTAGACGCGTAATTGAGGTCAAGTTTATATTCGATCTCGATAGAAAATCAATATGCGTTGTTATATTGTTATAGTTTAAAAATATTCGATATTTTCATTGGCATGATTTATGTCATTTGTTTAACGGTAATAGCGATAGTATACCTCAATACTAAAGTTGATTCAACAAATGAAATTGGACGCACGCTCTACGTGTGTTTTTCGCACACTGAATCGAAAAACACAATATTTTTTTCGTTGAACCATTTTGTGCACATGTGTGCATTGAAATGGGTGTCTAAATACTGCTAAGAGATAATGAAGAAGTATATACTGTATAAGTATACGACTTATAAGTCGATTAAACTATATTGTGACACTTTTTAAAGGCAAGTCTGCTATTATAAGACTTCTTATCGCAAGAGGACACTACGGCTTAGCGTATGATAAAAATGTTAATTTTATAACTCAAAATGACCTTTAAATTAACAGCATAATATGAATTTCAAAAATAGAATGTTTCCTTACATTTAAAAAAATTATATACGTGTTTACAAGTAGAATATGATATGATTTTTGATGACGCAATAATATAAATACTTTAATCATTCGATGCGCAAACCTGTTGAACTGACAAAAACTGCGGAGAACGTGAAAATTGGATCAGGTGCAGAGATATCGTTTTATTAAGAAAATTATTCGAATGATTTGTCAAAAGTTAGCGATTGAATAAATCGATGATTAGGAGTTGAATGAGTCGATTTTTTTGCACATCTCATTGCAGTAAAACATTGAAAGGTTCTTAATTCCCATCATAAATCCCGCGTCATCCTGACGCTAGGCTAGCGTGCGGAATCAATCTCGCAGTAGCACTTATAAACCGTAACACCAAACGATTATTATAGATGGCGCATTGGCACTTTTACATTTCTCTTATCTTAATCTGTTTACCGAGTCAATATATATGCTACCGATGCCAAAACTGCCTCGCTAAGCCCTTCTTGGGCTGCTCATGCTACCACGACCTGAGATGTGCTGCTGGCAATTCGCTATTGCTTATTTCTGATCTCTTGTTAATTATGACCTTCAAATACTGCATGTGTATAAAATAATCAAAAGTTTAAATTTTATTTCGAGTTTGAAATTATCATTTGCCTATAGTATAATAGGGAAAATAAACAGAATTTTCCGAGCCGAATATACACGTACGGGCTCCATACGTGACAATAGTCCTTTTTTCTATTTAACGCTTGACTCCAAAAAAAAAGAAAAAAAAAACGGTAAAACTTATGTAAATTTTGAGTATTCAAACCAAAATTCATTCCACTTTCCGTCAGCTATATTTAGCACCACCTCCAAAACAAAATTCTCTCTCACTACGTACGCAAACACAACCATATTCGCAAACGATGAAAGTACACGCTCAGCAAGGATTCTAAAAATCGCGATCCAGATCGAAGCGCTGTCTGAAGGTCATCCCTCCCTATAACCGGGAAATACTGGCCTCGGTATATCACGTGTCCGAAAAAGCGCGCGCGTGATCAACCGTGCAAAAAATTGCAAGAATTTTTCTCCCCTTATAGACAAGAGCAGCGTCTGAGCGTAACGCAAGACCACGAGAGCGGGGTACGTTTTTCCAACGCGATACCGATCGACAACGACTCACCTTGCCCGCGGCGGTAGCCAGCGTACGCGCGTCACGAGAGAAAGAGAGACGATCTCACGTGAATACACATACGTGTGTATGTTCCATAGAGATTCATGCCGTTGGCGCGGCTGTATTCCCGAGGCGGATGTGGGCGCACGTAATGCATTCCTCCTCTCCGCCGCGTATACTCGCTGCCGCCGTTACTCTCCTTTCGAATTAAGGGCCGCCCTCACTCTTCTGCGCTTCAACTTTTTTTGAGCAACTCATAGCCCGGGTATATAACGTCCGAGCAGTCCAACGATTCGACAGACGAAGCCAACACTTCGAAGCTAAATCAGCATCACACCTCTCGTGCTCGACAAACAGCCAACTCAAGCTCAACCATGAAATTCCTCGTTGTCTTCTCCTGCGTTCTCGCCGTGGCTTTCGCCAAGCCCGGATTCCTTGGATACACCGCTATCCTCCCCGGTGCACCCGTAAGCAATTTATCTCTTTTTCTATCGCTCTGTGTTTATAATAAGAAAATTTAATTGAATTCTCGACATATTTTTCAGCTTGGCGCCGACGGCCGCGTCGTCGACACCCCTGAGGTAAGCCTAGCCAAGGCCGAGCACGCCGCCGCCCACATCAACGAGAAGCACACCCTGAACAAGGAGGCCCTCCGCTCCGCTGACTACCTCGTCGCCGCCGCTCCTCTGGCTTACGCCGCACCAGCTGCTCCCCTCGCCTACGCCGCACCAGCTGCTCCTCTCGCCTACGCCGCTCCCCTGGCTTACGCCCACGCACCAGCTGCCACCATCCTTGCCGCCGACGGCCGTCCCCTCGATACCGCCGAGGTCGCCATCGCCAAGGCCTCCCACGCCGCTGCTCACCTCAACGAGAGACTCATCCACGCTCATGAGGCCACCAGGAACCTCGCCTACTACTAGACGATTATCCAGAGGCTATGCATCCCTGCGTATACTTAGATATTAAGAAGTGTGAATGCCATCGTGCCCAGTCAATACACAGTTCACCTGATGGAGAGAAATAGATCTGATGTCTACAGTTCGGTGACCACAAGTACTTACTCGTCGAGGATCTGCTGTAATATATACATGGATCCAGCCGAGGAAGTTCAGATTATTATTACTACGTCGATCGCTCGAAGTGTTACCTGATTCTTTTTTTTTTCTACTTTTCTACTACTAATACCGTGAGAGGATGAGTGCGAATGATATAATGTTTACTGTTGGATTGTTCGATTGCCTGTATATGGCCGAGGACAAAGAAGAGATTGATACAACGGGTCGAGGAGGAGGTGGAAAGAGATTGAAATACATGCAAGAATAATTCAAATCATAATCATACGCTGACTACTGTTTTATTTCATTTTAACCCTGTGCCCATTATAAGGCTATAAATAACGTTCGTATGGTTATGTATGCTTCGATTGGCAGTTTAGAAAAATTAGCTTTTATTGATATCGAGTCAAACAAAAATTTTGAAATTAAATGTTTTATGCTATATTTGATCTTTTTTACTACATTTTAAGTAGTGGAGCTGGTTTTGATTGATTTGTTGAAAATAACCCAAAGACCTTTGTTTGGCATCCAGTTTTCGAATCCTGGTCGACGTGCAAACAAAAATTGTCTAACAGATGAATTTTATAACATCGGCAGTAAAATTCTTTCATTTCAGTATAATTATATCTGTGGTTTCCCGTCAAATCGACTTAAGTCACATTTTCTGAAAATTTGGGTTAAGTGGTATTTCCTATATTTAAACACTCCTCTTTTACGTGAAAATATTGAATTTTTTCTAAAACCAGTCCTTGTACCGTAAACAATGCAGTGCATAACAATTTAAGTCCATTTTATTGCAAATCGTTTCCGGCAAAACGACTTAAGTCCATCTAAAAATGCTTCCAATCATGTTATGGGGCGAGAGAGCTTCACGAGAGTTCGAAAGAACTCTCAATATCGTCTCGTCTCGAAGTCGAGAGTCGAGACGATATCGAGACGACAGTCCCTATATAAAAAAGTCATGACCGGATGAAGTGAAGCCAAGAATGCGTCAATATGATTGGCTCGTGTAGTGCGCATGCGTCAAAAGTATCGTTAGAATTTTTTGATTTGTTTTTGATTTCTAAAATTGATTCTAATACAAAGAATGTAATATATTACTATAATACATATCAATAATTATTAGTTGTGTATTTATAATATTCTATTGTAAATATTATCATTGTTACAAAAAGTGACATGATGTGAACGTTGACACGAACTGAGTTGAGACATAACCTTAAAATTTTAAAAGGTAGTTGGTGACGAAACCGCGGCAATTTTGAAATTTACATGAGCGCGAAATGAATCAATCATATATTGTAAAGTTTGATATATTTCCGTAATAGAAAACAAATATTAAAAATATCAATCAAGCATTTATATTTCATTTAATAAGTTAATGAATTAATATTCTACTACAGTGCGCGCAGCGCACTGCGCCAAAAGTCTAGTCACATAAAAATCTCGATCACGAGATCGAGAAAGGGTTGGGCGAGATATCGATCTTGACGAGAATTCTCGAAAGTTTTTTACGTTTTTACTCGACAATCTGGTGGGTATGTAAGTTACACGTTGTAAGTTACATTTGCACGAGCTGACATTCCGCGTCAAAATTAACCCAACAGGCCAACATTATACGTCAAAATTAACCCCCTCTATGAAGGCGACTTGGCAACTACAACCGCTTTTCCTAGGCTCGGCAACACGGCATTCGCGCAGCTCTTAATAGGCTTAGGCGTATATGCACGCGCATTCTTTCTGGAACAGTAGCAGAGAATATAGAAATACTGTTCAAGAACAGTATTTCTATATTCTCTGACAGTAGTTCGTTTATCCGTAGTGTTTTATAGGTTAGGCGCGAACAGTAAATACCACCGCAAACACTCGGAGCTTTGTAAGATACAGGAGAATCGCGGTTCATTTCAAAGTTGGATTCCACTCTGCTTTACGCCTATAGGTACTCGGAACTTGGAAGAGACGTTTTCTTTGAAAAAGTAGTCATCATCAAAACAAACTGGAAAGTGTGAAAATTGGTGAAAATGCCACGACCAACTCATTCGTTGTGGGGTGAAGGTTTTGTTTGAAAAACGATCAATGTCGGACAAAAAAATGAGGTGAAACTTATAAATGTTGCTGAATGTATAGTGTGTAACAAAATACTTAGAAATACTGCTGAAGCTAGGCTAAAAACACACAGGTAAGTTTTATTTTTTTTTCTATTACTTTTATAAACTTAATCCATTGTTTTTCTCTATATCTTTTAATATTGGTCTTAGAAAATCTTGTAAAATGTCAGATAAGACAACTGTGTCCATGGAAGAGTCAAACAAAGGAAATCAGTCAACTAAAAGGAAAGCTTCTGGAAATCTAAGTGATCAAAACCTTGAACCAAGTGTTGAAAATGAACCAGTCGTTCCTGAAACAGATCAATCTAATGTGTCAGAAGTATGTGCTTATTTATTTGATAAAGATTAAAGAATTTACTTTTAAGAATATATTAATTTTAACAACATTACAGGTTATTGAAATTCAAAAACTTGAAACAAATAACAACAATATCCAAATATTAAATGCAAACTCCAGAGATCGAGAAAGAAAAGTCATGCAGAAGTTTTTGGATAAAGTGGATCCTCAAGAAAATATTAGTATTAACGAACAGTTGCTCCGATTTTTAGTATTAAATAATTTAGATTTTCATATTGTTCATTTGTAAAATTTATACAAAAATTGCGACCAGCATTTCAATTGCCTAGTGTATTTGAGTTATCTAACAATATCTTTGATAGTCTGTACGATGAATGCGCAAAAAATGTGTCGCTTAACTGTACTGGTATACTATTTATTTATGCTAAAAATAATGAGTTAGTAAGTATGGTATGCAATGCTGAGAAACACTATTTTTTTATTAAAGTCAGTCTGCATGAAGCAGATTTTAATAGATTTGTCTGTAATTCGACTAGTATTTTAAAACACGAACATAAACAACAAGTTCATTCAATTGTTGCTAACTATAATCAAGATTTAAATTGGAAAGTCATATCAATGCAACTAGAAAAGCTATCGCTTTCTATTTTTAACTCAGATTTTTCAGCAAAAATAATTGTAATATATAGAAACTAATATAGAAACTAATTTATTTGATAAAACTAAAACTACTGATACAGATGCCATTAAACATGATTGTTTTCTAAAATGTTACAATATTGTGTCACACTGTAAAAATAATTCGAAGAGATTATGCCAATTAGCTGTAGATGGCAGATCAAAAGTAAAAACAAATATTATATCTTTATTATTTGACGATACTTTTGAGAAAGAGCTTGACGATGTACACACGATTTTTCACTTTTTATGTGAAATATGTGATAAACCAGACTATAACTTAGCAGATTTTGTGCAAGACTATTTTGTTTTAAACGAAAAGTTGATGACAAGTTTGTATAAAATAATCGTTTCAGATATTCTGCAAAATCTCTTGACGCCAATTGCATTGGTTAGCAATTTTTTACATCCCTTTTACAAAGGAAAAAAGTTCATGTCAGATACTGAATTTTCTGGAAAGGTTTTTGAATTTTTTATAGACGAGCTGGAAGAAACACATATGGCTGAAATGTATGAGTACAATACTAATGGAGGAATATTTTTTAAACTAAATGAAAAAAGTTACAAAAATCCAAAAGTTTATTGGAATATTGTGCAAAGATACAAGCCTGCTCTAGCCGATTTCGCCTTAAAAATTTTGGCAGTACCAGCTTTTATGAAACGAAACAATTTCAATTTCGTGCAGAACGAATCATTGCCTGTCGTTCAAAAAATTAAAATGAAAAAACTTTTTTTTGCGTTAAAAATAAATGAATAATATTTATGTATGTACCCACTGTACACAGCATTCGAAGTGACCAACAAATAATAAATTTACTCTTATAAAATTCCTTTTTATCATGATTTATTTAAATAATTTACAAAATTTTACATTACTGATTGATTAGCTCTTCAATTTCGCCATTTATATATTCAAGGTAGGTATCGTCTTTTAATCTCATATTATAATATAAAGATACAAGTTTTGCAGATCTTGCACTGGTTAAGCGATTGCGCTTAGGAGAATGCACATACGCCCATTCTGAAAATAATCGTTCAAGTTGTCCAGTAGACGCATTTAAATTCATCAACTTTAGTGTTAATGAACTCAGATTTGGATAAAAAAAATTAGCTGATCTCCAAAATGTAACACCTGATCGATAATTTTTTGCAAACAATTTTTCGAAAATCCCTTCTTTTCTTTTATACAGATCTAATTCTCTTAATCCTTCTACTGTTAAATTTTGTTGGAAAAATTCATTCATTAAGTTTTGGTAGTAGATGTAAAAAGTTGGCAGAAAGACCAAAGCAATTGATAATTTTTTCTTTGATTCAATATATGTTGATAATTTTCGTTATCTACTGGAAATTCTAAGCGTAACCATAATTCGGTTGCAGTTGCTATATCACAATTGGATTTTTGGCAAACATTAATTAACTCACATACTGGATCGAGAACTAATAAATGATCTTGCAAAAGCATTTCGAATTCAGGATCAAAAAGCAGATTGTAACTCTCATTTGAGATCATCATGTTACCTTCTTGATTTTGTGCAACTTGTCTCATTGGTTGCATATTTCTCAAAACTCTTCTGAAAGCATCTCTGTGGCTTGACCATCGCGTTTCCGAAATTAATACTATTCGACTTCCTCCTAAATCTAATAATTGGCTCTCCAAAGCAGAATTCTTAAAATCTTTCAATAATTTGCTTACTCTCTTCGCAAATTCATTATCTGTTATTGATTTACTTAATAAATTACCGCTGTGGCTGTTGCACGTAACATACCATATATTTACCTGATTACCCATGCTAACCATGTTAGATGCATTATCTGATATTACAGCAAAAATAATCAAGTTGCACTTTTGTCTTGCAAGTTGTATACTTTCGTTAACGACTTTACTTAATGCTTGCCCCGTTTCGCTAATGTTACTAAAATTCCAAGATTTTAAAAAAACGTATCTTCTAGTTTCTAAATATAACATAACATTCCAACGACGTTTTTAGTATTAGCTGCTGAATTTTTCCACCCATCCAGAAGTAAAACTGCATTTTTTGATTGAGTTTGCATAACAGAATTTTCAAATTCATTAAATCTTCTGTCAAGTAAAGACGTCGATAATGTTTTTCTGGTTGGAACATTATAACGTGGATTCAACTTTTCTATGAACTTTTTAAAATAAATTGATTCAACAATAACAAACGGTATATTGCAACCAAAGAAAAAATCAGCCAGGGCGTTATCGATCTCTTGTGGATTAAAATTGTCTTGCACACCTATAATATATATTTTATCATTTATAAAGATAACACATATTTACTATATATTTTTTCTATTAGGTTATGTTTTCTTGAAAAATGCTATTTTACCTTCCATTATGGTATTTCAATATTCTTCGAATTATATATATTGTGTGATCAGTACTGATTTTGTTACTTCAAATCTACCTATTATTACTTATTGATATTAATTCAAATCCACAAATCTGTTCTAATTTCTTTCGCATTATGTTCGAATTTTCTTTCGGAATTTGATGTATTATACAGTATATTTCATGTATGATTGGCATATAACATAAACTTACTGTAATTTACATGTATAATACATGTAATGTATAAAACAACGTATATCATACATTTACCCACCAGATTTGCTCTCAGAGAATCGTTGTGCAGTGATGTTCTTTTCAGAGACATCACCAGACCGCCGACCGAAAAAGTCTCTCAACCGGGGGGGGGGGGGGGTAATTTTTAAGAATAATGAATGATTAGACGGGTATTTTCGTGAAATTATTTTGCCCGAAATGACAGTCTAAAGTTCCGAACATAAATAATCAGACATGACAAAAGAGAAGATTGATTATCAGAAATTTATAAGTGGAATATACACATAATCGCATAAAAATGATAATATATAAAAAAAAGTACTTGCATTGAAATAAACGAATTAAATCTTTAGAGTCAAAAGGTAAGTAAATCAGAATCAATATAAATCATTCAATAAAAAAATATCATAATAGGTGAAGAATGTTTAAATATCAGAAATTAAATTTGCAACTACTATTAATTAAAAAGACATGTTGGATCGCATATCATAACCTAACATTTACGAAAACTAAACTGGCACAATTAACATAAAAGTCGAATGGTCTAAATTCCGACTGTAATGACCGATAGATGGCGCGATGTGATTACCACTTGATCGTGAGGCCCAAACTTTATGGGTAGGTTCGAACGCGCCACCTTACGGTCATTTATATTCGAATTTAAAGCATTAGTTTTTATGATACTAGACTTTGGCGCAGGCGCTGCGCGCACTGTAGTAGACAATTAATTCATTAACTTATTAAATGAAATATAAATGCTTGATTGATATTTTAATATTTGTTTTCTATTACGGAAATATATCAAACTTTACAATATATGATTGATTCATTTCGCGCTCAATCGTAAATTTCAAAATTGCCGCGGTTCGTCAGCCAACTACCTTTTAAATTTTAAGGTTATGTCTCAACTCAGTTCGTGTCAACGTCACAATCATGTCACTTTTTGTAACATGATAATATTTACATAGCATATTATAAATACACAACTAATAATTATTGATATGTATTATAGTAATATATTATCATTTGTATTAGGATCAATTTTAGAAATCAAAACAAATCAAAAAATTCTACAGATACTTATGACGCATGCGCACTACACGAGCCACATAATTGACGCATTCTTGCTTCACTTCATCCGGTCATGAACTTTTTTATATCAGGGAATTGCGGCCATCTTCTACTGTCCATAAAACTTTAGGTCTGATACAGATTGCTACATCTCAGTATGTCTTATAATGAGAGTTTGAATTTTTTCTGTGATATTTTCACCCATTGCACATCATTAATGAATATTTTTTCTAAAATGACTTGTATTGTTTCTGATTATTACCGTAAATTTCGTTTGATAATTTTTACTTCGTTATTTTAATACGAGTAAGTTTATTTTTACATGGTTTTTTTATTGTTTTATATTTTTAAATATGCAATGTTTATTTCTGATTATATTCCTTCGGAACTTTAGACTGCCATTTTCGGCAAAAAAATTTTCCACCAAAATATCCATCTAAACATTTATCTTTCTTAAAAATTAACCCCCCCCCCCCTCTCAACCGAAACCGAAGAAGCTAATATGCTGAGAATGTCCCTAGCCATTCTATATAGATTCGGAAGCACTTTGGCATGTTCCTTCCACCAATTTAAAATATCAACGTCGTCTTCCGGTTCGGGCGTTTTCAAGGATCTATCTATTTCTTCCCTCCATGCGGCGTTTTTCTTAGTTTTGTATATAGAACTGAAATCTAACTTGACCTTTATTTTCTTAGCTGGCGGTTGTTCATATGCCGAAGATTCTTCTGTCACATTCGAATCGGGAATGACTTTTGAAATCCGCGATACGATCACGCGGAAAGAAGTTTAGACACGGAGAGACATGAAAACACGCGGCGATTCCCAGAAGCGCATGACGTACACAGAGAGCGTTGAAAGAGTAGCCGACTGTGGAGTTTTGACATTTGAGAAAAGCAATCGCAATAAAAAAAACGAGATAGAATTTTAGGCCGTTACAGTGCTAGTGAAATCAGATGTAGAGATATGAAAATTATGAAAAAACGTTCTCTCGCTAAACTCACTGTTTGATACATATCCAATGTTTTCTGCTGCTTGGAAAGTATTGGCATAGTTACAGGCATTAATTGCACAATCGTTTCATATTCTTTCTTGTGTTTTCTTGACAGGTGGTCTTTCAAACCAGAAGTATTTCCTTTTGTCATCTTAATAGGCTTTGATGGAATTTGCTCTTTTTCACATAATAAGCTTATTCCATGCTTGATTCCATCGATTTCTTCATTTTGAAAATACTTTTTATATCGAGATTTTGTTGCTGTTTGAGGTGTCGGTGGGTCCTTACTACCAGAATCCTCACTGTTATCTTAATTCATGTTGTACACGAAGTCTTTACACAAGTCACGAAAAATTCACAAAAAACTGCACTGATTCTTTGTGTGTACGAGCGCGTGTCGAGACATGCGCGGCGAACGATCATCTATAATGAACTGTGGCCTTTTTGTTTAACTATAGCGCTGAACTACAGATCGTCTTGTGGGGAATATTCCATATGCAGAGCCTATACTATAAGAAAACCCATAGAAGAAGGAATCAAGGAGAGATGTTTATGAAATAATACAAACATCTGATTAGGCTGGCACTGGCCCTTACCAGCGAGAACAAGAGAGATCGCCAGTATGGTTCCAACTGAGTAACCGAGTAGTCGCATTGAGTGCGAATAAATCATATATTATTGATTATTAATTAATAGGTGTGTCTTGAGTTTATTCTTAGTTAAATAATGTGGGGAATATTCCATATGCAGAGCCTATACTATAAGAAAACCCATAGAAGAAGGAATCAAGGAGAGATGTTTATGAAATAATACAAACATCTGATTAGGCTGGCACTGGCCCTTACCAGCGAGAACAAGAGAGATCGCCAGTATGGTTCCAACTGAGTAACCGAGTAGTCGCATTGAGTGCGAATAAATCATATATTATTGATTATTAATTAATAGGTGTGTCTTGAGTTTATTCTTAGTTAAATAATGTGGGGAATATTCCATATGCAGAGCCTATACTATAAGAAAACCCATAGAAGAAGGAATCAAGGAGAGATGTTTATGAAATAATACAAACATCTGATTAGGCTGGCACTGGCCCTTACCAGCGAGAACAAGAGGGATCGCCAGTCTGGTTCCAACCGAATAACCGAGTAGTCGCATTGAGTGCGAGTATATATATTGATTAGCAGAATAAATCACATATCTTTTATTATTAATTAATGGGTTGTGTCTTAAGTTATTTCATATTAAAATAAGACCTCCTACAATAAGACCTCCAGATCAGAAGTGGGATCGCAATTCGCGAGCTTTTACGGTTTGGAAAATAGCGAGTTTTACTGATTTTCTGAAATCGTTGCAAATGAAATTGCAATTGGAAATGTGAACGTGTCTACCAATTTTTGCAATAAAATAAGACGTGAAAAGTGTAATGATTGCGTGATTGATTACGCCTAATAATAGGCGCTCGTGTGTTTAAAATTGGAAGTGTTCTTTAACAAAAAGACGAAAAGGAAAAGCATATCACATAAGTGATGGCCTTAGTGTGATGAAGAGTTGTTGTGAAAATTTGGAGCGGAGGAAAATCTTCCAAATGAGCAAGCACGTGTTCATGAGAGTACAAAGGAATCGCCGCTTATGAAGTGTGAAACCACGAGATGAGAGATCACGGAACGACGATTTATTTTCAAAATTTATGTGGATCACTTCAAGAAATTTTGCGATCAAACGGTGAGAAAGATTCGGCAATGAAAAATTGTTCGATCGAAAATAAAGAAGTCGGACAAAGAAAGGCGTCACGTTAAGTCGCGCGTGCTCGTCGTTAAAAACTCGTGAAAAATAATGAATTAAAAAAAAATTATTATATTTTGACCAATAAAAGCCGAGATACGTTAACTTTTACGTTTTGAGCGATTGCGGCATTAGTTTTTAACGTATCGACTTGATTCTTGGACGTACGTATTCCTGTTGACTTATTCTATCAGTACACAAATATTTATAGGGCCCGGAGCTTTTTTACATTAATAGTACAAGCAGTAGTAAGTGCCGTAACTTTTCGCGCGCGGACCGCGCGACGCGAGAAAACGATGCGAGCAAGCTACCGCCGCTCGGTCCGGCCGATATTGCAGGGACCGTCCACTTTATTGGGCATGTTTCTAATAAGTTTCCGAAGATATTTGACCCATCAGAACAGTTTTCTGAGTTATTTTCCAGAAATTTTTTTTTTTTTTTTTTATTTTATTATAGCCTTTTCAAGTCCTCTCAAAGAGTCTTATACGGCTCTTCCCTCTGCCCGATACCATACAATGGTACCGGCCAGAGAGGCTGCCTATAGTCGCGGTGCATGTGCATCACATCGGAATGTAGTGCGCATGCATCTCGACTGGCCCTACAGTTTAATTACACAGTGCGAAACTGTATACAGTGGGATCCGAACCACTGGAGCTTTGATGTTATAAGACACTTATGTATATAACATACAAACGTATGTAAACATAGAGGTGTCCCGATGTCAGAAAGTGCCGAGAGCCAGGCTTGAACCCAGAACCTCTGGATTACTACACTCTGCCCACTGAGCCATCGCCGCTCCAGAAAAATCTTTGGCTCCCGGACTATTAGCAGTTATAGCACAAATGGCCCATGTTGCAACAAGGCAGTTATTTTGGCATAGCTGACACAGGACTATGTACATATATACCGAGCGCATCTGATAGTGATAAGGGAAATGGAAAAGTTCCTATGCGCCTTCTATCTTTGTCAGTCAGAATCTCAAGACAAGCTAGAGAGCTGGAAAGTTCCAACAGTGGGAAAGAGGCCAATCCAAAACTGTTGTTGTTTTACGGCTACTCAAGCCTGGCGACTGCAATTCTGCATGCTCCCACAAAGCGGCAGCTCCTTTTTTACATGAATTTCATTTTCAAATTCGATTCCTTAATCATTATAAAAATGAATTCCTACAGTAAAAATGGAGTAAATTTTATTTTTAGAACTAAAAAGTTAATCAAACATATAAGTATGGTAAAGCAAAGCTAATAAACTTTGAACAACGCTTCGTCGAAATTGGTTTCACAATTTAAGACTCACGGCATAATCATGTATCGTAAAAATAATATTCCCATCGCTGTGATCGTATAATCATAAAAGTAAATATTATATTCGAATGTCCAAAGCAACATTGATGGATTATTCTGCACGTTTGATTATAAACAATACAAAAATCAAACATTTTTTGTTTAATTATAAATTGGGGTGAGTACAAAATTACAAAATTCTAATCACGATCAAGCAGATTTACTTAAAGGAGGTTTTGGATTATGCATATCTACATGATATCTTCAATCAATTTTTTAACGGATCGATTACCGAAATTTTTTTGAAAATTGAGCATCTTTAGTACCAAAATCAGATGAAAAAAAAATCACGTTTTTGTGTACAACAAATGGAAAATTCAAACATTCAAACGGAGAAATATAATACGTAATTCAAAAGCTGTAACAGCAAAATTTAATCAGTATTAAGTTAAAACACAAAAGATTAAAACAATTTGGTCAACACGATTGACATAAAGTCAACTAATAGCTGCTCATCGCCAACCAGCCAGACAGACCAATAAAAGTTTGTTGCTCCTTAGGCTTATTTATAAAATCCGACATTTAAAACCCGCTCGTATACAATTTGTATCCCCCATGATCGCCTCGATCATCATCATACAAATACAGCCATTAGCCTTCTATATTTGCCATCGACCATTACACAGCCGTTCCAGCGTGCATCTACAGGCATAATACTCTAATTGCCCTCGCGAGCTGCACTGAAACAAGTGGCAGCGAAAATGCAATGCGCCCCATGAAAAAAAAATCGCGCGGGGAGAGGGGAAAGGCCTTCGGAGCACTCATCGTGCGCCAGCTGAAAAAAAAAAAACGTATACACGAACCCATAGTCCGGTTTACCCGGATGGCTGTCCTTGAGTGCATGCACACATGCGCCGGGCGTGCGTACTGAGGTATAAACAACCTGTTCCTTGCGGCGGTGGCGTGTCTTGTATATATGCGTCCCAACCATAAAGCGCCAGGGAGGAAAAAGCTCTCGCGGAGAAACGAGAAGCCTGAGTAGGGTGGCGTATATAAAGTGATCGGTACCACCACTCTTTATGATACTCGAGTCTTGGACCTCGCTTATCGAGCTGTTTCAGAGATACAGAGAGGATGAAGGCGATCGCTATTGTGAGTATCGCGACTGATGCTGATCTATTTCTTTGTTCGAGATGCCGAGGATTCGCTGTTGTTGTGCTTCTTGAATATTTTATCTCGATTTTATCGATGGACGAATAGTGCATGTTTTGTGATTCATGATATAGATGTGCTTCGATTGTTGTAGTGAAAGTTGTAGGACTGTTTGAAGTAGAATTTTTTTAAGTTAGCTTATAGATTTGAAGTTCGAGGATCGTCGATAAGTGCATTTATAATTATGGTTAATCGTTGCGACGAAAATGGATACCGATTTAAATTTCAAGTGGTTTCTTTAATCTTATTTGAACAAAAATATTCATTTGAATATTTTTAATGTTTGCCTGTCTAATTTTTACACTATTTAACTCAACTCATGCAAATTCCAGATCCCGCTATGGTTCTGCCTGCTAGCAGGCAGCCAAGCAAAGCCTCCACTATTCCTGAGCTACCAGGACAGCATCGGCCAGTACAGTTTCGGCTACAGCGACCCGATGTCGGCTCGTTCGGAATACCGAGCATCGGACGGTGTGACTCGCGGCGCCTACAGCTACGTCGACAACCAAGGCCTCATCCAAACGGCTGAATACGAGGCTGGCAAAGACTTAGGCTTCCGCATCAGAGCGACGAATTTACCGGAAGCTCCACTACCCGTCATGGAGACACCCGAGGTCCGGGAGGCAAGAGACAGACATCTCAAGCTTCTCAGCGAGGCCGAGATGCGCGAGGGCAAGTCTAGGATGGACGACGGGAAGATGGATGAGAGCATGCCTGTAGTGGAGGCTAAGAAGGCTGAAGAACCCATGATGATGGAGAAGGAAGCCGATGCGCCGATGATCGAGAGCAAGATTGCTCAGATGCCCGAAGGTCAGTTTTGATGCTTATAAAATTAAAACATTTTTTATTAAGAAAGATCGATAAATGTCAAGAAATTGTTCACCACAGAGAAAGAAGCCATGCCAGAACCAAGGACATCCATGGAAAAGGAGTCGATGGACATGCCACGAAAAGAGATAATGAAGGAGGAGATGCCAAAGATGGAAGCCAAGCCCGAACTCATGCCCCGAACAAGCGCCGAGGAGATGCCAGCTAGCCGTTCTTTGCTGCCTGAACCGGTCCAATACACCCCCGAAGTGATGGCGGCTCGCGAAGCTCACTTCCGCGCTTACGAGAACGCCGCGAGACTCGCTGCCGAGTCTCACTTAAACCCCCAGCTGTTGGAGCAGCTTCTCAAGGGTCATCGAGGAGCCACGGTGACTCTGCCCCTCAGTGAGAACAAGCTGGACATTCCTGCTCCGAAGACAGCCGAGCAGCCTATGGACCAGGAAGCTACTGCGAAGAGGATCGAGGCTCAGCCTAAAATTGCGGAGGCTGAAGCAAAGAAGATGGTGCGTTTTTTTCGAGTTTTGTTTTGCTTGAAAATTTTAAAATAGCGAATGTTGTGGAAAGAATGAAATTTTTTGATGCAGGAGAGTGCCGAGGAGATGCGCAAATCTATTGAACTGGCCAAAACTGCTGAGAACGTGAAAATTGGATCAGGTGAGATACCGTTTTATTAATAAAAGTTAGCAGTCGAATGCATGGCTGATTAGAAGTTGAATAAGATAGAAAAATATGATGAGTGTGATTGGCTATACATTATGATAGTTGATTGATTCTTGATTCTTATCATAAGTCCCGCGCTATCCTCACGGTGCACGAGTATATATAGAATCAATCTCGCAGTAGAACTTAGGAGCCGAAAACCAACGGTTATTGTAGATGGCGCATGGGCACTTTTCCATTTCCCTTATCTTAATCTGTTTACCTAGTCTATATATGATGCCACTTATGCCAAACTGCCTTACCAATCCCTTCTTGGGCTGCTCATGCTATAACTGCCTATGTATAGGATATATATCATTCGATTCTTGGATTGTGACTGATGGCAAAGTGTCCCAATATTATCAATACAATGATCACTGAACCGGTATTAACTGTAGACTCAATTGACACATGAATAATAATTTGCATACTTCGAGTTCTTCACTAAAAAGTGGTTTGTGTCAATTTCATACAAATGAAATAAGTTGTGATATTAAATGTAAGTATTATACATTATATTTACTATATATTTATATAACGCTTTAACTGCATAACTTTTCACACCAGTGCGATATTGTATTTTTCAGGTAAACGACGCGTTCATGAACATTGTATTGTATAATAGCTTTTTTGACACATCTTATTGACATACGATAATCTTCATGAAAATCACTTTTCGAAATATCACAAGCGTTCGCGTCTAACTGTAGAATCTGCGTATAAATTCTTTAGAAATACACTTGATAATAGACATTGATTTACATTGATTTCAATAGACTTGAAATTTTATTTCAAAACTTTAATTCTCATAAATTATAATTTTTTCAAACTTTAATTCACTTTTCCTTGAAGAATTTCGATTACTAGACTTTTGGCGCAGTGCGCTGCGCGCACTGTAGTAGAATATTAATTCATTAACTTATTAAATGAAATATAAATGCTTGATTGATATTTTTAATATTTGTTTTCTATTACGGAAATATATCAAACTTTACAATATATGATTGATTCATTTCGCGCTCATGTAAATTTCAAAATTGCCGCGGTTTCGTCACCAACTACCTTTTAAAATTTTAAGGTTATGTCTCAACTCAGTTCGTGTCAACGTTCACATCATGTCACTTTTTGTAACAATGATAATATTTACAATAGAATATTATAAATACACAACTAATAATTATTGATATGTATTATAGTAATATATTACATTCTTTGTATTAGGATCAATTTTAGAAATCAAAAACAAATCAAAAAATTCTAACGATACTTTTGACGCATGCGCACTACACGAGCCAATCATATTGACGCATTCTTGGCTTCACTTCATCCGGTCATGACTTTTTTATATAGGGATCCAAACAGGCCCATAACAGAATAATAATTATAACTTATCCTCAAGACGTCTTAATTATTTCGCACAAACCAGGCTACACAAAGCATTTGCAGCCATAAAACTTTTCGCCGCGATCTCGTGCATAGCTGCAGCGTATAAATAACACCGACCGATCTTCTTTGAAAATCTCTGGTGTCTTGAAGATAGTATAATGCAACCGGCGAACGTGACCTTGAAAATCGTACGAAGCTACCGGCTCGTTATCCCCATCGCGATTTTATGCTCAAACATAACCACCCCATCCATTGTTTTCTTTGCGAGCGTCAAGGCCGGGCATTTATAACCCGTGCTCCATTCAGCTGTTAAACGTGTTCTAGAAGCCATACTATGCAAATGATGAAAAAGAGCAGCAACGTGTTTCATCTTGCTAAGTCAGTTAACATACCGAAGTGCTCGACTGACTTAAAAATTGAAACACGTTTGATTGAAACTTGAAACCACCTGTCAGACAAAAACTCACATAACGTTTAATCTGATGTAATCACCAAATTCCGGGTACCAGCGATCCACCCACTCGTCAACTATACGAAAATCCGCGACAAAGTCTCCAAGCTTCCGCGTTCGACGTCTCGCCGGAATTCATCGAAGCGACGCGTAATTGAACCGATTCCACATAATTTGCGTCACACGTGTCGCCGAATCGCGTGCGGAGGTCGGCCTGGCACTTCCGGGGCTGAAGGCCGCGGGTGTCGATTTATCGCCATCAGGATCCCGACCGCCGCGGATCTTTCCTTTCTAAAAGTGTGTATACTTACGTGAGGGCAACCGGTCGCAGGTGAAGACGGATGTGCCGTTGCTTTTGCCGAGGAGGATAATGCAGTTTCGGTGTACTTAAAAGGGGATTTTCCTCGTGCGATTTTTAACTTGGTTTTGTGTGCACTCGGTGTTGCTCGACTTTTTTAGGCGGTGTTATGAGAAAGCTCGAATCGCGAATAAATACTTACCTTTTGTAATTTTACTTAACATGTATAGGAGTGTTTGATTTAGAAGCAGCGATGATTCTGACGTTAATGGACAATTCAAATGGGATGTATTTATTTTCAGGTATTACCCCAGCAGATACAAGTCTGAGGGTAATGGACACTAGACTGCCAACATTGAACGAGTTTGAGCAAACGAAGCTGAAAGCTGGTCATTATTCAACGCCAATTGAAATTTCTCACATTTCACCGACAAACGTTCTTCCCACGCTTTATCCCCAGTTCTTGGGAAGTGCAGCTTTCCAATACGTTTATTTGTAAAGAGAGTACAATTTTTCAAAATAAAATAATGCTTTTGAAGGAACAGCAAGATCTCTATAATTATCTACAAAAACCGTAGTTATAACGGACTAGCTATTAAGACTCAAGACTGTCATTTTAAATGTAACATTATGTTATCGTACTTTTTATCTCACACTTAATATTAATGTAATACCTGCGAGTAAAAAAAAAATCATGCAATTTGTTCGTAAGATTGTATGTTACTACATAGGAAAATAAAATGCTAATTTTTTAACACAATTTGTTTTTTTTTCTTGAAATTTCAGATAAAAAAACCTTTTAAATTCAAAATCAAATATGAAAATTATCATCAGTGTAATAGTTATTAAGTTTACTTTGTTCTTCTGTTTTTAGGTGTTACTCTGAAATGTGAGACCGGTTTGAAAGTCATGGAGCTCGATCAAATTAAGGCAGATCCACGTCTTTTAATTACAAAACCTATAGAGTTCGCCCCATTTGTGCCTGATGTAATGCAAAAAGTTTCGAGTCCTATGGTAAAAAATTGGGCTTTCCAATACGTCTATTTGTAAAATTTTTATGGTAATTTTCAAACGCAAAATGTATTGTGCTAACAAAACGTGTGATAAAATATTATAATAATCGTGAAGAACGTAATAGACTCTTTTATCTTATCCAAAATGGGCATTATGATAAAATAATGAAAATCTTATAATCATCAACCAATACTATCGAACATTATTTTCATTAGCTACGAACAATTTTTGTTAAACGAGAAATTTACTGTACGTAAAAAATACTACGAGAAATTTTTGTCAACTAAAAATTACAAATAAATAAATTGACCAATTTTCCATTAGTTTCAAAACCCGTAATTTAAAACACATGCAAATAGGATCGCTTCTACTCTAAAAAGAGGCATGCTAATCATTCTATTCGTTTTGCTTCCTCCTAGAGGAAGCTTTGTAATAGTAAAATTTTCAGTTTCGCTAAAACTTCATAGAAACATGTTTTTAGATGTTAGAATTTCGAATTACGTGTTTTTAGGAAATGTCCGTATGGATGTGTGTGTGTGTGTGTGTGTGTGTGTGTGTGTGTGTACCGTGATATTTCTGAAACTACTCCGTCAATATCAATCAAATGACATGCATATCTATTTTTGGATTCTGAATTCGGGAAAAACATTTATTTTTTAATTTTTTCAATTACTTTCTTTTTTATGGCCATTTTTTGATTTTCGAAAAACATTATTTTCGTTTTTTTTTTAATCATTCCATTGTTACAAACAATTCAGCTAAAATGCATTTGAAAGATAATGAAATTACCTACTTTTCCCCGTTTGGTCCTCGGGATTGACCGCTCCGTTCAGCAGATAAAATGAAAAAGGTGATTTTTTAAAAAAAATTCATATCTCTGAAACTACACATCATAACCTCACGAAAAAAAAACATGTTGATGGGTTACATGTCAAACTATATTCCATTAAAATTTCAAGTGATTTGACTACTTATTTTTTCAGTAATAAATCGAAAACTGAAAAAAATGAGTTTTTTTTGAGTCTCGATTACGGGCGTAAAAAGGCCTTATTGCACTTGAGATTTTGGGAAAAGGTAGATATTTTATATGTTTTGGCTAAGTTCATTGTGCAGCTTTGAAACCCCTATGGTTCTTAAGATATCAAGGTTTCAATTTTTTTTTTTAATTTTTTGATCTCTAAAACAATGTAGTCAAATGCTTCAAAATTTTATTTGTTGATTCACCATAAACGAAGATATCTGCTGTTAAAATTTCAAACGATTTCGTTGAGCGGTTCTTAAGTAAAGAGCTGAAATGTAAAAACCGAGTTTTCTAAAAAATTTGGCTTCCTCTTATAGGGTTGTCGTTGCACGTCGTAAAGTCCCTCCCTACGAATTTATGTCATACTGATAATATTAAAATAGCATTCACATACTGTATTTTAAAATAATATTTTATTTATTGGAACAATAAATTTCGTTGGAGGAAGCTACGTGCCAATGAATTGGCAGCGGTTTTTAATTATCAGTATGTATTCGCGTTCAATTGAGAATTGAGAAAATATTATAACAAAGCAAAGGTGTATTTCGTTATCATCGCGAGATCTTCATCTTACCGAATCAAAATTTTAAGTTTATGCAACTAAAATTTTTTATTTCAAACTGTTGATTCCAATGTAAATAAATTGGGCTGGTGCGAAGATAGGTGGCGCGGAAGCACTTTGCTATTTCCCTCGTCGCTATCTGTACATCCATTGCATATATAACAGTGTATATTCTATGCCAAATTGCCTTTTATTAGGCCTGCTTGGGCTGCTCATGCTATAACTATTTGTGATTTCTAGTTTTCGTTCTCGGACTTTATAAATTATACCTATCCAAATTATATTATTATTAGGCATTATTGACAAAATTGGTGACAAACATTGTAAAAACATAAAGCTAGAAAAAAAGTATGATTTTGCAAAAATTAGTAATTTAAGTAATACATTTTTCAAGAGATTTTTATTCTTCTTTAAAAAATAACGATGCATCTTTATAGAACAATAATAAAAATTGTCATCAGGAGTAGACAGGTTCACATGAAAAATATATATATGTAATAATTATGACAATAATTAAGTACTTCCGATTATTAAACAAATGTAAAATATCATTATTTGAGGCAATCAGGCAAATACGATGATAAAAATAATTGGAGAATTATAAATGCAAAATAAAAGATAATGCAATAGTAAAAAATGTAATGATTACACTGCTAATTTGTCGTTGCCAACAATTAGCGTAGACGCGATAGCGATTTCCTAGACTTCTATGCTGATATCTTGGAAGGATCGATCGAATTTTCCAAGATTTACTTACTAAATGCAGTGTTTGACAGTTTAAGATTACACAATCATCAAGAGTAAGTTTTTAGTTACCCTCTGTTTAGTCTCTGAACTTACATTTTATATAGGTTCTTTATTATATTCTATATCTTTATACCTGCGCATTTATTGCGCAGTTAATACTTTATTGATTTAAACTTAGTCTTCTTTATTTCAACTACTTACATCTTTTAAAAAATGAAGTTGTTACTTTCTATTTATCAACGTACAAAATAAAATGATTTCAACAATTATGGAAGTTATTCAAAAGAGAGCATACAATTCATAATGTATCATTAACAAAAGGTGGTAAGTATATATTCATAATGAACACAAGAATTTTCAAAAAATTATATGAATCCATAATTTACAATTTCATAAAACATTTCTTAAGAGACTTCAATTAAAATCAGAGTAAAAATTGTCTTGTACGACATGGATGCAACACATTTCACGGACATTATAGTAATAAAATAATGAAAACTTTCTTCATAATAACTGTAGTAATTAATTGACTTTCTTGATTCCTTTAAATAGTTATTTGCCATTACCAACTTCACTGAACTACTTTTATTTCTATGAAGCAAATAAGAAAATATTAAATTTCTTAAACGGTTTTGATTTTAAAGTAACGAAAAATAAATAATTCAGAACTCATATACACTGTATCATTTTGAAAGAACAGCTTTCTTATTATTTTTCTGTGGACAGCAAATAATTTATTGGCCGTTCATCTGAGTAATTTTTTGCTCTAGGATATTCCGTTTTTCCATTAAATGCTACATTTTACATTCCCATACGTCTCTAATGCACCAATGATTCTACGTCACGATTTTATCCAGTATTATATAATTTTAGTTATTTTCCATGCGCTTAAAACGATAAAACCGTCCATTTAGGCTAAATCTCGTTGGGCAACAAAAGGAATGATAATATTCAAAATAACGTACACGACACAATCGCTTATACTTGAGGCCTAGATTTTCTTCGTTAAAAAATATTGTCAATGTACAAAAAGCAAAATTAAATTTCTTTTCGCAATTCATTGTAAAAAATATCCGCATAAAAAAAGAAAAAAGAACCTGTGGGTTATTTGTCATGAAACGATTCGAACTTCGACGATAAATGCAAGGATAATATACGAACAAGTAAGAAGATACGGAAGAAAAATCGGAGCCTCGTACCTTAGATAAGAGACTATATAATATATCACCGTTCTCCCGTTTCGGCGTTTTATGTATATAATACTGAAGACTCGACGATCTGCTAAGTTTTTATTTCTTTACCTATACGACAATCATAACGTTAGCGACGTAATCGTTATCGCAATTTGTAGTAATTATTTAATGACAATGTGTAACGCTAGTAGTGATGATCGATAATAATCCTACACGCACACGGCTGATCGACACTCTCCGCGCGTCGTCACTTTTTTTTACAGTCGCCATTTCTCGTGTCTATACATAACGCTCTCTTCTCCATGATTTAACTTTCCTCACTTCTTTCTGTCATCGCCGTTCATCTCTTCACTCTTGTACATTTATTTATGCTCATATAAATCTAAATATAATATGTATTTTTTGTATGCTGCTCATAATTTCTTTATATTCATTTATATATTTATATATAATATATTCGTTCTAACGTAATGGATAACGTCGACGCCTCGCTCCGATAATAAATTTCAATAATATTTTTAATATGTCCGCAACACGATACCGTTCTACTTTCCTTTTCACTCGTACTGTGTGTCGCGTTTTCGACATCGTTTCACAGTGTATTAGTTGCCAACTTCTCTCATCTTCGAAAATTAAGAAAATCGTTTTTTTTTTTTCATGCTTGATGAATTTTGACGAGTGTTTTAAACGAATTTTTACGCCCATGTTAATTTCTAAGTTTAACAAATATTTACTATGGTGCTAACAGCGCTTTAAATTTTTTTCGGCTTTAGGACATTCATCAAGTCGATTTCAATACCTCGTTGGTCTTGCACACAAACTAAAAAGTCGTACATAATGTAAATATTTATTAAATTTAGAGTATATATTTAAGTACGACGACGAATAGTAAACGATAGACCAACGAATCGTATTTAATAATTTTTGATAAACTATGAAATTCTTTACACTTATCGCGAAAACCGTGTAAAACGAGCATGCTCTCGTCCTTTCATTTTTTTACGAACAATTGATTATTACAATTTTTTAGATCAAATTTTCTTGTATTTTCTTGTAAACCACGCGTGATTGAATTTTTTAAATACTATTTTACATCAAAACTTTAAAAAAAGAACGACTTTGAGCGGTATTATATTTTTAAATTACGAAACAGCTGTAAAGGTATGCTCAAATCAGAATTTGCAAGCGATATGAAAATACCGTAAAACTATGAATTGTTTCGTATTAAAAAGTTAAGTACCAGTCGGTTTTGTTGAAAACATATTTTATGTTATCGATTCCATGAAATTCTAATAGATAGGAGTCAAAAAAATTTTAACCGTTAACCATCTAAAATTAACAACAATAAACGTACGAATAAAAATGAAAACTCTCTTGCGGCTGACGTATCATCATACCTGACTTAATTCTTAAAGTCGCAATGGACACCTCAGTATCTCACAAACAATCGACTCCATACGACTGATGTCACCGAAAACAGAGCTAATAGCTTGCGTTACACGCTTACCCACCTTCAGTTCGGTACTCGTCTTCGAAACAACACTGCAATCTCGAATAATTGATATTTTCGGTTTACAGTGATTTATACATCTGCTTGAATTAATAGTTTACGTAATATTGATTCGCAATTGACCCTATTGCCCCCAAACGGTTCCTTACCTCCCGCATCATTTATAACGTAGTAGGTACCTCGAAAAAATCCCCTCTCTCTCTCATCTCAGCCATCATCAGTATTTCTCTCTCGATTGTATTAATTATGATTATTATATATATAATATATTTCTTGTAGTATTTAACTATATAAGACTTTCTGTTTTCTCTCATTCGCTCAGTTGCACGCACCAGCATAATCATCATCAACCTTATCGATATACGTCTGATTTATCTGCATTCTCTTGTTTCGCGCTTTTTTCGAATTCGCATCTCCTCTCCACAGAAGATAAGCTCGAAGAAGGCGGAAAAAGCTCTGGACCTAAAATTCGACAACGGTTCTCGCTATTTATAGATTTTATACTTTATTTTATTTTCCGTTATTTTATTAATTATATGTTTTATAATCGCGACGAGACACTCGATCGGTTTTGGGCTCGACATTTAGAGGAATCTATATAACGTAATTGTATTATATGTATATTCGCAACTCTTTCTTTTCTCACTCTTTTTAGTGAAGTTTTAACAACGATATTTTTAGCATACGCAGAAATTTACAGCTAGTATAGTGAATAGGTATATCTTTTTCAGTTCAGATTTTAAATTCCCGTTAGATGCGAAAGTTAATAGAATACTTCTGGATTTACTGTGTAGAAAATGTTACTTTCAAAATTTTGCTTGTAAAAACTCTACGCAATAAAAGATATAATATCTTGATTTGATCATTGTAATTATAGTATCAATCAAAATTTTTACGAGATTCAATATCGTTTGTTGAATTTATACACATCAATCGAAGATTTTATAAAATCAAGTTTGAATGTCCACATGTACATACATACGTGATAATAGAAAAGTAAATAGTCGATCCGCATGAGAAGAATGTCTATCCAAGCAGACTTTATTACCCGATATACAAGTATTTTATCAATAACGACTAATATCTTTTTATTTACACGAATGTCGTTTAGAGCATTACCCTTCGACATTGCGATTGCGCTTATTTGCTATTAAATTCGTAATTTCTAGATTAAAACTAACTGTACGTTTTCTCGACGATTCACCGTTTTTATTTTTATTAAAAAATATATAGTAGTCGTAGATCATTCCTTTTTAAAAATTCGATATTTTTTTTTCTCACCTTGTAATACTAATTTGTACTGAAATAAATCAAACGCCGGACATCTACAACAAAACAAAATAGTATAAACAATGGTTTGTGAAAGGATGGTTTTTCGAAGTCTTTTATAGTACAGTGTATGATAGATGGGAGGCACAAGAACATAAATGTAACAAAAATGAAAACAAATCAATTTTCTTAAAAAAATGCATTTAATTTTTTACTAAAAAATAAATTGTGAAAAATCGTCGAAACAAATAAAACTTGGAAGTTCTTGACTTTTCATTTTCTTACGAGCACATATTGGAATGATTTCTCTCCGTCCACGGACAGACACAATTATGCAAGGCGCGATTGACATCGATCACCTGCTTTTTTTCATATTACAGTTGTATCCTACACAATATAAGTTTCAAAATGCTTCTTAAACAAGATTCTCTTATTTTCTTTTTTGACCTTTGTCTCGATTGGGCATATCCTTAGGGATACCGCGTTTATACTTCGCCTAAGATCAATACAATAAAAAAGTCCTTATAATTATAAAATACTCTTACGACGTCTATATGTGTATAATGATATCGCCTCTCCTCTTTTTTGCTTCTGAGCGTGCATGTGTGCAATTGTGTGTCATTTTCATTGTATGTGTGATTTTTTCTTTCATGTCGCAGGTCAATTTGATTCACACATGTATACTGTACACTGGAAAGAGAGTCTCGTCGAGTGGAAAATTTCACGTGCCCTACTGTAGAGAGCTAAAAAAACATAAGTCGAAAATTGATTGTCGTACGAAAATTATTTCGTGGATCACAAGTCTTAGTCGTATATAATGTATAAGCAGTGCATGAAAAAATATTCTCTTTCGTAACTCGACGTGGCTCCTTTTGGGTGTATTATTTATAACGTATGCAAGAGAGAGAAAGAGAGAGAGAGAGAGAGAGCGAGAGAATGAGAGAAGATAATATAGACGACAGCTGGTCATGCAATAGTGAAGTCATAATTCTTAGGTGAGGAAACGAGAGTAGAGAGCACTTTTGCTTCGATGTTTCGCTTCCGTCGTATATAGCAGGTAATTTGAAATTCATATATAGGCTGCAAACACGGCGCTGCTCACGAGTCTCTTTTGGATATTGAATATATAAGAAGAGGTAAACTATTGAATGATGTAAAAAATCCTTTGAACAAATATAACGAAAGTAAAATCAATAAAACGTACGTTTTTTTTTTCTTAAAACACAAGTATAGTTTTCTTATTATTCATTTTAAAATATACATTGTAACATGAAAAAGTATTTAAAAAAGTTGCTTCGAAACAACATATTATTTCTTCTGCGGAATGCCTGCGAAGTTGAATTTTTCTTTAAAACAATAAAAAAGAAGTATACAAGAAAGTAAGGACGTAAATTCTTTACGATGCGTAATCCTGTCGAGTTGATACGTCCCGATCGTTTTTCTTTTCTATACTGAAACATTCCACTTCAATTTTCAAACAATTCATATATTTATATATATACTGGTATAGATATATATATATATAGGCCATGACAAGTGCGATATATTTTTTTTCACATCTGAGCGTCCTCGTAACGCCCATTATCTTTTCGTCATTTCCTGTTTTATATTCGTTGAAAAAACATTCGAAGACTTGGAAAAATCAGTTAAGTTCTTCAGTCGCACATTATTGCTCGACGTGAATCGAAGCATCCTCGATTCGACTTCGAGTAACCAGTTCACGACTGAATTTAAAGTTGAAAAAATAACGTAGCAAAAGATATAGTGATAATTACATAGTATAGATAGGGTATCTTTATGTATATATAGTAATTTATATATATGTGTGTGTGTTAGTGTATAGAACATATACTATAGTACAGACAGATATAGTGCTCTACATAGGTACACGAAATTCGCTATAGATACAAGATACTTGATTCGTAATTCTTTGTTGCCGTTGCCTTTGCTTGCCCATACATTTTCATTTTTTTTCTTTCCATAAATGCAGATCTGAAAATTTCTTTGCAGAGCGTGAGTGTATAGTATAGTAGTATAGTAAAGTATAATAATAGTAGCAGTGATAGTAGTAAATAGTAATAGTAAATAGACACTGTGTAGATATGATGATTGCCGAGATAAATATAAAAAACGATAGTCCGCGCGATTTCCGAAGACATGTGAGCACTCCGGAAAGGAATTCGAATGTAGTCCGATGTACGAGCCACAAAACACTGCTCGAACTCACGTGTCAATTTCGTTTTTATTTTCTCTTTAAAATTTGTCTCTGCTTCCCCCATATTTTTTTCTCTCGTATCGTATCAATTTATCATCTCTTTTTTTGTATCACTTCCGCGAGAAGGAAAAGCGACGTTGATCCCATAGAATACGATTGTTTGGAAAAACATCTAGGCACAATTACTAACGATTGTTCCGGGCGAACTTTTGTTGTGCGTGTGAGAAATCATCGTTTTCTCTTGAATCTCGCACAGAATTTATATTAAAAGCATTCAAATCTTTTTTCCTTATTTTTCTCGTTTTTGCTCAATTATATAATTATCTTTTCGTATGCATTCTTAAAATAACGATATCACATTCGTTTACATAGTTTAAATAATTTATCATATATATTTTATAGTCGTTAATAAGTTTAAAATAATTGTACGAGAATCAAGATTCCAAACATCCAACTGACGCGTACTTTTTTTTGTTCACAACAAAGTTTAAGTGCACAGAGCAAGAATGCTGAATAAAATTAGCGCACTTAAATATCACTTTGAATTGTGCAAATTTCGTCAACATTATAAACTCCATGAATCGTAGAATTTTTCATGCAGGCTCGATTAGTTAGTCGGTTAGAGGCAGATAGCTATATCTTTTATTATCATTCACGCGCTGTTTGAGAAAATTGTACGTTTCTTTTTATTTAACATGTGCCGATAACGGAAATCCTTCTGATCGTTCGATGAATCCCCTTGGCTTTCCGATGTAGCTATATGCGATTCCGGCGTGTGAAAACGAAGGTGAAGTAAAGATAGTCGATGGCAATATATATATATTGTACAAGCTGAAATTTAGAAGATCACTGTAAAAGTTTCTTTAGAATGCTAATGTTTCTTTGATGAAAATTGTTGTGCGAGTGACTTGCATATTGTACGAATAAAAAAGGATAACACAAACAAACGGTTTTTGCATCAATGAAACTTTAGCATACAAGAAATTTGAAGGGAAAACACAGGGAAACACAGGGAAACACCTGGAAAAAAATCACACATTAAAAATAGAATACGTATACAGAGTGTGAAAAGTAGAGGGTGTGAAAAAGAACAAAAAAAATCAGGGTAGGTTTAATACATTGGATATATATTTCGTCTGCTCATATGTTGCAAGTACTTATCTGACGACAATTTAAGAGACAGAAGTGGAAAAATCAAAAAAGTATTTTATAAGAACTTCAAATAAAAATGCGATAGCACGCATTCGTACAAGCGTATTATCAATTCAAAAAATTGGCGAATTCAAAGAGTGTTAAATAATAAAGTAGTTTTTAGAGATTGGACGTTAATTACGTGTAACACTAAATACAGTAATAATGCGATAGTAGTAGTAATAATAGTAGTATTATAGTTATAGGAGTAGAACAGTAAATGTAGCGATTTGAAGAAAGAAGAAAAATGAAAAACTGATAGCATAGTAGAAGTAGTAGTGATAGATAATCTAAGTAGCATAGATCGTAGATAGGGTAGACGCAACTACAATAGTTCAGAAGTTATAGTAGTAATAGTATAGTAGTAGTAGTAGTAGTAGTAGTAGTAGTAGTAGTAGTAGTAGTAGTAGTAAAGTAGACAGTAGTAAGTAGACGAATTAAAAATTAAAAACGCTTACATAGGTTTCTGAGAGTACAATAACAAATGTAAAAACTACTGGCGAAACATAGCGAGAAAGGGGTTTGTGGTGATAGTGTATAAAGGTAAAATATTTTTAGCCTTTCGTCGATGGAGGCACGCGCATAAAGCTAAACGCTATCTTAAACTGGGCTTACACAATGCAGTTCCCTACAACTCTATCTTTCTATGCAATGCTTATAAACAAAAACGAAAAAAAAAATTATAGTCAACGTGGTGCATGCGAATAAGAGCAGCCCATCGTGTGTAAATATAAAAAATAGATCATTAACTAATCATATAAACGCCGAGCTCGTCGTAGGCAAAATCACCTTTGCATCGCTTCTAGGAAAATAACGACGGTCATTTAGGTTTTCGATTATTAAGTAATATAAAATAAAGATAAAAAAGTAGAGTTCTAGGTATAGTAATAGTAACGATAATCATAGCATAAGAATAGTTATTCTTAACTAACGAAATAAAAAAAAACAATGTAGCGATATTACAGTGAATAGTGTAGTATAACAGTAATTAGCATAGTGCTTCATGCACAAGATGCTTACTGCACGATTAATTTAGAAACTTTCCTGATAAAGTAAAATGTATATTTGAAAAAAATACTTGATAACAAAGTGTCATATTTTAGAGTAGAATCGCTTACAATCTTCAAAATTAAACGGGCAGGGCATCTTGCGTATATAAAGTGTAAGAATGAGTGATTTCACGGAGGAAGTGTTGAAGCGAGATTGATCAAAAACGTCGTGTGAGTATTCGTCAAGTCCGTCAAAGCATCTCACGCGTATTATGTTGCCATACTTTTTCAGTTTTTAACTCAGAACCAAACATAGAAGTACTTGTGTTTAACACGAATCATGAAACTTTTTTTCTAAACACTCAAAATAACCCGATGATTGAGAGTGCGAAAACATGTTTCGGTGACTCAGAATCGAACAATTACCTCGATGTGCAGTTCTACGAACCTACTCATTTTAACTGTCTTTGTGTGTTTTTATAATGTGTGTAAACTGTTATGTGTGTCTATGATTCATGTGAGTGTAATAAATTGGCGCTCATTTTCGCTTTCATAAAACTATATACGCTTTTCTAAATCTAAACTAACCATTTCGCATCTCCGCTCGATTGACAAAGGTCCTACACAACAGACTCTTTTTTATTATAAAAAAAAAACTTAAACAAGTAACCGCAAAGTTTCGTATCATCATCGGCGTACAGTGTTATCATACGACTGTATTCTTTTCCTCATTCGTTCCGGATGTTCGACTAATCTCTAATCAACTAACTATAAGGAGCTTAATGTTTAAGACGCTCGCTCTGACAATTGTTCTCGTTTTTCATAAAAAAATGATTTATCTTGCCGGAGTCGAGCTGATTGTGACTTGCAACGCAATTCCTGGCCCAGTACCGGTGTCGCATTATTTTTGTTAAATACTTATAACTTTTTTAGTCGGTTAATCCGTGAAATTGGAAATTCGGATAGATATAGTAATTGGGCATTAAAGGCGACAGGTAAGTAGTAGGAGAAAGTAACAGGTCAAGATTGACGGAAAAATAGAATTGGTGACAAGACGTGTCAAGGCGTGGAAATCGCACGATCGAAGAATATAAGATTGTTTTTGTACTGAACAAGGCCTGGATATGTTCATGTTACAATCATCCGTTATGCGAGTCGCTGTAAGACCTTTGAAAATACCTAATTACGATTTCACAGTGAAGATAAGATAATTGCTCCATTTACTCAAAGCATATATCACTGTTTTATTCACTTTTCGATAAGCATGGCAGTGCTAGAGTCCTCGAAGCAATTATCTTTTCTTAATAATTTACGCAAGAAAACACATAAAAGAATTTCGAGCGCAGTTACAATTGTTGTCAGAGATTAATTCGGTATTTTACAGTAAAATAAGGATTCGATAAAATAAAAAAAAAACTGTTAATGATTTACAGAAGTGAACAGAGTTCGTGCGTGGCAGCTTAGAAACAGCTCGGGGGTTACCCATTGTCAGTTGTCGGTAGAGAGAGTGATTGTCATTTTGACTGTACATATAGTGATTGGAGCATTTTGCTTTTTTTTCTATCATCTTTAAAGTGTAAAAAGGAGCTAATACAAGTCTAGGAGATGCTATTATTTTTCTTATACGAACGCTTATTCTCTTTTTTCATCGTTTAAATCACTACGATTTAACCTACTGTCTATGTCTACCTAGTTGAATCGTCTTACCCCGCGACGACGTAATTTTATCTTTTCATTATTACCTAAGAGGGGGTTCGGCCTTTCCGAAGGTGTCCTCTTGCTCTTTAATACTTTTGCATTCTTTTTCTGTTATGATTTAAAAAAAAAAATCTTAAAAACAATGTGACTGTTCACGCGTTTTCTTGCTGCGTATAAATATGCTTGAATAGCATAATATAACGCATTACATTACGGTTGATAAATGAGATGACATTTTATAAATGAGAAAACTCGATCAGTTTTGTTAAAAGTATTTTTTCGTGTACCTACATCTGTGGATCAATTCTTAAAAAATTGCTAAAATCGGTTAAAATTAAATATTAAAGCAAAATTTCTGACAAATTTACGTGTACTTGAAAGTAAACAGATCGAGCTTCTATAAGAATACCGGTGAACGGGGACTGAGAAACCAGCGTGTTCAATTCATTTTCTTCATGAAGTTTAAGCCTTCTTACGTTCACTCCTACTTTCTTACGCTTTTGCTCGCCTCGTGCTTTATCAACTTTTCACTCACATTTTTTAACGTTATGTTTTTCGTGGTTTGTGTAATTATTTCACCCTGTGTTTTAGAAACTTTATCTATGCATCTCTGGCGGTTCAGACCCGTAAATTTCCTTCTTTTAATAGTTTCTTTTTACTTCAAATACGTTGTACAAAGATGGCATGCAATTAAAATCAGAGCGTTTCAAATTAAACAAATAATAAAAGATTAAAGTATAAGTAAATATCGTAAAAATCTTTTTTTTTTCATAATAGAATCTATGCGAAAAAATACGCTATAAAAATTCTGAATACGATGGATATATGCGATAGTTGTATATTTAAAAAGCATCATTAGTAAGTAGTATAAACGAAGATTATTTTACATACAGAGTTGAATTTATAAACCGTGATAGTCTCTCTTCATCTTTTTGCTTTTTAATAAAATATAGAACATCATAATGCAACCGTTTGCGTACTTTTGTTTTCTGGACACCTTGTCGCAAAACCAGCGATATATCAAATATATAGGGATTATGTATATACGTATCATAAACGTTTATGGGCATAAATTGCCACTTATGAATGTCTTGTTACTCTTTATTCTTTTTTTAATAATATATTCTATATTCTCATTTTAATCTTTAATATTTATTTATTATACGCTCTGTAGGCTAAGCATTTTTTACTACTACGTGGCTGGATTCGGACCCCGCTTCTTTTGTCATCTCATCATGCGAAATTATTCGGTTACATGCGAAATTATTTCAATATCGTCTAGGGATCAATTTAAAAATTTTTTATTTACTATTTTTTATTTACTATGTCATCAGGACTTTAATAAATAATACAAGCTTAGAAGATATTTCTTAACAGCGGAGTCCGAATCATTGTGACACCTTGTAGCGAGCGCTGGCTAACCCAACCCTCACGTCGGCCCCCCTCAACACAGCTAAATGTGATAGTCCCTCAAGCCACCCGCTTCATTATATGAACACGTTAGTTAAGAAAAGAAATTATGATATCACAATATTTTAAATAATTTAATTTAACATGTAAGTGTTTCAAAAAAGTTTTTTTTTAATTGTGCAATCATAAATTAATTACAATAACGGTGAAAATATTTGGAAGTTAACATTTGTGCATTTCCTTTCTCAAAAAACGATGCTTCACTAAAAAAACGGAAGGCTGGCAAGAGCAATAATCCTGGTCATTATATTCTTTTGTCATTTCATCAAATTTGGCAGGTCAGAAGAACGCAGTATAGTTTACGGTAGATAACAAATAAGAAGAACGGCAAAAAACGCGTAATAAATACGACATCCTATCGCTTTCTATTCGCATGTCGGAAATCTTCAATGGAATTGAATGAATGTGAAATGATCGTATGTACTGGGCATTTTGATAAAAAAAGTACATAATACGGATTTATCCTAAGACTAAATAAAGCAGGCCAAATGTTGTCGAGGAGAAACTGATAGGCAAAGATACGTCACTTACAAAAAGTGAAAAATAAACTCAAGATATAAAGAGGAAGGAGGTGGTTTGAAAATAAAACCTATAACTCAATAAAATACTTTTGTAATGTAAAATAATACTAAAAGACTTCATCGACGCGTAGCTTTTTATATTTGCATGATTCGAGAAGATTTAAAAGATAAGACGACGCCATCAGAGAGATTCGAAAGACAGATCATTGAGGATGCAAAGACTGGCCCCTTTGCTCATGCCGGCTACTCACTACTTTCCTTATTTATTGGTCAACGTTCAAACATTCTAAGTCATCGATTTAAAAGGTCGTGTAGACAGTTAATCAAAGACGATATTTTTCAATATCGTTGTAATAGAGCATGTTCAAGTGCCAATGTTAAAAAAATGATTGAAAACTAACAAGGACTATTTAAATTAAGGGAAGAAATATATTAACGGAATATATGTGATCGACGACTTGCAAATGATCAGCTTAAGGAAATTTTTGCCTAGAAGTCTAATATCTAGCCTACTTTGGCACAAACTAGTCCCTTCTTAGCCGTGAACTTTTCACCTGTGGGCCGGCACTCGCTTGATTGTGACATTATTTATTTTTTCTTCTAAACATCGATTCTCGCAAAACCTTCTAACTTCCTCTCCTTGCATTTCTCTACTTAACACGCTTAACTAACGAAGCACATTCTCGATCATTCACGCTCGTACGCAGCCTCACTTTCTACTGTATGTATCGTTAGAATTTAATTGACTCCGACAGATGTGTCAATGTTCATGTTAATTTTTTTTTTCTGTTTTTTTGTCCCTTTTATTTATTGTGTCGATTCAGACCAAATCAGAGAGTTTCTCGTCGCGAGATCTCGCCTTGTCGAAATTATAATGTTCCGGCTACAATAGATAGCCGCGCAATATTAATCGCGAGTAACGGTTGATATTTTAGAGCCTAGCGATATTTTTAGTACACTCCTTGAGGGCTTTATTTGATGCAAAGCTCTGCTTACGATTTCAATTCTGTATTTTCCTTCAGACGTTAGCAATTCCAATTTAAAAAACATGCGTAAAATCTTACACAACTATTCGAATGATTAATAGAAATCAACGGACGTTTCTATTTCTTTTAAGCTCCACTTATTAGGCTTTGGAAGTATATAATAAAATTGATAATCGTATGTAGAAGCTTTGCAACGTGCGATATGTTCAACGTTCAACGTTTACGCCTCCTCCTCCTCCTCCCTCTTAAACTTACTAAGAATTTACGTTTAGGTTAAGATCTATGTGTCTCTAAGCAACTACTTAAACTAAGAAACTGTAAGTTCTTTGTCTTTGCTTCGACGTGTCGTCACTTTTGCTCAAATTCTTTCTGTCCGTTCTGTGTTGTATAACATGTGACTCGAGTGTTGTTGTGTGCGCACTGCGGTACGTCATTATGTTAGTGTGCGTGTTAGAATACTTATCATCAAAACCGAAACATTGAAAATTATAAAAAAAGAGTATGTCAACACACTCGAATATATGTACGACACAGTAACAGGACGCCGCCAATTATCTTTGACCTAGATTCCCCCAGCGATTAAGTCTCACAAAAACGAACGTCGTCTTGAAAACATTTTACTTTAGAAAGGGTTCCTTTTCTATGATGTTTGTAATTCAGAGAAATATGTATTGATGTTACTGCAACATCCTTAACTCAAAAATTTTAAATGCAAAAACGAGAGTAAAAATGATTGTTCATATCCCTCAGCGATTCTCTCTTCAGAATTTCAATCATCACAGAATGGAAACTCAATAAAGCGGAAAAATTCAAGCTCGATCGCTGGTAAGTATCTCATCGCGTGGAAAATCACTTGGACAATTCGCCGGCTCATTATCCGACAACCCGCAGTTATCGTAAGTCCTGAGCGCTTTACGACGCAGCGAAGAAAGCACGCAAGTAGCACCTCGCGAGAGCTGCAAAGGGTCCCGTGACATTGGCTTTATTAATCTTAATTTCTCCATTGTTAATCTTAAAGGCTAATGTTTCCTTACTTGTTAAGCTATCAGTGCGCTGATCGGAGGAAGCGACGAGCGCGCGACGATTATTCACCTGGAACAATCGATAAACTCTTATTTCCTCATTACCACCTCATATTTTTCTTCATTCTTAGCACGCGATCATCGGGCGCTCGTTTCTTCCCAGAAGTTTATCCTGACTCTATCTCGCTCTTATTTTCATGCCTGTATCGAGCTAATTTTAAAAATTCTTAACTCCTACTATGCATCAGTGTAGTGCCATTGCCGGCCTCGAACGAAAATCGAGAAGACATTTGCGTGCGCATCTCATTTCATCGGCCAGCCAGCGTGTCACGCTTGTAAAATATATATAATATATCTTAGGATTTGTATTTCTTTTTTTGTTTGTTGAAATTCTGTACAAGAATGAGGACCGTCAGTCAAAGCCCCTTTCCGCATCGCCTCGCTACATTCACGCCTTGTTTCATATGTCTCGCTCCAAAAGTTAACACTTTTTTTCAACCGTATTCCGTAAGCATGCTTTTATCTCATTCGCATTTTCGGGTTGCCTGAAAAATCAGTGCAACATCCAGCGAGTTTCTTATAGAACAAGAACAAACGACACTCTGGCTTTTTTCGCATTACTCTATCTTTAAAATGGATGAAAATATCGCGGGTAGGAACGATGCATGTCTCTATTTTTTGCCCTCGTTTTCTGCGTGCGCTTATAGAAGCCTAGAGTTCGTCGTTTGATGTTTCGCGATTCCCAGCCCATTTGTCGTCCCTCGGACACAGAAATGTATATAACAAGCCCACGCACCGAATGCACACGATAAAATGTTACGAAAGTATCAGACTGTTTGTAGGCATCTTGATTAGGGCGTTTCGATGCCTCACTTTTGTATCAGCTTATGTTTTTGTTACTTCTGTCTCACTTCGTTTGAAAAACTTTAATCGTGTGTTTCTGTGTAGTTTTTCTCGCGTATCTCGGAACTTCTTGACAACTGAACTGATTCGCGTACTTGATATGCACGAGTCAATATCGAGTTAAGCGAGATGTGGTCCATTATTCATTTACATTTCAGTCGTGTACAGTACTGGGATACCAATAGTGAACGAGGGTGTAGGGCTGGAACCACTGCTGCGGCTCGTAGGCTGGTCTGTCTTGTTAGATGTTGCTCTTGGAGAAGGAAACCCTCAGGTGATTTGACTCGCTCAATTGATAGTTGTGCATTTTCTGCAAGTTATAAGTGAAATGATTTTATGAGTTTGCATTATAAAATATTAGGATTATCCAAGAGTTACTTAATTGAAACTTACAATCAGAGCCGACACAGCATCGTCCATACTTGGCATCTGAATAAGTGCCATCTTTCTGTCCTTTGGGAAAAATTTGAACGCCTTCACGGTGAAACCGTTCTTTGTGAAGGCTTCTTTAATTTCTTCTTCAGATACCGTTGCTCTGTTATAGTGAAAATTACGAATAAGCATTGTTTTACATGTATGCGTACAAATCAAAGAATATATAGCCAGAATTTCGACTCACGGAATGTTTGATAAATGCAGAGTTGCACTTGGAGGATAAATGTTTTGGTAATTCTTTGAGCCAGGCTTCTTGAAGCGATGAAGTGGGCTGTTGGTGTAGTCCTTGGTCAGACCAGCGTCTGGCTGGCCCTCACGTGGCAGCTGAACCGTCTGATGCTTGCTCAGCATTACTCGGATTGGCTTGCCGAAGACTTTCAACTTGTCCATGTGGGTCATTGCTGTGGAACCAACGTTATTTACATTACCATTTGTGGATTTTCTTTAATTTCACTAATCTAATCTCATTATCATGGCGACTTACCCAAGTGAGCCTGGTGTGGTTCGGCTAATTGAATCAGTGCCGAATCTTTCTTGTTGTAAAGAATCTTCACACGTTGTACATCCCCATAAACGCCTAGACGCAAAAATCAGAAATTAGTCAACGTAGTCAAGTAAGCCAAAGTGTATATGCGATTTTGTCATAATTCAAGGTCGTGAGGGATCTTTAAAGCCCGACATATTGATATTCGGGTGCGTCTGGACATTTTTCTATGTATAATACATGCAAGAACCGTTGACATTTGGATTCTCATTTCGGCTTTATTACTTGTAACGCAAAAATCTAACGATTTGGAAAAGAATACATTTTTATGCAAAAGTTATTTATTATTCTTTAAAAATAACGCTATTTATAATGATGATAAATGAAAAAACATTACAACGCAAAATCCAGAAGCCAAACGGTCCCCAAAAGTGATTTTTTTATGGATTTATACGTAAATTAAGCGAAAGCTTTTATGATGTAATTTTAAAGGTTTCTGGATTTTTTGATAATATTATTAATGTAATGATGAAAAATTTAGAAAAGATGCTCGGAAATATAGAGAAAAAACGTGGCATGAGGCATTATGACACATGTATTTATGATCGGCGGCGAAAAATGACGTGAAATATTTATGTATAAGTTTTTATAATCGCAGTATATTTAAATGGCGTATGACGATGCAATGATGAAGTAGAATAATATGTTAAAATTGGTTGAAGTACTGAAGAAAAAAACGAAAAAATCTTAACGTAAAATTAGTGAAACGGAAATATGAAGCTGTAAAATAAACAATAAAGGCGTTAAGAAAACTCATAAAATAAACAATCATAGAAGTTGAAAAGATGAATATTTTGAAAGATACTGATTGAGCGTGACTGTGTATGAATGTTGTTGGCTGCCAATTGACAAAATAATATATTTTCTACACAAATTATTTAATTCTAAGTAATATAGCAATATTCAAACTGAATAATTAGAAAAACAAAGATCGACTGAAAAAAAATCTTTGTAAAATTTATACTTTACGAGTTTAAAAAATGATGCTCATATAAAAAACAACAGCTGCGCAATTCTTTTTTTTCCTTTTTTTTCTATTAATGTGTGACAGTGTATCTGAGTGTGAGTGTAAATATAATAATTCATAATGTAATATAATTAATAATATAAATGTGGAGACGTACCAAACAGGGTAAAGAGAGCGTCAGGCGTGACCATCTACACAGAGAACAGACAGAGTCCAGTCAATAGTCAGCGAGTAAATAGAATTTAATGTAATAGTATGAGCGCGCACAAGATTCTCACTATTTCAATCGCAATTTTTAATTACAGAAGCGGTAAAAATGTGACTATTCCGTTGAAATGTAGTTCACATTCAGAAAGTTCGAAAAAGCTAAGGCCGTATCTTTTTCCGGACAGATGAAAATATTAATTAGAGACTGAATTCACTCTTAATTAAATATATTTTACAATTGATATACACGTTCGAAGGTATTTGTACGAGCTAATTAATCAAGAAAGCAAAAACGCGTTGCTTAATAAACCGATCCATTTTTCAAAGAACGCGTTTAAAAATTAGGTTAAATAAACCAAGCTTCCATATTCCGACGATAAATTTAGCTCTTCTCCGTCCGCGGTATATGCGCGGCCATTTGATTGATCATTACAACTTTGAATAATTAATCTTTCTAAGTTCAAGCGGCTCTTTTTCACAGACACTTTATTCCGGTCGAGCCTCGCTCTGTGCGCGCGTAGTAGTGCAAGAGGCGCACAATAAAAAAAAATAAAACTAGCCACGCGATAAATCACGGGAAAAAGACACGGCGATGGGCAAGAAGCTTGTGCGCGCGGCTTAAAAAAAAACAACAGTAGTACACATAGTTATAGTACAGTAGTGACAAGTTGCAGCTGCGAAGTGTGAAACACGTCGACTCGCGGATTCCCGAGGCGTCCTCGACTCGACAGATGTTTTAGAGTAAAGTTTAGGGGTGGAAAACAAAGCGACGTATAGATATAGCTCATAGCGTACAGTGGACAAAGAGATACAAAAAAAATATACAACAAAAATAAAGTGATAGTATCACAAGGTTACGTCTGGCCTCAGTCAAGTCTAGGCCCTGCGTGTCCTGATGCATGTGAAAGGTATCGCGTCGAGGGCGCCTTGTTCAATAAAGAAAAAGTTTATATAATTCGTATAATAATTCGTATATATATCGTTTTGACGTATTCGTATACAAAACTTTTGTATGCCTTGTGCTACGACCTATACGAGGTATGGCGTGGAGAGAGATTTGGCGGTGAATTCGGGAAGAATGAACTGTTTTTCATTTTCTAAAGTGTTATATAGGTATAGTAATTGAAGATGAAGGCTAAGGGCTGGGATAGTAATAGATTGGAAGGCAACAGAACAGGGCGCATACGCATCGTATACAGGTGCGCTTTTAGATGTTTATTTTTAGCAAAGTTTCAATCCAAACAACAAAAATTACGGTATCACTTGTTTAAAACAATGTACATTTTATACGACTCGCACAATTTTATGCGTCTATAGATTACTGTGATTTTTATTGTTCAAAAGTATTACTCTAAACAGTTTTAGAGACTAATTGTTCATACTATATATTGTTTCGTTGATAGATAAAATTAATCTAATGAACAAAAAGAAGCTCTAATAAAGAGACTCTAGATTTGCAAGTCTTTAGAAGTCGACTACGTAGCACTACTTACAGTAAGGACTTTTGAATAAATTCAAAATGCGGTGCTCATTTGAATTACAAAATTTCGCAAAAGAAAAAAGGAGCAAGTCTCGGCAATGAAAGTTATGAATTGATAATATTCAAAAGTCCTTAAAGCAATATTTACTAAAAATTATAACAGGCACCTTGCGTGGTTTGCAGAATTTTTTAATTTTTAAATTAAAAATAAAGTTCTTGTAACGTTAAGAGTATTTCTTGAAAGTAAAAGATATTATAATAAACAACGGGATGAATTTTATCATTAAGACGTTAACAGAGATTTATTAAAAATCTATTATAGTGAATATATTATTATGATTTTAAATTATAGTATATCTCTGAAATTTTTCAACTTAATTGATACATTACAGATTTTCGTAACGTGACTGTAACTTCGCTATAACAGAATTACAATTTATTTTCAACTGCCATAATATGTAGCATATCTCTATTTTGAAAAGGACAACTTATCCTTTAATGCGTCAAATGAAAAGAAATCTGTAAAAGTAACCTGTAGCATACTTACTATCATAGGAAAAAAAAAAAAAAAAAAAAAAAAAAAAACTGAAAAATAAGATAAAGCATAGAAGTAGCAGCAGCTGTAATAGCAGTACTTTACTCACCTCTTCGTTAAGGTTGCTGATGAGCAGAACGCAGGAAGGCTGGGGGCTGCCGGGCACACGGACGCCAAGAGCACCGGCACCAAGGTTGAAACCGCCCAGACCAGCGAGTCCACCCGCTGGTGGCACACCATTGTAGGGCCCGGTAAGGGGCGAGGGCAGGCCATGCATCGCCGCAAACGGCGAGGCCAAGACGCTCGGTGCGCCTGCAATGGACTCTACTTCAGAAAATTCATTCAAATTATTACACAGGCCCTTCGCTTTCATTTCGCAAGGCATTAACAATACTTTTTGCTCTTCATCTTTTATTATAGGTTCGCGAAATGAAACTTTCTGATCTTTCGATCGTGTGGGAATGAATTCCTTTTATCGTGTATCGCATATCGAGTGGTTCTACTTGGAGAAGTGAATTGTTTTGCTGGTCAGGATACGTGCTTTTTTATTTTAAATAGATTTTAAGTAAATTTGATTCTAATGATCGTATCTTGACCAGCAGGAGCCAGTGAGTGAAGTATAGGAGGTGGGATGCAACAAGCATGCAAAGTCAGACAGAATTTACCTTAGAGATGACAGAAAAGTGAATGAAGTGTCAGAGAGTCCAGTAAATACCACATTAGGTTTTTGTTTACAAATAACAGTGAAATAACAGCTTGATAGAGCAGTAAACTCGCGAAAAGTAAATGGTTCGATTAGTCTTGAAACAGTATAAACTTCAAAAGAGAGATGGAGTCCTACATCTGATAGAGTATCGATTATTTATTAACAACTTGATCAGAAGGGCATTCCATAAACGTTGAAAGTACAGTATAAAGAAAGACAGAATAAGAGAAAGAGAACAACATTGAAGTAAAAGAACCTCCTCCGAAAGAAATCTATTACCCACGCAAACCACATGCGGAAGTCATGAATTTCGACTTCCTCGGTACGAAGAGCTTTAACCAAACAGACTACAAGATATCATTCCATTTACTGCACAGATCTAACCCGAATGGATAAGAGAGAGTTTTCGGAGGCACAACTCGACAGCTCCAAGTCATTAATAAATAATAAATACAGCTAATCAGAGAAACTTTTGTAATCATCGCGATGCAGACGGGTCTCCGGAAAGACAATAAAAAAAAAATTCTTAACTGCTATAGCAACATTACGAACAAATATATCAAATTATATAACAGACAATGATTTATTAAAATATTTATATTATAGTCTGCAGTACGTGAGTTTCTCATTTTGGCAGTTTCGAACGAAAACGAGACACTCACCGGGCAGTCTGGCGCGCGGCTGGGAGCCCGCGGCCCCGAGGAGCAGCTGCGGCAGCAACTCACCTCCCAGTGCGAGGGACGCCGCGTCCAGGTTCGCGTCGCCCGTTGGCAGGGTTGGGTTCGTGTAGTCTCGTGACTTGTCGTTATTGTACTTGACGTTCAGGTTCTGCATCTTGCTGTAGTCGATGCGCAGCGTGCAGCACGAGTTGTAGATGTTCTGCCCGTCGAGGTTCTGCAATTCAAAAATTTTATTAACCATCGTGGTTCTAAAAATGATGTTAAATTATATAATAGAAAGAGTAAGCATATAGGGAAGATTCGGCTGCGTTTACAGGCTTGTAATCCATGTGTACACGCGCACACGGAACAGACGCGTGTCGCGCAGCCGGCTATCAAGCGCATCGCACGTGCGCTTGCTGCGGGGAATCAAGGTGTAAATCAAATCCGACAGCGCGTTTACGAGTTGCGCGCAGTAGTGGCCGGTGGCGCAGCCGAAAACATTGGCAGCTGCTACCAGCGGCTCTCTCTCTCTCTCTCTCTCTCTCTCTCTCTCTCTCTCTCTCTGGCTTTCGTTAATAATCCAGCGGCGAACCGGCTGTACAGCGCTCGAGCTTTATTTCCTTTTTTTAGGTAAACTTAATTTCGGATAAACACTTCAGCGCAAACCACTCTCGCAAGACAAAACAGCGCATGTCAATTATTCACCTGTATTAGACTCGACAACGCAAAGCTCCGCAGCAGTGTTCGCGAGAGCCTGTTTGACTTGCGCGCCCTTTCGTTGCACTATATGCGTGAGTAAATAAATATACAATATACGCGAGCCGGAGAAGCTGCTCGGCCGCGCGAGTGCACGCGTGTGTTTGCCCTGGCTAATGAATTTCCACGACGCGTTGGTTGCATATACATATACACACTGACGGTGGATATGCCAAGTGACCTCGTAATTGGATCGCGCGAATATCATCACCCCCCATCGATTCAGGATAGCTTCTTTTTTCTCTCGCTCGAGAGAAAACATCGTAATTTATTCGAAATTTATACGTCAAACATTTTGGATTCAACACTGCATAAAATTCCAGTGGCGAATTCGACAGTCAACGAAATTCGAAGCGTGTGTAACGTTCGACCTGAATTCGCCGTTTTACCGCGAGTATTTTGTAAATCGCGCAGCAGAAATTTCAATAGATACTCTGTGCCCCGAGAGAGCAAATACGGGTCGTGATTCGCGAGAGCGGAGCAGGAATTTAGGCACACAATAATGCAGGAGAGTTTCCAAGGGACAGGCGTGTATGTTTCGCGTGTCATTATACGCGATATATACGTCCGGTCAGTTGGTATCGCGTATAGTTGTATCGCACACTTTATATTGGCATTGCTGATCAAGGGACTGGTATTCCGGTCAAAGGGTATCCAAATGCACCCTTTTCGCGCGAACCTATAGATACGCACACTGTTTCAAGTGTGACGCACCGCGCAGAAACTATATGCTTTTCATTAAAAATCGCGAAATCGAACGCGCATATATACGTACAACACAATCTCCGCGAAATCCACGTTGAAATCGGGCTAATTATAACACGGTTCATCGAATTGTAAGCCTGTCATATTCCTCCGGCAGCGTATGTATACGAATGCCTAATTCATCAGCCGATTTCCGATGCACAGCTCTATCTCTCTCTCTCTCTCTCTCTCTCGCTCGCGCGCGCGCGCACCTCCGACCTCATTATTACCGTTCCTATATCCCCAAAAGTCAATCCTCCGTATACATAGCGAGCGCAATCCGGTCTGCGAATTTATTTACATGATATTAACTGCGAGCTTCGCCTCGGCAAATCCCCTATAACATTTATCATAATATGCGCTCGCGTAGCGCACACGTGTGCCGGAATATCGCTCAAAGCCTGGGACTGCGCATTATCCGATCGAAGAAACAATAACGGATATATCCTGCGCGTATAACACATAGACGCTGATCGAACCGAACGGAAACGCACCTAATTACAGGCAGTCGCGCCTCGGATTGTGGAATTAGCGTGTGCGACTGTATAACGTTTTCTGGAACGAGTATAATCTGATTGTTATATATGCGAGCGCGCGCATCGACGTCGGAAAGACATGGACGGCTGAATAAAGTGACGAGCGATTATGCGCCGCGTGATTACATTACGGACTGAGAAATTCGCGGAATCGGAGCGTCCGTTTCCGATTATCGTTAGAGGATTATTGCTTCTCTCGACGGGATGATTTTGTACGTATTTTCGAAGCGATTTTTATTTCGAGAAAAGCCGTTGGAATCGCTAATTATATAAGATGCTTGGGAAAGCAAGACTTGCACCTGCGGAGCTCGTTACTTACAATTTTCAAACGCGTAAATCTCTCGGCAAGACGTAATAGCCACACAACTAAGAAGCTATAAAGCACTGGATATTACATAACGCACGCGCGGCGTAATGATAAAATACTATCCGAGCTTTATTAAGCGTCTTGTAAAAGAAAAGTACGCGCGAACTTGCGTATACACTATCAAGTTTGGAAGAGAATCGACTGACGAGAAACAAATCAATCTCCGAAAGCTTCATTTCAGCGGCTCGCGAAATTAACCCAATTATAAAAAGACATTCCTTTGAAGCCATTAATTAATCCGCAGAACAAAGCGACGCGCGTGCGGCATATCCGAGAGAGAGAGAGAGGAACCTCATTATTCGCGAATTTCAAATTTACGGCTGCTGCTGCTGCTTGTACGTCGTCTCAGTGCGCGCGTCAAGGAAACAGCGAGACGCCCGTCGCTTTCCCCCGGCTAAGAAGCCAAAGTACAAAAGCAGCCGGATACGCTAACGAAACAAGACGCGCGGGCCGCTTGCGAGCACAGCGAGCCGTTAAAAAGCCGGGCGAGCAAACGAAAGCAGGGATTTGACGAAAGCGTAACTTTGTTAGAACCAAAGAGAGAGAAGATTTTGTGCACCGTAGAGAGAAGAAGAAATCGGTCTCTAATGTCATTATAAAATCTCGCAAAAGCAGAGACACAAAGCTGCGTGTAGCCCCCGGGGGGGTTTCTCATTATATATCTATGTATATAATCCCGAATTCCTTGTTTACCTTTTTTTCACGCGCGACGACAGTTTTTCTTTGTGCTTTGGCTGCAGGTTAAGCGCTCGTCTGTTATGTATGAGGCAAACGTGTGGCTTGCAAAGAAACTTGCGCAAGACACGCCGGAAAGAGAAAAGATTCTTTGCGGCGAGCTCTTATAATTGCTTCCTACGCTGTGCGAGACGCGATGAAATTATTTAAGTTTCCGGGAATTAAATTCGTAATTTCAGTGGGGAGAGCTTTTTTAATTGTTAGTTTTGGCGCTTTTTCATACAGGAAACTGCTTATTTTTATATTTTGAAAGAAATCGATCGTTTATTTAATTTTCTTCAGGCGAGGATTTTACGGACGCGGAATTTTAATACACGCCTCGTCATAATAATGCCTCCGCGGATTTTGTTATATGAAAAGCCGGTGAAACGTTACCTCGTGACACGAATTTTTTATAGTGAGCGCGGTCGTCAATGCGACCGCGCGCATTCGTTTTTCCGCGCTAAATGCACGTTAATTGGAATATTGCGTATTCAATATTTTAAAAATTCCGTTTATGACGTCGAAATTGTTGAGGGATAAAGGGTCTGAATATTCATTTGCTCGTTGATAATCTTCTCTCGTGCATACGTTGTGGGCAGAGAGAGAGAGAGAGAGAGAGAGAGAGAGAGAGAGAGAGAGAGAGAGAGAGAGAGAGAGAGAGAGAGAAAGACGACATTCGCGCAAGTATGAAATTGAATTATTGTAAAATCGTTTATACCGCAAGAGTACAGGGACAAAGCTTGAAATATACTTACGAATTTGGCGGTTTGTGCCGACAGCATGTCCGCGTACTGGATGAGAGCTTGGAACGTGCCTGTAAAGAGAGAAAAAGAAAAAATCGTTAGCAAAATGTCCACACATGGCCTTCCAGTAACGATGATCCACTTATAAAGTCGCAGTGCCGAGAATTACGAGATTCCAAGAGGTTAATCAGCTTTTCTCAATCAACGAAAAAACTCTCTCGAGCGAAATCCCGTACGTCGCGCAGCGGCAATCTTTATGATAATTCGAGCGCGCTTTTCAAACTCTATTTGGAATAACGCAATTTTTGCGAAAAGCTCGAGCCTTTGACGTCAAACCCTGATGCCCGCTCCGGCGAAAAGGATCAGGCAACGTATGCGCGCGCGCGCCTGGCTCTTTATACACTCGACAAGTAATTTCATAGTTAATTTTTTCCCCCACAGGGGAGGCAAACTCGCGCTGCTGCAACGAAAGAGAAAAAAAGAAGCAGCACAACGCGCTGAGGCTAGAAGGCAGAGTAACCGCGAGTCCAGCTTAATTAGAGGCGAAAAGCCAAACGGACAGACTAATTAAATAAGCGAGCGGCGGGTGGCCACTTGTATCTCCTAGGGCTCGCGCAAATAACACGAGAAATACATATATATGTATAATTTGCCAGTGGGGGCTGCAGGTAAAAAAGAAGGAGAGGTAGAGCGCGTTTGATGCAACATTCGTATACACAAAGTATAGCCGAAGCATTTGGGATGTTTTGCGCCAAGCACGTTGAGAGACTTTGAGCGCGCGTAAATTAATTAAGCGGCGTCCTTTGTGATGAAGCGCGCGCTGGCTTGCAGGCGCGTCTGAAAGTTTGACGATGACGACAAGAGCGCGCAGTGAAAAAGAGCCGCTGATACGCCCGGAAAATTGCAAGATATGTCTTCTTGATGTCTGTGTGTGTGTATGTAAGAGAGTGAGGTAGTGGAGGAAAATTGAGATGACGTTTGAGACTTCTGATGGGACGGTGAACCTACAATATAACTCTGCTATAATGTTATTATAAAGTAAATAAAAAGTATGATATACATTGCTTTATATGTCAAACGCTATACCTGCAGGACCTTAGTATTAAAATAAAATTGTAGGCAGGAGACACGCAAAAAAGATCCGGAAATATTATGCTCCGGTGTGAACAAATCAGTTATAGCATGAACGGCCGAAGCAGCAGGCAAACAAGGCAGTTTTAGCCATCGGTGACACACCACTATATCTAGACTAAGAGCGCATATTGATATGAGAGAAATGGAAAAGTGCCTAGGCGCCACCTATTTTCACCTACCACAGACACGGAGAGTTTAAGCGGGAACGAAAGGACCAGTCAAAAACTGCTTTGTTTTGGTAATTGATATCGCTCTAGCGACCCACACGTACATACGTATATTAGAATCAAGTTTAATTTAGACAGTAACAGTGTCTTTAAAATAAAAATGTTTGATACATAAGAAGCTTCAAATTTTTATTTAAAATACACTCCTTGTTATCATATTTTCTGAATTTTCAATTTTTTGAGGTTAGAAATTCAAACATACGCAGACATTTCCCGGTAAAACGAACAGCTAATCAGAGGACGAATAGAATGATAACCATGTCTTTTTTAGAGTAGGAAATAAGAGAATCGTTTCTTACCGTTCTTTGTGAAGGTGACGATTTTCAGGACCTTTCCATACCGCGTGAATATCTGCAACAGAAAACAAAAAAAAAAATCGTTATACTCGTGTCTTCTCAAACACAGCTGAGACGACTTCGCGTACAACTTTACAGTCAAACACACGTCAGCTGCAATAATAAAACAAGAGGAGAAAAATGTATGGAAATCGTCGCGCAGCGCGGACTAATGTGTATAGCTATTAATTGCTCTCGGTTGATTGCGTTTCTCCATACACGTGCAAATTTGAACGTAACGACGTGCGCCACCGCGACTCGGCTGCCGTACTATCGTTCCGCCGTATTCGTATGTTTGTTCGAGGCAAGCCGATGATCGTGTCATTGCCGGAGACCGCAAATATTTGCAGCGTACATTGCTCTTTTGCCTTCGTCGCTCTATACTCGACTTTTTGAGCGTCTTTCGATATGCTGCTTATATTTTTTTTCTTGAGTTTCGATGATTGTGCGGTGCAATTCATCGTTTTAGTGATTGGCGACTGTTTGCGCTTTATTAATAATTTACCGAATTTTGAACTTAAATTTGATAAACTGATAACCGCATTACAGCTTGCTCGGAATTCTGAGATATCTATGAATCATTTGATTAGACTAATTCGGCAAAGATATAGGGGGCCGTGGGGAGCTTTGAGCTTTGAGCTTAATAGCGACAATTAGCATTATTTGCACTATTATACGTTAGGCAAGTTTGCGTTTTCTCGGGTGAACTGATCTATTATTCTTGGTCCCGTTATCTTAATTTAACCGTTGATCTATAGATAGTTTATATGATTATGAATCTATAGTTTATATGATTATTATTCTAGCCCTTCTCTTTATACTAACGAATAATTTATTAATGTCTGGCTTATCATTATATATGAATTTTTTTTCAGGAAAAAGTAGATGTATAATAGTTTATGTTTTGACCTCAAATACAAATGCGAGGCTCCTTCAAATAGTTCGGACACACTAAAATTGATTAATAGAACTGATTTACGATGTCCTACAGTGGAATATCTTTTTCGAAGTATTGGATATTCCAGGTATGATTTGTATGCAGGTGGATTTTAATTAAAAAAAACTCGACGGATTGAATTACTGATTGAACAGACCAGGCGATACGCATAAATTAAAATTGATTTAAAAAGCAAGCACGCGGATTTTTTTTTCTCAAATACCAAATCGTTGATTACATTCATTTTCATTGCAGTCCAAGAGCATAGTCGATAATTCAAGTATACGATTTTATCATCCACATTTCGCAGAATAATTAGAAGAAGAAAAATCGACACCTCCATCGGTCTTTCAATTTCCACCGGCTGCCATATCCACGCAACGCAATACCACAACAACGCCGCATTCTCGCTTACACCCTTTTTCCTTTCGCTTTCAGCCACATAACGCACTCACGCGCGCTTTTTTTTTCTTGCAGCCTATACATCGGACTATTCTTAGAGACGCTCTCATGCACGTATTCGTGCGAGTCGATGCACTTTTACACTCTCTCTCACTCTCTCTCTCTCTCTCTCTCTCTCTCCTCTCTCTCTCTCTCTCTCCTCTCTCTCTCTCTCTCTCTCTCTCTCTCGCGGTGCAGAGCGGATAAAATCGTCGCTGTTCGATCGTTTGCGTCGGGATATCAGCTCTCGACGGAGTTATTAGTGTGTTTACTGATTATATAAAGAGTCGATGTATCCGCTCGTGTTTTATCTGAAATTTTAAACACTGCTGAATAATACGAGGACGTCAAAGCAGTAGTTTTAGCCACGATTTAAACTCAGTCGGCGGACTTTAATACAGTAGCGAAAGACATCTGCCGCACGGCAGCTTCGGGGCTGAATAAATCCTCACTCCGCTCGATTCGACTTAAGCTACTTTTAGTATAGAAAACTTTGCTGTACATGCCATATAGCGTGCGTTTGAGGAAGCGGATTAAAATTCGCCTGAATTAAAAATCATCGGGATATAACCGCGACAAGATTAACGCAGTGACGCTAATTCTGTCGTATACATCTCAGACACTACTACTCGCCTTACTATGTTGCAAATTCTATGAACGCGTCTATATACATCATTTTAGAAACTCTCGCGCGTACAGCGCGACGGCGACACATTCGATGCTAATTCGCAGCCAAACTATCCGGCGAGTGCAATACGCGCGTCGACAATGCAAATTAATCCGTATTACAATTTGACGAAGTGGGAGAGAGAGAGACGCGCGTACCGAGGGAGAAGGACGCTCTCGTCAATTACCGGCCAGCAGCAGAGCCGTCCTTTCGTTTCCGAGGCTGCAGTAGCACACGTGCAACGGCTTTCCCTCTACAGCAGCATACTCGCATTGTGCTGCAGCTTCTGGCACAGCGAGCTCTGAGAAAATTAGCCTAGCGTCATTTTGCCAAGAGCGAGAGGGAGTTATACACAAGCTTTTGATCTTGCCGATGTTATTCGTATAGAAGGTGAGGCAAAATTGTAGCGATAGCAAAGACGAGATAAAAATACAGTGTATAGGACAGAAACGAGAGGCAAGAAGACGAAAGGAGCGTACGCAGCGGCAATCATGGCCGTTGGTTATCGGCCCCGCCGGGAGCTCGCCCGCCCTTCCCTAGGGATCGGGGCCTAAAATGCACGTGTGCGTGTAGATACGGATGCACACGGCAGTCGAATTATCGATTGCCAGCGACGCCGCGCGCATAACAGTTATTAATTCGTGGCAGCGCGCGTTTCATTATCGGAACCGTCTCCCTCTCTATCTCTCTCTCGTCGGCGCGTTTAATACATACAGCGTGTAACGCTCGATAATGGTAATAACGACGATTTCACAGGAAGGCTGTATAGTGTGAGAATTTATACAAAATTCGTAGAAGCGAACAGTCGAAAACCTACGCAATATAGGAGTCACCGACGACGACGACGCATAACAAATAACCCAGCACCGAGAAACGCCCAGTACATCAAGTCGAAAGTTAATGAAAAACGAGCCGCGAGAGTAAAGCTCCAGCTTCAAGTCGTTATTACTGCAGCGAGACATTTCGAAGCAGCAGGCGTTGCAAGCAGGCAGCGAAATCGCGCGCTGGATGTATATATAGGAGAGCAAGAAGGGGTATGTGCGCCGGGATCCTTTAATGAGGCAAGATTTAGGGTGTGTCCCAGGTGGCTCGGGGACCGAGAGGAGCCACTACGGTTTATACGCGGCAACGAGTCCGGAGAACGAACGGCTCTTCGCAGATGCCATAAGCGCGCGAGAGCATGAATGCTAAAAGCGACCGCGTTCGCTTTATACATACTCTTAATGCTCGCTTGTATAACGCGAGCGCGATCTTCTTTACGCGCAGTGATACGGAGACATGATGTGTATTACTCGTTGTTGCTTCATCTTGAATTTAGAAGAAACGCGTGGATCTTTAATACGAGAAACTTTTATTAGAATCCTGTATAGAAGCTAGTGTTCTCCCCCGAAAACTTAGCAAACTCGATTTGCATCCAATATAAAGACGATAACCCCCTGAAAACATTATAAACCTCTCAATCTCAATATTAGCTGCCGCGTGGAGCTCGCTACCGCTCCGGAGAGAAGCAAAACCGAGAGAGAGAGAGAGAGAGAGAGAGAGAGAGAGAGAGAGAGAGAGAGAGAATCCGATTAAATTTCATGCGACAAAACCGAGCTCTCTCCTCAGTCGCTGATGCTACTACGGAGAGAGAGAGAGAGAGAGAGAGAGAGAGAGAGAGAGAGAGAGAGAGAGAGAGAGACAACAAGCGGTGCGCCGGTGCCTCATCGGCTCTGTATACGTATATATAAACAAGCAGGGGTCGCGACTAAAGTAAATTATTGTAAATTATTTCGAAATTGAATTTTAACGACTCCCGTGGATTTATCCCGCTCTCTCGGTAGACGTATATCATCCGAGACTCTTTCGATTATAACACAGAGCTGCGCGCTCGCTATCTTCCACTTTTTTTTCTTCCCCCTCGGCGTAATCGCAATTTATATCACGCGGCCCTGTGGGTGTCTTATAAAATCCAGCGCGATGTTTAACTTTGGCCGGGCTCTTTTGTGGAAGAAAAGTTTCCCGCGGCTTTGTTTCGCGGCGGCCGGTGTTTATCGGGGCCGCGCTGCGCGCGAGACAGAGTTCTTCTTCTTTCTAGCAGCAACAGCCATCGGGCCAAGGAAGTTCGTAATAACGTTGCTAGCGCGCGAGAGGCCAAGTTTTCTGGTTAATGAACGCGCGCGCGGTATCGCCGGTGGCCAAGTTTAGTTTGTCCGACACAAAGCCTGATCTTTCGTCGATGATGGAGCGAGAGCAATGGATTAATTAAAATTTTTTGATTTTTATCGGAGAACCGCAACAACGAAAGAGTAGCGCCGGTGGACTTGTACCGCCCTGGGCTTACTAGTATGGATGGAGATGGATTGTTACGGAATTTTCTTCGGTGCAGTGAGATAATGGTCTGTTATGTAGGGTTTAATTGGCTGTTAAGGCTGATAAGTTTTGTAATAGTGCGTTCGGTTTTTAATTAGCGAGCAAGTTTGATGGGCTGATATTATAATTTTTAATATTACTACATTAATAACGCAACAATTAAGTATAAACTTCGAAATTCAAAACCGGAATACAAAACTAAAACCCCCTACGCACAATGTCATTACTTTGCAAACGAAAAGAACGCAGAATAAAACACTGCGCCACGAATGCCACTATCCTAAAAACGAGAAAACATTTCCCTACAAAATAAAAGCGTAATTCGCAAAACGCCGCTAAGAAGAACCGCAAAGTCCCTTTTAAAAATATTTTTCCTGCGACCTGGCCTCCGATCCTTTTTCCACTTCAAAGGCCATAATCTGTAAATGTACTTCACGAATAAAAAAAAAACAGAAGAGACTCAGTGGTCGCGAATTTTCCTCAACGCGACTCTCGCGAGGATTCGTGTCTCGAGCGGTGGTATAGTTCTTTTGATATTTTCTTACGGATCCTAATCCCGTGCTTGTCTCTCTTTCTATCTCGTGCTGGCGCGCATATAATCGGTGCGGCGATGAAAGAGATAGAAAGGCTAGTGGTAGCGGTAGTCCCCGGCTTACGACGCTAATCTTCCGAGCTGATTACGCGCTCGGCCTACTTAATACTCCCCCCTGGTGGTGAGCGGCGGCCTTTTAAGTCTACTTACGCAACTGCGGAAAATCGTCCCGGACGACGATTATCTCGACCGGCGGCGTTGTCCGAGGCACGACGGGACCAAGTGTGAGAAACAAAAAGCAAAGGAGTGTTTTGCCGAACGCACTTACTATTAGCGGCTTTGTCGCGCGGTTGACGAATTGTATATTAATGTGTAAACAATATTGTCAATGCAACAACACCGGAACCAGACGTGTCCCTTCCGGGATCTCTAATCAGACTTCCCAGGCTATAACTATATAAAATAAAATTCATTTTTTCGCTTCAGGGCGTAGACCTGCCAAAAAAGAGTCCCTCCACAGTAGTACGAGTCAGTCTGGGCTCGGCCCTCTCGGACCTCGCATTGTACGCTAGCCTCGTTAAAAATGCATGGCCCACTCAACTCGAACCGGAAATACCCGCGTTATCCGTTTTGCGCTATCCGCTTCGCATCTTTCGGCCAGCGCGCACCGCACACACATATATACACAGCGTATATGTATACGCCATGGGTGAGCGGGAATTATTAACGATGCGGTTTTCTCTCCGTTTTCGCAGGCCGCCTCTTACGCGCTCAACTATTTACCTCTTCGTTTATTTTCCCGGTTGGCTATTCTATATTCATTGCACCTGAAAGTTTCAATAGTTCGACGGCTCCGCGGATTGTTGGAATAGCTTAGCCCCCTGACTTATTCATCGATACAACGGTTGAGCGAAATATTTTGTTTAATGCTTTCGATGGAAGAAAATTAGTCGAATTCAAAACGCAAGTATTTCACAAGTATTTTATGGAGCAAGGCTTACCTGGTACAGAACGTCGAGGGAAATGGGGTAGATCTGGTGCTCGACGATGACACGAAGAACAGTGTTTGGTCCTCCCTGGGTATCACTTCCTTGAACCTGACCTTGACCCGCGGCCTGTACGCTCGTGTTCTGTAAAACAAAAATACAGAGTTAATATAAATTACATAATATAAAATAATTATAATATATTGACGCAATAAACGACAAAATTCTTAGAAAAAGTGATACCCTAATAACATCCCACAAGCTCCGCAGCGCAGCAGCGCATCACACATATTATAAGATAGCAATCGTAAATTCGACGACGATTGAAAGGACTCCTTCTCGCATCTTCCCTCCGACGCGCACGAAGTCGTCGCAGACGTAATATGAGAATCGGCGAAAATGGATGTCTGAACGAGAAAAGTTGGCGACGACGACGACGTCGGCGAATCCTCTGAATAAAGTCACCTTTCTCGCAGCGCGTCGGGCTCTACGCGACGACGACGACGACGTCTCCCGTGGAATCCCGAAAAGGCGAAGACATTTATTATATCGCCTGGCAGAGCAGCGGCAACGTCGAATCCCGTAAAAAAACGGTCAATGAAAAGAGCTTTATGGAAGGCGGAGGGCATTTATGCGCTCGCTGAATAATGCAGCGAAACGCGCACCTGTGACTTGATGCTTGTATTATTAATCTGGCGTAATTCGAGAGATTTATATTTGCTTTTCGTCGCGCCAGTAAAACGCTTTATTATCAATTCAGCTCAATATAAGAAACAAAAAAAGTCAACCCGATATTTCCCGAATCCGTTGCTCAGCCTAATTTTCATTCTCCGCGTTTTCTCATCCCTCTCTCGGCCGTCAAACAAAATTAGGCTCCTCCATAAAAAGCAGCGAGTCTGCCATTAAAAACAAAGTACTTAAAATTTTTTTACAACGCCTAGCAGCAGCAGCACAAAGGCATCATGTAAACGACACGACGAGGAAGCCGGCTGTGTCTCTCCGGTCGATCCTCGAGCGGCGGAAAAGTGCGTGGGGGCTAATTTAATGCTCGAAGCCTCGGGACAGAAGACGAAGACGAAGCTAATTTGCTTGGCAGCCGAGCGGCAATAACGAGAGTTACAGTTTCTCGTGTGTACCGGGTGTGTGTCATTCCGACGATGGCACCGCAGCATCAGCGCAAGCCTTCACGTTAGGCAACATTTTAATAATATCCGCAGCCAGACGTCTGTCGCGCTTACAAAGTATAATCGCTCTTCCCCCTACTACTCCGCATACATAGAGCTCTTCGTCTTTCGCCTCGTATTTTTATGGCTAATATGCCCCCGAGATTTGAATATCTCGGCGGTTTCTGTCCCTTTTTATTGTCGAAGCGGTTGACTTTGATGGTCCGCCCCCTGTTTCGCTGCTTCTCCCCCTTTTTTTCAAAGAAATACCCTTTATAGATACAGTTTTATCCAGCGGTTGCTCATCCCGAACGAGGTCGTGAGAAAGTTTGATTAAAGGAAAAAAACTTGCCACGCCGAGCTCTGACTAATTAGACAGACTTTGTTGTCGTCGTCACTATACCCTTTTTTTATCTTATCTCGTTCGCGCGCGGTTTTGTGCGGCTAGTTTGTTTCTTTGCGCTAATTACCGCGAAACTTTTCGCATTCAGATCGTCGGTCAAAACTCGTCGACAACTATGAGCGCAACAGTCGTCTCGCCCCAATTGAATTATTTTTCCCAGAGATTATTTTCAATGCGATATTTACAATTCATTTTCGCGCGCAAAAGTTTTGTACACAGGAAAAGAAAAAGTACATAGCGCAAATTCAGTCACCACAGAGAGCGAATTAACGCAAAAGAGGGACTGGACTTTATTCGTCTCGTATTCGCGGCGCGCGCGGAAATAACGTGATTCCAAGTTCGCAAGTTCGCGGAGAGTGAAATTTTATTCTCCGGTTATTTTCTTAATCCGCCTATACTCGGAAGGCGAGGAGAAAGAGAGAAAAAAGAGCCGGGCGAAATCTCGGGGATGAGATCGAGAGAGCAATCTCGGTTTTTCGGAGGAAGAGAGAGAGAGAGGCCTGCTACGAAACGGCCGCAGGGAAAGATGAACTCCGCGTCGGCCGAGTTAATGAGGAAGCGTAATCCGGAGTGCGAAAAAAAAGTTAAATGGAACGGATTGAAACTAAAAATTGCCTGCAGTGAAGTGTTGCAAATTTATAGAAATCTACGAGGAAGAAAACCCGTAGCTTGAAAAACGTAGGTGAAGTTTTTCCAGGAAAAAAGAATCTGCTATTATTACACCAGAAGTTCAAGTCTGAGCACGAGCAGAAGTACGAAGTATAGTGTTTGTCTGGCAGACGTCGCGCAGGTGTACTTTTGTCACACGAGCGTGAGCATCAGAGCTTCATTCTTTTAGCAATTTCCTGCTCACAAGCCTCGGATGACATAAAGAGAAAAGCGAAGGAGAAAAATAAGAAGACGACAGTAAGAGAATATGCGTGCGACGTGCAGACGTAAGGCGAGAGACGGAAAAGTCCTGTCTCTGCGCCGTTAATTAAGCCAACAAAATTGAAGCTACTTCTACTCCCCATCCTCGTCATCGGAGAACTGGAGAAAACGACGAGACGTTTGTGCGAAATTTTCGTTACTTCCTAACTCAGCCCTGCTAATTACCGTCTGCAATTTTCCACGCGAGGCTTATACTTCGAACGCACTTTGTCGTCGTAGTATTGTACGACAACGAAATGATATACTCGGGTGAGACGAGAGGGAGTTCGGCTGACCGAACTGCCGCACTACTACTGGCTCTCGCGTATAGCGACGCTCTCACCCAACATTGTTTTCAATTTAGCTGCTGCTCCGGGCGGATGAGGGTCAATCTGCGATACGCAGCGGTAGCTAAAAAGAGAGCAAAGTGACGAGATAAAAATGAGCAGAGCATTTTGATTCGAGCCGCCGCGGGCGCTCCACTGCGCACACATACGCTATAGACTCGATAGAGAAGGGGTGGAAATCGCGGATCGGAAAAAAGGAGGCACGTAAATGGCCAGTCAAAGGCTCGGGAGATAAAAGCCTCGAGGATATACAGGAAACAATGCCACAGTCATACACACAATGAAAGAGAAGGGCGCCGTTTATGCTAACGGATACGGCGAATTTCAAAGTGAATTACGGATGTATATAGATGCTTCGCCGGAACCGGAGGCGGCTGCTGTACGATTGTTGCTGCAGCGGGAGATTCAATTTTCCCGGTGGTGCAGTCAAAGACGCTTTTTGAGACGGAGTAGCGCCTACTGGAGTAGGGGGTTGCTACTGATATAGTGGAAAATGTTTCTGCTTTCTTTGACGGCTTGGCTGAGTGAAGTGCTGCGATTTCTTGCAGGTTTATGATAATCCGTGGTGATCAAGATAATTTTTTTAAACGCGAAGTTTCTATATTGAAATTACTCATTATTTTTTCTCTGACTTTGAAACGTGGAAGCTTCGACGTTGTATTTTTAATGATATACTCTCGAGCGGAATTTAATTATTAATTTTCGCGATGATTGAATACACGTTTAATCAACTGATGCATGACTGAACATGATTTATATATTTCCATGCCTGAATTCATTTATTTAAATGAACGGTCCGGCGGGTGAAATGATGCAAGGAATTCGAATTAGTAATTTCTTCTTCATCAACACAGAAAATTCAATATTCATGCGGCTCTCTTGACAAAATCATATAATTACAACAGTATAAATGTTCATTACGGGTCGAACAAAAACAAAAATTAATCATCATTCTTAAAAGAAAATTCTTCCACGTGAGCAATAAAGCAACTCTCGAATTTCAATCCCCTTCTCGTAAAACGAAAGGAGCAGCAGTAGCGGTGTCGTACAGAAACGACGACCCTCTCGCTGCTCGCTTAATGCCTATACTTCGCATAAATGCCAAAGCTCGCGGCGTCGGCTGCAATGGTCCAAGAGAGCAGCAAGCTCCAAATTAATATTGAAATTCAATTAGCGCGAGTCTTTCTTGCGACCGATGCGCGCCGCAGTTTCTAATGATTATTGTTATTGGACAGAAGCCGCTAGCCGAGGTATGTATAGTACGAGAACGCGAGCTTTTTGCGCGGCTGATTAACGTTTGTTTTCCCCGTGCTTCGCCTCGTCGTTTCGATTCATTAGGTTATGCGTGCGTTAAACGAGCCAAATTATGATGATTAAATGAGTTTCTACCTGCGACGGCTAGTTCATTGCTTCCAATTGGATGTACTGCTTTATCATATGGATTGAGCTTTTAATTCATAAGTGTATTTTACTTTCCAAAAAATATCACAGCCGAAATTCATATAAGGTAACTTGGCCTAAAAAGCCGAAAGCAAAGTTCCACAGGCAACTAAAGTCATTTCTCGTCGTCTTGCGCTCGAGCGAAATACGCCAATAAAGCGCGAGAGCTTGCAAGCGCGCGGCAGGCATCAAACGGCGCTAAGCGCGGCAATTAGCAGGGCTCGCGCGCGCAGGGGCGGCTGTTTTTCCGAAATTGCGCTCATCCCGACGACGACGACGACGACGACGACGACGACGACGACGACGACGACGACGACGACGTTGCTTTCTCATCTCGTCCTCCTCCGTATAGACGAAGTCTGCATAATATTACATGCGGCGGTGCGGATAAAAGTGAGCGACGTAGGGCCAATTTAAACGAGGCCGTTGTTTTGTGTCTTGGGCTGAGGAAAAGTGAGCCGGGAAAGGAATGGCTCGTAAAAGACGACCGATCTGGACGAATCGTAAAGACACAAGCGACAGCAGCCCCGGATGTTTCGGGATGTGCACGACGAGACTGAAGAGAAACGTTGACTGGGAATGGGTGAATTAAAGCTTCGAGCCATGCGGATGTCTTGATGAAAAGATTAATTTTTTACGCAGCTGCAGGACTTTACGTTAGCATTTCTACGGGCGAAGGTTGATTTAATTTTTGAATCTTTATTGTAGATATTCTTAATTACACCAGAAAAGGATTTGATTAAACAATTTACGAGCGAAATCGTTGCATCGAATATAACGAGAGCAGCGAGCGGTATAATTATCTCGTTTCCTAATTGACAATACGGTATATCTACTCCTGCGGCCACTCGAAGCTAGTGCGGAAGGAAAAAAAATAAAATAGAGAAAACAGCGAGAAGTAAGTGTGCGCCAGTCCAGCCGTTACGCGAGTGGTAAGGGAGAGGCGGCGAAGCAAAGTCGAGTGTGCGACTTGGTTGTACGTGTGGCATTAATCACTTTCGCACACGTCAGGAGAAGAAGTAAAATAAAGAGGGAAGAAAAAAAGAGAACGCACACGCGCCGAGAGAGAGAGAGAGAGAGAGAGAGAGAGAACCTTTTGAGTTCAAAGCACATACTCTCTTTTCGCTCAGCGGCGGCGATCTCTCTTTTTGCGCGCTCGCGCGCGTCTTTGTGCGGGCGAGAAGGCTTCCTCCTTTTGTTTTTCTACCTCCGCGGTTTTTCTCTGCGTGTAATTGATTCCTGAGAACGCAATGGTGTACCTTACCATGTAAGCGCAAGCTGCTTTTGTTTTAATTAAAAATACCAAGACGAAACAAATTATAATTTTTCGTATATATTGTACGCTTCTGATGCTTTCTTTGCTTTTCATAATTTCAACGTATAACCGTTCGGCTCTCCCTTCGCCGTCAGCGTCAGACCTCGTGTGCACTTGATGGGCGCGTGCGCGACGACCTCCCCCCTCTGTGACATAACCACCAATTGTTACACATGTGCTGCACGCACTAGCTGACACAATTTCTCTGTGTGCTACTTACTGCTATCTATTTTTATTTTTTACTCCTCTACGTGTGCGGTTTTATTTCTATAGGTATAAACTCGTAACAATATAATAATTTCATTAGATTCCGAATCAATCCCTCCAGTAGAGTTTCTCTCAACTTGCTTTTGCCTCACACGTTCGCGCACACGTTTTAACCTCGATTTTAGCTCGCGCGCATTCATTCTTTTTCGATTCGGCTGCTCAAAAAAGCTGCAGACCTCGGCTTTTAACTCTCTCTCCGACGATGAAAGGCAGCGACGCAAAGAGAGTTTTTGTTCCAGTCGCACACCCTTTCCTCTCATATCCGCTGTCGTACGTGTGTACGACGACGCTTTTCAGAGCTTTTTTCACGCGCGTCTAGTCTTTCTATACGCACACGTTATACGTATCAATATTTTCACTCGTACACATGTACACACAGCACAATTTGCGCCTGACAAATTTCCAATTAAACGAGCGCGGGAGGCGAAGTCAAAGGCCCGCTGCCACCAAAGTAACCGATCTGCGCAATTTAAAAGAGCTGGGTTATAGGGGCGCTCGCGTGCTCGCGGATTAAGCAAATTGAAAAACGCCCGGCAATTAAGTATACATCGCGCGGCAGCGCGGCAATTAACGCGCCGAGGGCGCGCATTAAATCGACCGCAGGATCTAATTATTCCAGCTTCGTAACTCTTAAAATTCAGGCGTAAATTTCCTGTCGCGCTCGCTCGCTCGCACACACACGCGCAAAGGGATATATAACCGTATCGGTGCGTGATAGCATTGATTCAACGTTTGTCCTGCGATCCGCGTGCGCCACTGGTTGAATAATCGATTGTGTATACTTCGTTAAAAAACGCATCTATCAAACTCGACGTGCAAAATAAACTTTTACACAACTTTAAATTGGATTAAAAACATCGCTATCACCCGCGGCGGATGGCATGATAACACAAGCGTCTCGCACAAGTCGGAAACATTTTCCCAAACGCTACAGCGCAGCACCAGGGCGTCCCTTGCTCCATAATCTTCGCAGATCAGAGCCTCTCTCGGGTCCGCTCGCGCGAGCGCGTGTACGTTCCTTCGTTTATACGGTTTAATTTGGCGCGAAGTGACGGGAGCCAGCAGCGTGCACTGCGCGCGCCATTCGGCCAAAGTTTACGAGGCGCTAATTAATTAGGCTGATAAACGAGAGACGTAACGCTGGCGCGCGCAAGAGGCGTTCGGCAGCGGCTACGCAGTGATTAATTCGGGAATTTCATCGGGAAGAAGGGCAAGCGCGCGATTCTCGTGAATTCTGCTTCGTTGAGCGTTTCTTGGCGTTATACCTTCACGACAACGACGACGTTGCCAATTAACACGTCGTATAAATTCCGATCCTTTATTTTATTCCACCGCCTTTTAGTTGGGAAGGGTTATATTGCAAGACATTTTTCCGATCGCGGAAGATTGATCGAGGCTGTACTTCGGAGCGACGAGGTGGGTATGGAAATGAATGTCGAAACGTTTCGAGAGTAGTAATCAACCGGAGATGTATAATATAGTATAAGCTTGCCAGCGAAACTTATTAAATTACGCGGTTGATTCAAAGCGTCCGTGAAAAATTATCATTATAAATCCGAGGTGTAATTGAGAAAGTCCGGATGGACTTAATTATACCCGGGGGAGAACGTTGATAAAATAACGATAAGGCCGACAGCTGCTGCGGAGGCATAGCAGAGAGGCTCGATTAAACTCCGGCTATTGCCAGGCAAATACGCCCAAGCGCGCACGCGTTGCCATATTTTCGACGAACTCAGAGGAAGGGGAGACTGCGATACAGTGTATAAGAAACTTCTCGTAACGCAGTACGAGAATCTTTACTACCTGACGGTTTTCCATAATTGCGTGTCAGATTTGCATACGATTTGATATAATTTTTCGGAGATTATTGTTATATCCAAGCTATTTTCGCAAGTATTTCAGAAAATATCTATAAAAGCTCCTAAAATAATCTTTACCATCAACGAAGGATGCAATTGGCCGAAAAATCGCACAACCTCAAGGAAGCAGTCAAACGGAAAGTTCCGTTTATGATGGTAATACTATGCTCCCTCAACGGGATCTTTGTCACGAAGAGAGACACACTGGCTCTTGCAGTCGTTACGAGCGGACGTTACGAGCGGAAAGGGGATTTTACCGACTGCTGCTTTCGATCTCGGAATCAAAATCTCTCTTGCGCATCTTGTTTTCTTCTTCTTCGAAATGTTCAGCGTCGCTGTCTTGGACCGAAGTACAAGAACAAAGCCTTTGTTCGCTTAATTAAATTAATCGTGTCTTTTACTATGGCTTGTAATCAATACCCTTGACTTTGTGCTTTTAATCAACATTTGCAATTGTGTTTATACAGAAACATTTGACGACTTATAATCATACGATGGATTTTGGAGATAAAACTTTTCGAAAAATGTTCAAGGTAAATAGCGAAATTCGCTCTCAAGCTGTATACTGTTACCTAGACGGGCGGTATATATAGCGAGTAAGTTGAGAGGCAAGGGAGAAAAGTGGGCTAAGATGCTGCATGCGAAATTGCGATATCGCTCCTAACTGAATAACTGTACTAATCGTCTTACGCCACGCCGAGAGAGAGAGAGAGAGAGAGAGAGAGAGAGAGAGAGAGAGAGAGGCTCTATTTTCCTTAAGTGGCAAACCTCGCGAAAATGATCCCCTTAGCCTGCGCTGCGTGTATATATAAGTGCAGCGCCGACGACGTTGTTGCTCTCCGAATAAATACCAGACTTAACGCACGACTTTAGAACGCCTGTAAACTATATTTTTCGAGCTGTTAAATTAAATCTGTAAGGGCTTGATTATTTACATTTGGCGACCCTTTTTTTAATAACAAAATAATTTGTCACTCCGCAAAACAACGGGGAAATGAAGTTGAATTCATCCAATGCCAAAAAAGCTTCGCCCACCGCATCGACTCCATTAGGCTAAAAAATGAACGGAAAAGAGAACGTCCGAGTACATACATCATCGTCATATTTTGAAGTTTCGCTTTTTCAAAGCAAAAAACTCGCTCGCGTTGTCTTTCCCCCGCCTGGCAAGTAAAACAATTAATCGAGTCCCGCGATAACGGCTTCCATACAGAAAAGCACTGCGTCATTCCCTCTCGCAGGTGTGTGTGTGTGTGTGTGTATGTGTGTGTGTGTGTGTGGGTGTGTGTGCATAACAGGACGAAGCATATCATCTCGTACAAAAGTTCACCAACGCATGTTTGGATAATCGCGCTTTGCATTGCTCGATATATATACAGACCGAGTGGATTGATTTCAGATTGAAAAACTACAACCGTATTCTAATCTGTATTTCAAAGTTTCAGGTTTCGCTCGCAAATCAACTCGTTTCAATCGCGCACTGGCTCTAAATTAATCATCCGTGCGTTCAATCGCAGAAAAGCTAGCAGCGAATAGTGCTTTCCCTGCCCAAGGGCCTTTCGCCGTCGAAAGACTGCAGCGCACACGTCCCTCCCTGTTTCACCCCCGCATGGAGTATACGAGAGCAGTGCGCGGTAATAATGCATGCCACGGGGAAAACAAACGCTGCCGCTGCTGTTCCAGCCGAAGGAATGGAACGAGCTCGCACGTCGACATTTTTCAAACGTCTGCTGCTGCTGCTGCTGTGCCTCCCCCTCTGTATCCCTCAGGGGCTTTTTTCTGAAATATTCACGAAAATAAGGGTGGCGCGCGCGGAGCTTTTATACGGGTCGAAAGTCGGAGTGCAGTGTGTGTGTGTGTGCTGTATGTGAAGGAAAACGATGTGTATAGCTAACAATTAAGAGCCGGCTGGTGCTCGTTTTTCTTGCTTATGTACAAAAAAGGGTGTATTAATATTTAGAGTGATAGCATTGGGTGATTTGTTGATGCCGATGAATTACTGAAAAGTTGCATGTGTTCGCGGGGGAGGGGGGGGGGGGGCTATACGCTCATTGGGTGATGGATCGACGCGAGCGATGCTGGGGGTGCGTAAGGGGTGAAATTCATTTTTCGTTTTGAAAATATCTGCGTCAAACACAATATAGAAAAAAAAACATTGAAATAATAAATCATTATTCGACTCAATGGGCGCGGGAAATTTGCTGCCAGTTAATAAACTAAATAATACACAGCTAATTGATACACGCGCATCCGAAATCATTGCTCATCAATGCAGACGTTAATGAATTTTCGGTTCACCGGATATAAATTGCAGCGACGAAACGAGAAGCGTTGCGCTCGATCATCGCGAAAACTCCGTTTTAATTATTATTTTTAAACAACGAATCGAGTGCTTAAAATAAATGAACTTGTTTTTCGAGCACGCCCCGGTATATATACGCAATTTACCGCGCGAGTGAAGCCGTGAAAATATTTTCATACGCGAATAATATCCCCGTCGATAACGATCACCAGCCAAAAAAAAAAAAAAAAAACAAGCGTAAATTCGAAAGTATCGCAGCGCGAACGGGACGGCAACGCGCGAGCGATTCATTTGTCACATCCTCGAGATTTTTTAAGTCCCTCGAGAAGTATAGCGTAAGAGGCGCACGCGTACAGTGCAGTGAGGAGACAAGGAAAAGAGTACGAGGCTATACTTAAGACTGTGTGTGGAGGTGAAAAAGGGAGAAAGAGAAACAATATACGAGGCGTCTCGTAGAAACAATGCCGCGTCGTACATCATCCAAGACACCCTCCATTAAAAATATTACACCATCTTGCGAAGGGAAGGCTCGCGAGCGCTCCGAAGGAGCGAGTAAGAGAGGAAGAAACTGCTTTTCGCGCTCGCCGGGTCCGAATAACAATGTGGCCATTGTTGAGAAGAAGCGCGCACATCCGAGCTACATCGGCCTCTGAAATATGCAGGCGCCTTAAGACTCCGGGAAAAGCTCTGGCGCTTAGTCTCTCTCTCTCTCTCTCTCTCTCGCTCCTCTTATTGTTGCGCTCTTGCAGCCGTGAAAACGCCACGGGGGAATTAATTAAAAAATATCGCGGAACCCCTTGGATTCTAACTGCTCCCCCCTTTTTCCTTCTGACATATATAGAGCTGCCGTTCTCTCACTCGATAGATCGTCGGATATTTGAATCGTCCGCGGGAATGGTAATGTATAACGGCGCGCGACGACGAACTATTCTGCATGATGGAGGTGCGGAGTGGAGAGGAGGTCGATAATTGTGTTTTTATGAAAAATCGCGCCTTTCTTCGTGTGCATGATATATTAGTCGCTGAGCTTTCATAGTATTAACAAGACGGCGATTGTCTTCTCAGCTCTGCAGATGATTCGAGAAATTTTTTAATAAAGGATGTACGCAGTGGAACAGACACGGCTGTAGTCAGACCATCAAATCATAAAAACAAAATAGCTCGCAGGCTTTAAACCGTCCATACAAACCTCTTGCCACAAAGTCTTCCGGCGCAACAACCGATTTCAAAGGCACGCGTGCGAAGCGAGCTTCTCGTGCTGCGCATAGATTTATTAATAATTACAGTGCGCCCTGGAATTAGCTGTGCGCGAGAGTAGGCGGAGCGGCTGCTGGGATAATGCCTGAATTACAGAGGCGGAAGTGTGCCGGCATTTTGGCTTGGCTATATAACATCGACGAGGCGCGGATGCTAAAGCCTCAGCCGCTTGAAACTCACGTCGGCAGGCTCCTCTCGTTCGCTCCATTTCTTACTCAGCACGCGCGCAAGCGATATATATATATATATATATATATATCTATATATATACACACGCAGTCGAAAGTCTATTCAATTATACTTGAGTGAACTGCGTGTATGCGAAACTTGTTTGGCTCTGCCACAGCTTTGTGCGTTTTGGAATTGTCCGAGTTTTGAAGCTTTATATGCGAGATTAAGCAACGAAACTTTGTTTAAACAATTACGTTTTGTCTTTGAAATAAAATTGTTTTATCCTCTCTTAAAAAAGAGATGACCGAATGTTTAAAACTTTAAAAACTCGATTTGATTCGTTATGCCTAGGCATCCAGTTGAATGGCGCCAAAATTTGAAATGTTTTATTATGGTTCAAGTTCAATATCTTGATTTTGAGTCTATTATTCAGTTAATTCTTTTTACGACCATAATTAATAATATGACTGTTTCGTTTATAATCATCCTAGCTTATTTTGTATCATATTAATATATTCTAACCTCAAAAACTAGATTGCGTTATAATCTATACTGCTTTGTTTTAGAAAATACTACTTATCTTCTTATGAAAAAACATCAATCAAATACAAATGTGGACTTAATTGTGAAATGTATGTTAGCGTTTTGAATACTTTTAAGACATTGTAATAAACAAACCGCGTGCATTAATAATGAGCGCGCGAAGCGCGCTTGAATTTAACTAGTAGTCTAAAAATACGCCAGAGTTGCGATGCAGTTGTTTTGTTTAATTTAAAAAGTGCGTTATTGAATTTTCGCCTGTATTGTGTGTGTGTGCTTTTCATTTCCTCTTTCTCGCGTCTTTTCTGCGTTTCTATACAAAGCGAACATATTTTTCTCTCGCGTATATATTTTCGAAGTCAAAACAAAAAGGGGGAAAAAATATATGAAAGTCGATGCTGCTCACAAAGTGGAAATCCATCTGAACCCCTCGAGCGTTTTGCCATATGAATCGATATGGGGCGGCCGGATCCATGTCAGGAGGAGATTGCCAAATAGATTCGTTAAAGAACCGGAAATTGAAAGTATTTCTGTCATTCGAAAGGAGGAACATTGTTTGCTGTGTATACAGGAGATTACGAGGACTCTCCCTTATATGTCTGTTTCGTTTGTATGAACGAGAGATCAAACTGATAAGACCCATCAGAAAAAAAGAAAAATCTTCAATTATTCGACCACCAGAACTTTGTGAACACATCCGAATGAATTGAAGTTTGAAAACTAAAGATTCCCGGCAGTGAAAAGACGCGAACGCTTGCGTAATGCGCATCAGATATGCTTCATCAGCGGACACGTCTCTCATCCCTGGGCTCGTCCGACAAAGTCTCAGCGATTTTTTACGACACTTTTATAGCCGTTCACCTCGGGCTCAGGCTCTTTTTAATCTCTCGGCAGTTCGAAGCAGGAGAACAACGCGCGGCGGCAGCGTAAAGCAAAGTTACCGCGCGCGCGCGCGCGAGAGAGAGAGAGAGAGAGAGAGAGAGAGAGAGAGAGAGAGAGAGCTTCGTTATATTGCTGCTACCAGTAGCAGTAGTGATAGTAGTAGTAGTAGTTGGGGAGGGAGGCCGCTAGTTTTTACGAGCTGTAGCTTTAAAAGGGTGCGCGAAAAACTTTCGACCAGCGCCATTAGTGCCACTGCTTCGTGGCTCCCTCGTTGCTTGTCTCGTATAAATTTGACGAGGGAAAGGAACGAGAGGGTGTATATACAAGCGCGTTGCTGAACTGTATACGTGCATGTATCTTGGATGCCCGACTAATGAGTGTGGTGTGCCATTTTTTTTCTTTCTCTTTTTTTGCAAGAAAGTATTCTAACGAATATATTTAAGCTTTGATGTGCTCCTTTGTAGTCGATACCTTCCGCAACGTGATATTGATTGGAACGTATATAGAAAACAATGCTGTTGTTTTGTTAGGATGGCTTGATTGAAGATTTTTTGTTCCAACGCGAGCGATTCTTTTGTTGTTAATTTATTCCAGTGGAAAAATGTCTGTGGATATGCGGTATGGATTGTTATTCAATTTCAACGAAAAAAAAACGTATACTGAGCAAACATAAAAAGCAATAAACATACAGATAAATGGGAATGACCTTTCACGCGCCAATATTATACATTCATTTCGTATCATGAGAAAAAACTGCAATACACAATTCACAATAGAAAAGAGTAGGCTGCACAATCGAAAATTGTATTAAAAAAGCACGACACGCACACGCACGAGCTCACCAAAGGCGAGGTGCTAACAAAAGTTTTCTTCCGCCAAGGTACTTCGTGAGATTGAATCTCGTCTTTTCTGTTTTTCTACGCGCCTCAGACACCAACGCGTACCATCGATCTTTTAAAGTAATCGACGGTTGAACTTGAAGAATGGAAGGAGGAAATCTGATTTGGAAAAAGGGACATTTGCAACTCGAAAATTCACTCTTCGCTAAATCTTTTCACAGTTTCGCCTGAAAAAAAATATTTTTGGGAATAACATTTGCATTTGCCGAATATTTTAATCAGGTTAAAATTTTTTGTGAATAAGTGATTACAAAATTCTTGGCATATATCGCATGGCCCGGATAAACATTTTATTCCGGTTGAAAATATACAAACTCGACTGAAAAAGCTCCAACAAAGAGTCCATAAAAAAAAGAACAGCTACCCCGAGAAGAAAGCTCTGACGAACCACCATCACGGCGTTATTTTGACGCCTCTCTGCGTATAAGGGAGCAAAAGGGCCAAGCGTAAATTAATTACCGAGCGGCCGAACGTAAGCTCGCTCCTTTTCGCGCGGCGGCTGCAAACGAGAGAAGAAAAAGAAGCCAGCCGGGGGGAAGGAGGCGCGAGAACGAGAGAAGAATCTAATTTGCGGGGCGTACGACCTTAAAGCTTCGGGACGTCTTTATTAAACGAGCCCAGAGCAGCGGCGACTCTCTCGCCCTTATACCTCAACCGACATATTACTCAGGGGGCGAGCAGCCGCGCGCATTAACGCGAACCACCCTTGCCGCCACCATTCTTTTCGGCCTCAAAGGTTACTTTATCTTCGCGGCAGCTCTTTTACTCCATCTCTCTCTCTCTCTCTCTCTCTCTCTCTCTCTCTCTCTCTCTCTCTCTCTCTCTCTCTCTCTCTCTCTCTCTCTCTCTCTCTCTCTCTCGCCCCTACGATGACTTGCGACGACTTGTTTTCACATCTCTGTGGCTGCTGAAGCTTTCTCGTATACGTGTGTCTTTTCAGCTCATTCCGAGCACGGAAAATTACTTACTCCATGTCCATCGCGGATAATCAAGGTGATGAAGCAGATTTTTACGGATTGATCGCCGAGTAATCCTGACAAAAGCCGTGTGTTCTGTTCTCATAAACGTTGCGAGTACGCAGCAGTGATAGAGAGAGAATAATAACATTTCTGAATTAATTTTTTAACGTCCCGGACAGTAATGCGTGATATACGATTACGTCGTTCGCAGCCCCGGCGGGCATTTGAGGGTGCAGAAATTGCTCGTAACTTTTTATGATCAATAGCGAATATATATGTGGCGTTATTGGTTTTGAAAGGGCTATAATAGAAACGAAATGATACGACGTTGCAAAATTTCGATTTGTTCCCGCAGGATTTCGTTTATCGCACTGTGTGAAGGCATTTCTCTTCGAACGTACGCTGATAGGAACGACGACTTTAACGACTAGTCTGCACAGCTTCTCTAGAAGAATCTATAGTACACTACGGTGGTGGCAATAGCTACTTAACGGATTTCGGCAGTTAGCAGCACTTCGTGGAATCGCAATTCGGCTGCTATACGGCCTCATTTGCTCGGGGCAGCGGCGGCGGTGAGCTGACCATTATTTTCTCCCTCCGAGCTGGCCGCAGCGCCGCAAACGAGCGCATTTCCGAAATCCGCGCGGCGGCACTTCTTCATGTCCGCACGCACGGCTATAGCTGTGGGACAAATGTCGGCAATTTGGCGAATTTTTATGGGGCCGCAGTTATGTCTTAAACTAACCGCAAATTGAATCTTGCGGGAGTGGCTGTAGCGGATAATTTTCTTGTAAATTTTCGTGGGAAACTCTCGGTGTTATTCCTCTGATACACAAAATGGTATAATCCGTGCACTGATATCAATCTCCTTTTCACTGAAACCTCGTAAAGCTACACCCACGGAGACGCGCCTCTTAATGAATACAACCGCGAGCTTGCGGTAGAAAGTAAAAAGAAGCGGAGTAAGTTGCTAAAAGTTTAAAGCCGACGAAATCATAAATAAGTGAGGCACGCGGCACTGGCGGTGGCAAGTGTCTTTTAAATACTTAAACAAGGCGATAAGCGAGTTTTCAGCAGACGCGCACAGGCAGCCATCATCTCCGTACAGCCCTGGTATATAACTAGAAGATGAACAATGGACGACCTCGTTACATTTTCAGCCCTTGATAGTTAAGCCGCCGCTGCCGCGTCTTAGCGCTAAGCCGCGAAACGACTCTCGCGAAGACGACGCCTTGGCATTAACGACATTCATACCGTGCGCTACCACACACACTCACACACAACGATCCTCCATATATTCTATACATATACGTATGCGAACACACATTTTCCTGGCCCGGCTTTCATGTCGATTGCTTTTCGCCGTCGTTTTTAGGCCGCCCGCCGAGAAATCATTTAGACCCGAGGCGATTCGCGCCCCGAAGACAGACGGAAGCACTCTTGCATGCGCCTCTTATATTCTCTCTCGCACCCGCCCCTCACCCACCTCCCTTCGTACAATTCGTTCTCGGGCTTTATAGAGTCTCTCTCTCTCTCTCTCTCTCTCTCTCTCTCTCTCTCTCTCTCTCTCTCTCTCTCTCCTTTTCTCTCTTGGCTCTCGCTGCGGCTCCCTCGAGAAATCGGCCCCGCACGCCCGGGACTCTTTCTTTTTTTTCTATACTACTGCGCTGCTGCTGCTGTTAAACTTCGAGTCTGCGATTTTTTGAGGTTTTTGTCGAGAGGGGCACGTGTATGCGTTGCTCGCGCCTGTCGGGAATGTGCGAATTAATTAAAGTGTTGGAGAGGAGATGCGGTATATAGTACACAAAGGGGTAGTACACAAGTTCGGATGTTTTCAATGAAAAATAGTGCAGCGTTCCGTTATTCACCAATCCACGTTTTTACTTCAAAAAGCTTAAAAAAACACGAGTGATAGAGCTATTCGGACGGTGGTTAGATTGATGTTGGGATAGAAAAAATTTCTCAGCATACTTCTGTTACAGGTCTATAGTGGGCATTTAATTACATACGTGGAACATCACACACGTACAGCCAGATTGAAAAGCCACGTTTTAATCAAGCCAGGAATTCAATCTTTGGATACTGCTCGCGCTGTAGCTCAAAACTCAGAAACTAATGGACAACCAGAGACCAATTTCACAGTATCGAATTCGTTTAAAACGCAGCCGAAAACCGAGCTAAAAACTATTAAATCGTCGATATCAATTACTCGCGTAACCAGAAGTCCACAGCAGTGACCGCTATTGACTTCGGTATATATTTTTACGCGCTACTCTTACAGTTCGAACTAACCGAATCCGCAGCGCCGATTAACGTTTTACTTTTCAGTGCACGATGTTGCCCGCGAAATTCACCAAAAACACATTTAATTATACTGTATCATGCACACGTTTCATCGCACAAAACTTCATCTAATTAAATCAACCACCAAAAACTTCTGTATATAAACTCACTAGTCGTTCTAAATGAAGATAGATATACGGAGATCCTGCGAACGTCACGGCAGCAGAGCGGCGCAGTGTACAGCTGGCGGGCATGTGCGAGGGGCAGATCGTTTATAAATTACGCGAGCATTAATTATGAAGCGCAGTTCCGAGTTCGCGGGAGCGTGTTTTGATTGTCTTGACGCGATAGCCCACGGCGGCTCGGAAATGCAGAGGGTCCACTGATTTCTATTTCGCCTCGTTGTTTACATTCCCGAGGCTCTGCTGCTGCCGCTGCTGCTGCTGTACTATAAGGCCACAGGTGTACCGCAGAGACTAACCCCGAAATCTTCAGGCAGTAGCTTGGGATCACTTCGTCATTGCGTCAATATTTTCTAAAATTATCATTGCAACGATGTAGAACAGTGATTTTTGTAGAGGTACTTACGTTCGACGTGTTGGCGATGGCGTTTGTGGGACTGCCGACGGCGTTGTTGTGTCCCTGGTCGGTCTTGAGTTCCCGGTGATTACTGAACTGGACGTACACAGCCCTGCCGCGCAGCTGAGCCGGACACGACGCGCAGTAAGTCACCATCGTGGTTGCCGAACCCTCGTCCGCCATTTCCAAAAATGCCTGAAAAAAAGATTATGATTCGTTAGTCGTATACTCGAAAAGATGTCATATTTGTGTTCGTACGGTGTGTATGTTTTTTTGGCGAAAAATCACAAGTCGCATTCACTCGAGGCGTACAAATGTTTAATTACATAACTCGATCAGCTATCCCTCCCCGCATAAGAAGTCTCCGTAACGAACTAGCGAGCGCAAATTCAAAACAAGTCTCCGCGCACGTGGAGAGTTCACCAAGTCGAAAATTGCATCAACTTGACAACTCTCTCCCTCTCTTAATTGCAACAGAAATTTATAAATTTCAAAATTTTCACAGAGCAGAACCAGGGGGTTAAAAAAAATGAAGTAGAGGAAGTAAAATCTTCTCTGAGAAGTTGGCCGCGGCAAAGGGAAACGACGAGCACTCTGTAAAGCAAATCTTAAAATTAGTTTCAGTAAATCTCGGCGCGCTGCGCAGCCTCCACTGCAGACTCATTTTTCTCTGCTCGCCTCGCACTTCGCTCTGCATATATTCACCCTTTCGCTCTCGTTCTCTCTCGCTCCCACCTTCTCTTTCATTCTTCTCAATTGTTTCCATTTAAATCCCATACCTGTCGCTATACGCTTTCTCGTACGCGTACATTTTTCACTCAGAGTGCGCGTCTTCGAGCCTTAATTAATCTGCATAACTCGCCGCTGAATCTCGAATGGGCTTCAATTTTCGAATAATACATGCGCGCCCTGAATGCGAGAGAGGGGCGCGGTCCCTGGATTCAGCAAAAGAGCTGACGAAAATCGATGCACTCTCTGAAAGTTTTAAATGCCGGTATTTACCGCTTTGAATGCGAGAGCGAAATATGGCGCGCAATTTCGTTTATGCTCGCGGGGATAACTGATTGGTCGAATAGAATTATCAATGCAATGAGAACGCGGCGATTGCCTGTGTATAACTGTATTACTGATAATGGCTGCATCGTCGTAAAATTGCTGCGTATTTTCGAGCAAAGTTATTGCATTATCGAACCAAATATATTCTGTATTATGTAGACGAATTAAATCGTAATAGCATTCGAGAGAAAAACGAGCGATAGAAAAAAAGCAGTAAATAAACAGTCCATTTTACAGCCAGCCCCAAAAGGCTCCACATATACAGCGAGAACGACGAGCGAGAGAATGTATACGAGGACTCGATAGAATCTCCAAGCATCGCAGCGCAGATGCAGCAGCTCTCGACGTTATGGCACATTCTGCGGCAATACGTCAATGCGGCTACTATACTCCTGCACATCTCCCAACGGACGCCTGTATACTGCTGTGCCTTTACACAACGACGCAAGAGCTGTATACTCATACTATATACGCCATCGAACGTGTATATACCGTGACGCGAAGAGGAGGGAGTATGACGATGACGAGGGTGTAGACTCTGAAAACGAGGACGGCGACGACGCACATACACACTCTATATCTCGCGTGTACACGTAGGTATACACATACAGTGTAGACAGGACGACGAGCGAAAGAGGAGAACACGCGAAGGAAAAAGTTTATCGCCGCGTTGAAAACACTCGCTTAAGTGGCCCGGGCAGCAGAGCAGCCAGGAAAACATAAATAACCTGGCCTTCCACGCGCGCACATACTTAAACTCGTTATTCGGGCGCGCCCTCGCTTCTTTTCTTCGCGCGGCCAAGTGAAAGATGAGAGTCGAGAGAGCTACGCGATAAGTGTTGGTTCGCCGTAAACGTCGAGGCTAATCGTGAAATTAGCTCGATGAACGATGTTGTAGAATCGTTTTTGTAGTGGTTAACGTGTTCCATTTGGGAATTAATAATGTGAATTGAAAATCTCGAAGCTGCGGAAGCACGTGAATTAATTGACAATCGCAGGCAAACTGCCGAGCATTAAACAGCCGGATACATATACATGGAGAAAACCCAGAGGACAATAGAATACAAAAAGGAGAAAAGGCCAAGCGCAGCGGAACACAATGGCAGAGAGCCGGGCAAATTGCCGGTACTGTACGCAAATCCTATGCACGTTTACACGCAGTGTTACCGAGCAGCGCGTTCGAAAAAAGGAAAGCTTTAGCTCGAACATTTCCGCGATTCATAATTAAAAAAAAAAAGAGAGGAAGAGCAGCCCTCGAGGCACGCTCTGTACGCGGCTTTAAAAAATTGATAATTCCAGGCGACTAAGGATTCATTATGGATTCGCAAAAAAAAAGCTCGCGCGCAAGATAAAATGCTCGAGGAATATGCGCGCGAGTTTGTATTATCCGTTCCCCAAGAAATCCCGGCGAATTCGAGAGAGCCGTGTGTTACAGAGCAGTGCTTCCTCGTATATAAAAACGACGACGACGACGACGACGGGGAGGTAGAAGAAGGAAGCAAAGCAAAGAATCGCCGGGGCGTATTTACGTCACGTAACTCTCTTTTTCCTTTCATTCGCGCGGCAATCGATACATCGATGAGGGGCTACGGGGAACTCAAAGTGGGAGGATAAGAAAAGCTCTCGGGAGTCTCGATATAGGAACGAATCTCTGCGAGCGCTTCTGTTATATAAAGCTTAGTCGTTTATTACTCCGGTGGAGAATCGGGGCCCCCGAGTATGAAAGGAGGCTCTCGGATCTTGAAAAATGATTATCCTGAGAGAAGACACGACGAATAGGCGAACTTTTGACGCGACGAGCTTGCCGCACACGTGTATAATACGTATAGGTACGATGATGATACGTGAGAGAGAAAGAACTTGCGAGCGCGCGACATTTTTATCCCTTTTGTAGTCCGCTGAATATGGAGAAGTGTTGGAGTGAAAAGGAGGACACGCGTTCGCGGAGGATAGACGATTAAAAAATTTCAACGAGAGGATTATACGTGTCTGTGATATGGAAGAGTACGTGCACTGTTTTATCTTAGAACGAAGTGGCAAGAAAGCGGCTGTAGAAGATGAATGTTTGTCGAGCTCTCTTGAATGACGTCCGGAGTGTAAAAATTAGGCGTCAAAGGGGCCGAGATAATGGAGAATAAAACTGGGTTAATCAAATTTTTCGGCTGAATTTTTAAACATTTTACCGGGTCGTTACATTCCGGGACGTAACGTCAAATGGAAAATTAAGACGCGGTGTATTAAGCGAATTCAAACACCCTTTATTAGAACATAACTATATTAATGAGAATTCATAGAATCGCAGCTACTCGAAAAGAACAATTCTATTTGCAGAGGGCGCGGCTTTGAAGCACCGCAGTTCCAGAGAAAAATGCTCTCAAATCTGGAAAACACACACGCTGCGCGAGCCCGTAATTAATTAACCCACCCCCTGTAAAAAAAAGAAGAGAGAACAATTCTCCTGAAAAAATAGAGCAGTGTCCAGCGAAGTTATACATCTCTCGCGAGCGTTTCCCGCGTTAAAAACAAAGTCGCGCGCAGAGGGAACAGTAGTCAGTCAGCCGGTACGGCCGGTTAACTCGATTTTCCGGCGCGCTCTCTGCACGTCATATTCGCGCGCGCGACAGTAGAGAGCCGAGCGTTGAGTGCGAAGAGCAGGACGCGAAGTCCAATTTCCGAATGCCCAACGAGGAGGTTTGTCGGACGAGGGAAGGGGTCATCAGGAAGCAATGTGCCGGGAGTCGTATTTTCCCCGGGCTTCGGCGGGCAGCAACTACTGCTGCGCTGTGACCCTTTTTTGCGCTTTTAAAGCGAATGCTTCTGAGACAGCTTTTGCTGCCCTGCTGAAGGATGTAAGAGACCGGTTTTGATGTCGAAGGAAGACAGGACGTCAGGAAAAATCATTAGTAGATATTTTTTGGGATTTTTGTACAGCGGAGCTTTATGCGGTGGCTTTTCAAAGATATTCAGCTCAATATTTTATTTTATGTTTTGAGAACGTTGAGGGTAAACGATGATTGGATTTTCAATGAAACGAACTTCAACATCTTTTTACATCACGAAGATCGCAACCGTAATTGAATGAGCGTAGCTATTAATTTGAAGCCGCGAAAGAGTTCTCGACGATTTTTCATTTTTTTAATGATGCAAAGGTTGCGCACTGTAGCGAGATGTGTAATGACGTCAGTGTATCGTACTTTGTTTTTCATTTATTGAAGTTTTCATATTATTGCGTTCAATGAGGAAAATACGAACGCGCTTTGCGTGCAGTTATATAGCATAAGCGGCCAAAGCAGCAGACCAATCATACGTAGCAGTTTTAGCATTGGTGGCACACTACTATATCTAGACTCGGAGCGCATATTCTTATGAGGGAAATTAAAAAGTGCCTATGCGCCATCTGTCTCAGCCACGGGGAGATTAGGCGGTGACGAAAGAGCCAGTCCTTTTCAACTGCTTTGTCTTGGTCATTGAAATCGCTCTATCGATCCACATTTACACATGTTGTACATTATAATAAAGTTTAACTTATAGACTAACAACAGTGTTTTCAAAATAAGAATGTTTGGTTATACATAAGTGAGTTTCAAATTAAGATTCTCTTGACAATATAAAAAAATCACACCCCTTGTTATCATATTTTCTCAATTTTCACTTTTAGAGGTTAGGAATTCAAACATATGCAGACATTTTGCGATAAAAGAACAGCCAATCCGATAGCGCATATAATGATTACCATATATTTTTTTATAGAGTAGGAGTGCGAAAACTAAGTTTAAATATAAAGGATTTAAAAAGTATACTACATTCTTTAAAAATCAAAGACTTTAATTTTTTTCAATATCTCGACTCTAAACAAAAACTGCTTTTTGCATGAGACCAGCTGCGAACGAATATTTTTAATCGAATCCTCCAACCAACAACCAGCAAAAAATATCCCACCACAGGTAGGCAGAGTCAAACCTGCAGTCAGTCACGGCGGCCTCGTCTCCCAGCGGCGGCGGCGATTCCACGTGCGAATCGGGAATTATGTTCCGGCGTGGCCATAGACGAAACTTCGTTAGCGTTAGCGCCATTTTCATCGTAATGACGCATAGAGCGCGAGGCCGGCTTTCGCGGAATCACGTTTGCGACGTGAGCGCGCGCTCGCGGCGCACCTTGTGTGTGTACAAACGAGGCGACGCGCGCGTCACCGGAAATACAAGGGGTGAATCGTGATTTCGGCGACGATTGCCGTTGGTCGACCAAATGTTGAAAAAAAAATCGGGAATTCGAATTGCTAACGCGTTCATCTTTGAATTGCACGCTTTTTCAATCGAGACAATCGATTCGATCAAGCTTCAGTCGTAAAAATAACGCGCAGTCTATCTCACGCGCGATTTAGCAAAGAGCGAAGCTGGTTACTCTCGTATTACAAGCCGCAGCAACAGCTTTCCTGTGGGCGTTTTATCGCGATAGTCGAACGAAGCGAGTATAAAGTGTACAAGTGAATGCGAGCATCCGCTTTCCTTTCCTCGAAAAAGTGGCGGGAAAGTCACTTCAAACTCCCACACAGCGGCGAACGACGCTATTATAGGATTGAAAAGCCATGGAGCACCTAAGTCGGTCCAATTCCGAAGGAAAATAAGGGGAAGAAGAGAGAGAGAGAGAGATCGCAAGTATCTCTTTTGAAATTCGGACGGTGAGCTTGCGGGTCCATTACAAGGGTGAGTGCGGTGGTGGTGGTAGCTTCTTCCATTCGCGACTGCTCGTTTTAAGCCTCGTATTTTTCTTGGCGCAAGGGCGCGGATGATTATTATTTTACGGGTGTAAACGGCTGTGTGCCGTGTGAGTGCATACGTGATGTGAGGATGAAATAATGTCGGCAGGGAAGAGTCGAAAATTCGTAGAATAAAGATAACTGGGTGGGATTAAGGGCCGAATCGATTTTTTTAATAAGCAAGTCAAGAACGTTTATAAAGTAGTAAGGAAATATTATTCGGACATGAAACGCATTTTTATTTTGTATCAACTTCAGATAATTGCCTCTTCTCGTAACAATTTTCCCTCTTCCGCTTCTTTTACTTCAATCTTGCTTTGTTTCAACGAAAAAGAAATTTAAAAAAGAAGACAGGACCAGAAACATTATAGCGAGAGCAATGAGAAGGGAAAAAGAAAGGTCAAAGGGAAAGCCACGTAACTGACTATACCGTTTCGCTTCCAATCTTCTCGGTGAAGATCACAGTTGCTGCTCTGGCTTCCAGAATCTCAAATCTTCCATTGAAATCTCGATCTTGTACGGATTACTTCACGGGAGAAGCCCTTGACATTTTGTGAAAAGGAAAAACGATATTGCTGAAAGATTCTCAGAGTCCTTATCCAAAAGAGGTTACATATTATGGCGAATTTTTACATGCGAAGGTTCCGCAGATACTTGAAAAGAGATGGAAATGCATATGAAAATCCTACATGAAATTTATAAATGAAAATAAATATTCTCTACTTAAAAAATCATTTCGTAAATACTTTTTGATTGCCTGATGCGATCAAGCTTAGCGCTTCTTTCACTAGCTGTAACGGTCTTAATTGAGTAATGACATTTTAAAAAGCATTTTACATCGGACGTTATTAGCAAGTTTCGACCTAATTAAAACTTTTTAAGAAATAAACCGGCGTAGAAGATCGTCAATTTGAGCCTTTTAAAGCCTGATTAAAGCCTGATTAAAGCCTGATTGTACTGAATATTTCATTCGAAGCTGCACTCAATATCTCGAGCACTAATCTTTTAAGAACTTTCTTTTAATTTTTATAAAAAGTGTCTAACGCGAAAATTTATTAGACCCACTTTTCTTTATTTAAATTTTCGAGTAACTACGAACGTTTATCCTCAAATAGGAAATAGTTTAATCTTCTTCTTGAAATATCCTTTATCCTCTAGCTAATCTTAATTCATTGGTAAAATCATCTCCGACGAAACAAATTTCTAAGACGTGAGCATGACGGACGCTTTTCACCTCAAAAACTTGCTAAAGGCGCTCGAGAAAATAGAAGCAACCATCCTCGCGCTATGAAAATCAGGCTACAATCGCCAAGTTTCGTTGTTATGAAAAATGCTCTATACACAGATTCACGTCGATATTAAAAAAAAAAAAAAAAAACATTTATTACACATTCCACATCCACGAGCAACTTAATTTTTTTCCTTCAAGCAAGGCAAACTGCTGCCGTCGCAGAAGAGGCTGCTGCAGCAGCATCAGAGAAGGATGAGAAAAAGAAGCAGCAGCAGAAACCGAAAGACGAAGGAATAACTGCTACAACAGCGTGCTGGAGTGTATATAGAAAAGTGGGGGCACGAGAGGAAAGCCCAGACTGCAGCTTGGAATATGAATGTAATTTATTCCGGCTATATAAGGCGAGAGATGCGAAACGAAGCTTTCCTCCGCGCGTTGCTGCGAAAGTGTACGTTTGAACTCTTCAGCGATGCGAGCGAGCGTTATATATTCGTCTCCCACTTAAAAGAATGTTCCTCCTCTTCTCACTTATTTTCCGGCGTCCTTCTTTATTTCTCGCTGATTTCCCGCTCTCTCCTCCGAAGCAGACGCTGTGCATAAGCGCAGTACAGAAGAGAGAAATTCACGTCTCCGGCTGCTTCTTCTTCGTCTAATTACCGTTCTAGCCGCCGGCAGCGTCTTTCTCGTTTCGCTTATATTCGCTCATCGTTTTTTCCTCACGGCGAACGAGCGGCGCGCGCGCGGTTTCTCTTAACGCCGAGAGAAGGAGGAGGAGGAGGAGGTTGTTAAGAGAAGCGCGCTCGGCTGAATCAAAGAAATATTATATCATTAATATCTGCCTTGGAATGCAATAGGCGAGAGGGACTCCCAGGAGCCGCGCGCGCTGTCTTCTTTTACCTGCAGCATCGTTCCCAAGAGCGCAAAGAAATCGCTTCTTGGCAAGATCTTAACGTTTCTCTTCCTCTCGTCTTCTTCCTCGACTCTCCCGTTCCGCGTATAAATGCGAATCGACGCGCGAGATGTTGCCCGTTTTATTGGGCGCTCATTTTAATGGTATGCTATGCTCTGCTGCTACTATTCCGAGGATGTCGGTGTACGAGCGTAGGAGCGACTCGTCGGATATGCTTCTGCTCTGCCGGTTTGAATTATGGGAGAGAGAGAGAGAGAGGGGGGGGGGGGAGAGCCAGAGCAATTGTAATTGGCACGTATTAATCATTTGCGCGCTCTCTGAACTGGCTGCACGCATATCTTATTATTGCGAGGATAGACGCCGTTTCGCGTCTGCGTGAGAAGTACGAAATTTTTATTGCTCGGCGAATTCTTGATGCTTTGCCCTTTCGTTATTGTGAGAAGATTCTTTCAGAACTTATTGCTGGAATATTCAATTAGAGGTATTAAATTCAATGAAGAGAAATCCACAGCTGAGACAATCTTAACTTATCAATTAATAGAAATCGATCGGGAAATTATCCGGGATGTGAATGAATTGTTATTGTGATAGAGAATAAAAGACTAATTCTTAGGGTAAGCAACTGAATGGCTGAAGTTTATCAGGGGTACACAATAGGTACATATAGAAATATCAAATAATCTTTATTTTACACGAGTACTGTGCCTGCAAATTGGGTCATTTTCAACTAATTGGAAGAATATTTCCGATCACATAAGGACAACTCGAACAAAATTCCCTCGTATACTCATCATCACGTACGCCCACGATATTACGCCACACTATACCATCAAAATAATAATAAAAAAAGCCCGATCACACAAGAGAGGCAGGGCGTCGGGAATATATCTCGATAATTCGACAGGCTCTCGAGCTACAGCCTCGCTTAACCGTTGTTTACGGCTTATGGGTCCGTTCGACGCCGCGCGACGGCGCTACTCGCGCAATGGCAGCTTAAGTGAAGAATGCACTTAGGGAAGCTGCAGAGAGCGAGCGGCAGGCAGGTGCGTCCGCTTATCTCATATTCAAAAGGCTTGCATAATCGAGCCGCGCGATTTAGAGCGTCGCCCGATAAAATTCCAGCCGTGCGAGTGGACGGCCCGCGAGGATCGAGGAATCGAGGACGTGATGCTACGTTCGACTGGATATGGGAGTAAAAAGTTACCGTTTGAATCGCTATATTTTCGGAAATATCACATGATGCACTCCTCGCGCGGAAACGTGTTACGGAATGAAAGTAAAAAATGATCTTCTAGCCGCGAAAAATTCAAACAAATAAAAGGGTATACGCCTCTGCCACATTTACGACTTACACTGCGCGACGCATCGCTTTTTATTTTCAGATCGTTCTCGTAAAAAAGTACCGATACATACACACCACGTATTGTATAATAAAAAAAGCGACGAGGCGCGTATATCCACGGAATAATAAAAGAAAAATCTGGGAACAAACATAATTCTGGGCATCGACGCAAATGCACACACGGGCGGTATATAAACAAATATTTTTAATTTCTCTCGACAAAAGCATCGCTACTCCTCTTGTTCACGCGCGCGATATCGCATTTCATGAGCATCATCGAAAACGCTGAAAAATAAACTAGAAAGCACTGGTAGAGAGAGGGAAAAAATTCACTCGATACTCGAGCGAGGAAAGAACTGTGAGAGCGCGAGGCCCAAATCCAGTGCACACGCATACACCAGTATACGCATACACACGGACGAGTGCGGATTGAATATCGAGTTTAATCGAATCGAAAGCGAATCGGATTTCGCACAACCGGGCCAAATGAAGCTCTCTGCCTCTCTCTTCAGCTTCGTACGAGCCGTGACGTTCATCGTTTATATTAATTTCTTTTGCATTTTGACGTCCCCGCCCTTGATGCCAATCGAAAACGAAACGAAAATAAATAGGGTTGCGAGGAGTCCGACGACGCGACTAATCCACTTTGCCGAGGTCGCCTACCCGTAGTTCGTCTCGCTCGTCGCGTTATTAATTGGTTGGAGCTGGCACAATTTCGAGTTCTGCAGGAGTCATTGTTTACTGCGTGAGCTGTTCTTTACATTAAAAATTGAAAAGAGAGTGCAGATCATATCCAGGAAAGAAGAAGCCCAAAGCACTATAAATCCAACGTACACGCGTGCATGTGCAGCCCAAAAGTGCTTCTCGCGAAAAAGTTGCACCGTCGCTTGCTGATCTTGCGACGACGCAGGTATATTATATCAAAAGGTCGCCGCTGGTGCGTCGACGTCGTCGTCGAGTTTCCACACGCTTTTCTAGTGCTTCGGCGAAGCGCGATTCTCTATTGGCGGAAACTTTTTCGACGCTCGCGAGCGAACTTTTCCATCGCGAGTATAGGTGTATGCGAGGGAGAGGCTTTACTTCTTTCGCTGTTCCTTTTTTTTTCGTCACGGAACGAACGTGTAACGCACTGGCTTATGATTCTGAGCACAGCCAACTTTTTAATTTTTGAGTCGAGCTATGAACGTCATCCATACTCGAATATACAGACGCATGTGCTTACGTTTATCTCATTATCCAAGTAAAGGATCTGCTGATAGCTCCTCCCACACATATACACGAGTATAGAGCAACGTCTCCAACCCTCTCTCTCGAGGTGCTCAAGCCTCGCAAAAGTGATTTCAGGCGTTGAGCGCCGACACGAGTGGCGGCGCAAGCTGCATAGTCGAGTAGAAGGGAAGCTTGGCTCTCGAATCACACGCTCGAGAAGGCGAAGCGATCTGTCGGATTTTGAGGTTAGCCGAGGAGGACTCGAGCGCGCGTAATCCAATATACCCCGCAGGAGAGTGCAAATTTAATCGATCCCCCGCGCGCGCACTCCTCGAGTCTGCTGGTGTGCAAGCCAGCGACTGAACCTATGGATCTATGAATCGCGAGAGGGAGAGACGAGCGCGGAATGGCTCCTTCGTGAAATTCCCCGCCTATATACCCAACGATCTGCCCATTATCATCGGCGCGCGCTTCGCGTCAAAGCCACGTCAATGCGGATCCGCTTATTTAGCTCCGCCTGTGTGCCGAGAGCGCTGACGCGAAATTCGATTTTTTCCACGCTGAGATAACTCGAGCGGGAAATTTGCGGAAATTGATTGATATTAAATGATAAATCTTTAAAACTGATAAACGCGCTATTATAACTGATGAAAAGGTTTAACGCAAAGTTAAGCCCACTGCCAAGTAAGTAAAGAAGAGTCATCCGGGCTTTCGCAGGTGAAAAGAAGATTGGGGTAAAACGTGAGGGCGCTAAAGCAAATTTATTTGCCAGGCGACAACGTCGCCGGAGAGCTTGGTCGATTGAATTCGCCAACTCGGAGAGGGAAAGCGGAAGAAACCACCCGTGGGACTGTAGCCGGAAAACGAGGCTGACCGGTGTAAATTTCGCTCGATAGGAAGGAAGGGCCCGCACGGAGAGAGAGAACACTCCAACTATCTTAGGCGAGAACGATCCAGCAACAATCTCCATTGGTTCCTCCTCCGTTCTTGGATATCGTTCTTTTGGTTAATTTTCGTCAATACACGAGAAACGCAATCTTTTAATAAGTTTTACTTTTACGACCCGGCGTCGTAAACATACACATCTCGTAAATGTTGTTTTTAAATTATAAACGCGAAGCTTTCAAATATATTCAAAGCCAGCGGGCATTTACACACCCCTGTCTTTTATACGGTGAATTGATATTCACGTCACGAATCATCGTAGAGAGCCGCGTTCATTTGTTGTTTACATTTGCAAATATCACGTAATACGTTCTTAAAATTTCGCCTCATATTCGCGAAACATTTTACACACCTGGAAATATCAACGTGATAAAACGACGAAAAAATATCACGTATACGCCCGACTAAAGCCTGAGCACGACTACTGAACAATTTCCTCAGGCGAAGCCGCGTCTCTCGGAAACTCCTTCTCGCGTCTTCATTACCCTGCACGTCATCGCGAAACAAGCTCTAAAACAGCGAATCCTTTGGGCGCGGCCCGGTTTCGAGAGGGAAGAATCCACCAGCGAGTAGTCTATGCATATGCATGTGCCTGGATTGAAAACTGACCCTCGGCCTCTTTTGCGGACGGCGGGAGCGTCGACCCTTGCTTTTTCCATGCGGGCTTGACGTTAACGCGAGCAAGTACACACGCTGAAGCTCGAGTTCTTCTTTTTAATCTATTTTGTAAGAATCTTTTTCGGCGGGGCGCCGGCGAGTTGACATGCAAATTGAGTGAGAAGTGCGAAAAAATTCGTTGACTCTATAGTACACTCACATGAATCGGATGTAAATGGAAGGCTTGGCCCTTTTCGAGAGATTTACACTATTGTACAGGGCACAAAGCGGGCAGCGACACAAATATCCCTACAGCGAATAAAGCAAGAGCAACTCGTCGATGAAGCGGTAGTAGCCTCTCCTCACCACACACAGACACTCGGTTACATACTGCGGGGCTGCGCGGATTGTTTTCAATCGCTTTTCTCCTCAGAGCACCTCGAAAGCTCGCAATTCTCCTCCCTGCACACACAGTCGCATTGCACAAAGCCCCGGCGCACGTATAAAACGGCCGCGAAACGGCAGAACGGTTATCGTGAATGCGAACGGAAAGAGTAGAGCGAGATGATGGGAGGACGAGGCGGAAAGCGGGAGAAAAAAAGAGAACGAGCGAGGAAAAGGAGGGTAGGTATTAAATGTAGCCGTGTATGGTCGAAGGGATCTTGAGTAGTTTTCATTGCGTCTTTCTTGCTCCATCACTTTTCTCTTTTACTCGCTCTGCGATGATACATACGTGCTGCTCTATTTCGATTTCCCTTTATGGTGTAGAGGTACAGTCTGCTAATGACGTTCTTTTCGGCGAGTGCGTGTGTATACGAAAAAAAAGGACACAACCACTCCCCGAGCTTTCCGCGATTCCAATTACACTCTTCAAGCTTTCAAAGGAAATATAAATCCTCGTATTTCGTTGTTTTTGCGTCATCGCGAGCGGAAGCGCACCGTTTAGATCGTCGGTTTTATCCCCCGGGTTTCCACGTTTTTTTATTTCGCTGTATTCCGCGCACAAACGGCGGCGGATATAACCTCAGCAACAGCGACGGACTCGAGCAATTAAAAGACCAAATTATCGTTGAAATAATAAGTTGAGGTGGGGAAGAGAAGAGCGGCTGGAAATATAATGCGGGAAGTGTAGGGGAAGATTCGCTTCGTGAAAGTTTTTAATTCAATTTACATTTACAGCTTCCTCATTAAATTTCGACCGTTCCATCCGGTTAAAGAATGCCGCACGGAAAGCTTAAGCGTTCTAATATTCACGCGCTATTTCAAAGGCGTAAAATGCGCCAAACAATCTTAAAGTCTGATTGTTGAAATGAAATTCGCAAAAAAGAAGGTTACAAAAATATTTCGCGAAAATGTGCATTTGTTAAATCTTTGTAGAAGCTTCCACGTTATCCTTCCGCGAATCGTCCTCAAAGAGACACAAAAAATACGCGCAACTGAATATCGCAATCAAATGCAAAGGCCGCACGTAGAACTTACGCCAAAGCTCACAAATAATAGAGTTAATCATTCGAGATACAGCAGTACAGAGCTGATTCGCGGAAGCAAGCCTCTGCCATTGAAACGACTTGTCAGAGACCAACAGCAACGACAAGCCTATCTCATTAAACGGTTTTCGTCGCAACTACAGTTAAGCTCGGTAATTACGCGTGTCGCAAAGCTCCAAAACGTCTGCGCTCATTGTTTCGCATCACATGATTTCCTGGTATAAGCTGCGGTTTCATTTCTTTCTTTAGATACGAAACGGCTCTGAATATTCCGAGACAAAAGTCGGAAGCGAGAGACAAGTGCTGGGCAAAATTAATCTCAAAATGTGAATTCATTGGTAAGTTATTTTAATCTTATCGCACGCCATACGAACCCATTATTAGATAAATCATCGATGAAAGTATCTGACGAGACTCACCTGAAACATAAAAGAAAACAAAATCATGAGTAAGCAATCACGTGATAACAAATAATGTTTGTCAACAACCAAACTCTCAGGAGCAATAAATTTCTTTCGCTTCCTCAGCCGCGTACATAATTACCCCACTATCATCTCGCGATCCTTGTTAACTTTCCGTGCGACATCCCAGCAAGTACCAGTAGTAGGCGATATAGAGGTTCGCTTATACGACGCAGCTCGTAACTGCCGGTGCGCGACACGTCGCTCGATCGCGTCGAGCGTAAATATCCGCGACGCACGTGCCGCGAGCTAACCCGGGTAATTGGCACGTACCGGTGGAATCGGTGCGGTATAAGTATCCACGATCTCGAGAACGCATTACGGGCAAGAAAAAAAATCCCGAGTTAAGCTTGTTTAAAATGAATTTTTCGTGTAGTTCTCGGTAAATTGCACGTTTTGCGCTCTGCTTGCTCGAGTCATTAGTGAGAGTGTCTCTGCGACCTTTTTTTCTCGACGAAATTAAATCGGATTACAAAATCTACTGGACACGGCAGCGTAATGGTTTAGCAAACCTCGATTGAATTTCCTAATAAAAATCGCGTGCTCTCTCCCAGACGTTCCACTTTTTTCAGACCCTTGTACATTGCTGTGTTTCTCTTCCTCTTCTGAGAAGAGAAGAAGCCAGAGGCGAAGGAAAAGAAGGAAGCACGGAGGGGTCCGTAAAGGAGCTTTCGAGTCCGCTCGGCGATTCGCTGAGCTTTGAAGGAGAAGGCGAGTCGCGCGCACATGTGCTCGAGTGGCCTAATTGAGCTGCGCTGTGGCAGCCTTCAAGCTTCCTCTCTTAATGCTTTTTTAACTTGAAAATTGCGCGGCGCCACAGATGCGGAATGAAAAGCTTTCATGGGCATCGCCCGTCAAAGGATATGATATGTGCGGCGGACATCGAGTGCTGCGCGCTTGCTTATGCAACTCGCAAGAGGATCGTTATGCAAGCTTGACTTTGATATGCACCTAATGTGGCTACTGCTGGAATCGTTTCAATATTCTTTTGTAATCTATTGAATATAGATTCCTTTAGATTATATCTCAAACGTTAATTCGCTGAAAGTAATTATAAACTGTTCGTTAACAATAGCGAAAAAAGAACGCTGAAAGATGAAAAACTCTCCGCCCAGCGTAAAGCGAATATAGACGCGGCGCAGCACAGTGCATAGCATACAATGGAGAGAGGCCGTTAAACATTATCGCAAAAGCCCTCAGTAGCTTTACGCTTAAATACCTCCGGCGGCCAAAGTCGGCCATGGATAACAAGTGTTTAGAGCGCTCGATTTTAATTAATTAGTTAATTAATTAATTTACCGCGCGCTCCAGCGAGAAGCGTCCGCTGAAAAGGAGCCGCGCGTCCGTCCGTGCTTTATATACAGCCGGGGCTAAATTCGCTTGAGCTGGTGGTCGTGTGGTAATTTAACCGAAGCTCTCCCTCCCTCACTCTATTCGTGAACTACCAGTCTATACAAGAGAGGTATGAAGCGAAAAGAAATATAAACAAAGGATAAAATAATCTATGCTTTTTGTTTCTTGATGGAAATTCCAATATTAATTATAATTTTAAAGACTTAAGACGCGCTTCGTGCGCAGTTATAGCATCAGTAGGCCAAACAAGGCATTGTTGTTAGCATTGGTGGCAAACCACTATATCTAGACTCCAAGCACACATTTGTTATGAGGAAAATGTAAAACTGCCTATTGCGCCACCTATTTTCACCTTCCATAGACACGGGGAGTTTAGGCAGGGACGAAAGGGCCAGTCCAAAACTGCTTTGTTTTGGTATATTTATATCGCTCTAGCGGTCCGCACGTACTACGTTTTGTACATTAAAATTAAGAATATTTAGACTCGCAACGGTGCTTTCAAAATAAAAATGTTTGATACATTATAACTATAAGTTTCGAATTTTTAGGTTCCCGCGACATAACAAAATACATCCCTTGTTATCATATTTTCTCAATTTTCACTTTTTGAGGTTAGGAATTCAAATATACTTAGACATTCCGCGGTAAAACGAACAGCCAATCAGACAGCGAATATAATGATTACCTCTTTTTTAGAGTAGGATCCAGAAAATGTTTCAAATAGTATATTGTGTGCCAAGGGCGTCAAGTGGGCTTTTTTAGGCCGAGTGTGGAGTTTGCCACACGAGGCCAAAAAGCCCACTTAGCCCTTGGTGCACACCATATTTTTTGTAACGCAAGTACAGATTTTTGCGTTTTTTTTTTTTTTAGATATTGAGTGCGATTGATGCAACTTTTTTCAGAATCGGCGACCACACTCTTAGTAGACTAATTTTTAAATTTATATATATATATATATATATATATATATATATATATATACATATGGAAAATTTCCCGAAAAATGTTAGCGGGCGTTTTTCAATTTTTTTTGCCCGCCGGTGTGAAAAAAGTTACTTTAGTCCCGCTTAATAGGTCAGAAAAACGCGAAAATCGTGCTTGTGTTACAAAAAATAGTTTTAATTCTTTATTTTTGTGACGTGTGCACTGTATGTAATATAGGAACAGTGAAACCGCAGTTTTTCATAGAAAAAAGAACAAAATGGTAAGGTCAGCCAGAGCAAAAAAAAAAAAAACTAGTCGGCGCGTATTTTAACAAGCGGTTGGCTACTGTTACCGCAGCTTTTTTCTCCCCGCCTGTTATTTTACCCACAGAAACGCTAAAAGTATTCATTGAAGTAGCGGAGAAGAGAGCGAGAACTCCATACGCGAATCTATGGGAAAAGAGAAGCTCAGAGAACTGTAAAAGCCGGAGGCGATAGGCCTTGATAGAGTGGCAGTACAGCTCGAGCGACCGCGTGATGCGCGAGCGCTAGCAATATTAATATTTTAAATTCAATTTAAATTCAATTAAACTTTGACTCCCGTCGACTGTACCGTCAGATTATACACACAGAGCACACGAAAATTTCGCCAGCAAAACTTTGCAGTCGCGCGCGATTGTTACATTTCGATTCCGAAGTATTGTGCATCGCTTTCAGTCAAACTCTCTCTCTCTCTCTCTCTCTCCCTGTCTCTTTCTTTTTTTGGTGTATACAATCTGGAAAGCGGGCATTCGGTCCTCCCCGTCCTTGTCGTCGTATAGGTCTCGTATAGATTTTAGTGTTCGCCGAACGGATTTAACCTTTCCGCGGACTGCCGAGCAGTACTCGATGCTATATACACGAATGGAATATAGCGAGGAGCCTGGGCGCACTTGATGCAACTCATTTTATGTAGTTACGGAACTTGGCACGCCAAGTTTATGCTCTACCGTCCGTCGAGTGTACGTTTATCGCTTCTCTCGTCTTGACGTTTACGATTTCGTCGCTATTGCTGTGCCGCCACCTTGCTGCTCTCCTATACTCTGCTACTGCATTTTTTCTCACGGTTTCATCCTAAGGGTTATTAGATTCCGCGGAAGTCCCGCTATCGTAAATCAGGCCGGACGGAGATAACGTATTGATGCAATTCGAGCGAAATTGAATCGTGTTCCTCTTGTCCTTTCGATGAAAAAATCACAAACGATCAAATCCCCGACGAGAGTAAACTCATATATTGACCAATTATACACACGTTTCCATTACACCAGCAGCTGGAAAAATCATTAAAATGTAAATACACAACGAGACGACAGTGTGCGGCAGCTTTTTATCACCGGCGACAAAACGCGCGCTAGTGCATATCCTCACAGTATATAACATCGAAATGCGTCACTGCACGAAGGCGTAAAATCTTCGGGCTCGATAGTAGATAGGCTATAGGCATACTGGCTCACACGGGTTCTAGCTCACCCCCTCTTCTCTCCAAGTGAGCCAAAACCCGTGCTGTGTATTTTAGATGGAGGGATTGTCGATCCCTCCCTTCCCACGCCTAGCGATCGAGAATTCTCCCCTCTCTCAAGGTGAGCTAGAATCCGTGGCATGTATTTTAGATAGAGGGATTTTTAGATCCCTCCCTTCCCTCTCCAAGCGATTGAGAATTTTCCCCACTCTCAGAGTGAGCCAGTAACCGTAGTGTGTATAAGGCCCAATTCTTCCCTTCTCCGCACCCTAAAAATAAATTAGTGGTGGGTTTATGCCCCTCCTCCGTATTCCCTCTGTCCAATGAACCGTAGTGTGTCCTCCTCTTTTTTTTCCCCGCATTACCCCTTCTCCAGAGCATTATAGATAGAGGGAGCGAACGGGCCACGGGCTTGACGCACTACCGGCATAAGCGAGAGAAAATACTACTATATGATTTTCGCGCTCTTTGCCACTCTGCACACTGCCTAGCTTTTGTTTCTTACTGAGATAAAAAGATTAGAATTTCCCATAAGCAGCGGTTCTCCGCGCAGGTATAAGATCGGCAACCAGTCGCACAGGATGATTTTCTATTTTATATTGGCGTGTCCTCGCGCAGATTATAGGACGGCAACCCTCGCACACTTATGTTTTTTCTTCCGACTTTACGCGCATGGCGTTATGAGATATTCACAGGGACTACATGTAGCAGATTGCGTAGTGTACATACCCTTACACTTCCATGCGGTCCTCAGCGCAGGTAGATAGACAGTAAACCCTCGAGGCTGAATGGACGAGCTAAACACTAATTGACACAGAGTGTTTCCCAGCCTCTTAACGACATTAGAGATCGATGTGTAATATGACTTTTTCCTGATCAACTCTGTCCGATGAGA
>CM053170.1:13266744-13286801 GCA_012977825.3 Pteromalus puparum | reverse complement strand
TTTATAGGCTCAATCCCTATTGTACGATGTTTTCTCGAATTATAAGCTTCGACCAAGTCAGGTAGAATACCCAACCATTTATAGCTTCCTTGTTTGCTAAACTCTAACCACATTGCATTTTTTAATGTTCTATTAAAACGCTCGCATATACTAGCATGAAGATTACTATGTGAAGAGTATAAGTTTATCTTATGCTTCTTCATGAGTTTCTGAAAACTTGAATTGTAAAATTCTTTTCCTTGGTCAGTTTGTAGATTCTTCGGTACTCGTCCTTGTTTCAATATCGACTTCATAGCTGCAGTAACATCATTACCACTCTTCGACTTGACAGGGACGGCCCATGCATACTTTGAAAATATATCTATGACAGTGAGTAAGTAATGAAAACCTTTGTTCTCATCAGAGTAAGGTATCATTTCAACAAGATCAGCTTGCCAAGTCTCATCTATACCACGTATGACATATTTTCTTCTCTTGTACCGACGACGTGCTGGCTTATGCAGCTCTTCAGCTACTCTTTGACGTTCCATCTTTATCGTCTATAGCGGATGATAATCCTCTGGAAATTCTTCTATACGATCTTTTAATTGTCTATTCAATTCTTCAATGATATAATTAACACCAGCGGAATTACGTTGAGTTGTTCTATAGAGATATTTCAGTTTTTCAGCCACTTCCACTTGATGTTTTTCAACTTCCTGCTTATATTCATCTATAACTTTACTTATTCCAGCAAGTTTAGAAGCTATATAATTTATTTCAGTTTGTAGGATAACTTTCAGTGAATGCACGGTGATTGCATCGTTTGGATCACGCGGGGCTCCTAGATTGCAAAGCCGCTTATTTTCTAAATCAAAATCACCGTCTGATGTCAAATTGAAACCAATGCCTGGAGGACCGCGACTCACTTGCGAGCCCTCAAGTTTTCTTCCAAACACATCGAGACTCATGATGCTACTGATCCAAATAAGAGAGTTGTGGATTAATATATATGCCCAGCTTCACGTAATTCCTCAATAATTGATTGGATTTCATTGACGTGATTGTTATTTCCAGCAGATCGTTCGGCAATCAATAATCTGAGTCGATCGATAAGCTCGTTTGGATCATCCCAGTAGACGAGATCAATAGAAGAATTTTTCTTAGCTATTTTATATTTAGGTATAAGTCCTCTGCCACTGCTGCTGATGTTGTTTTTATTTGGAGTGCTACGGAACATTGGTGCCAAGACATTCTTAAATTTATTACTCCTCGAACCTCGCAAGGATTCATTTTTGCTGTATTTTTTCCGATGAGCATTTGTTGCTTCCAGGATCTTGCGATAATTTTCACGATCTGATGAACTCAAAAGAAGTTCATCCGGATATTTTTTAAATAGCAATTCCATTAGTCCACTACTCTTAGGATAACTTTCACCTCTGACTATGACATATTTATCATCAAATTCAATTTCTGAATCACCTATCATATACACTCCATCAACTTTCCGCACTCCATATATATTATCAATTGTTTTGCGGCTTTTATCCAGCAATGACAAGAAGTCTTCCGATGATTCATTTTTTTTTCCACTCATAGATTTAAATGAAGAATTGATTATTGTGCCAGTCATTGACTCAAAATCATCATCATCATCATCATCATCATCATCATCGTTGAATAAACTTGAATTATTATTATTATTATTTAGATCGTTTAGCATACTTGATCTGTCAATTCTTATTCGTTTTCTCATTTTTTTACTCTTGTGTGTATCCAAAATGTGATTAGATGGATGCTGCTGCTGTAGGCTTTCACTTTTCATGTCAACAAGTTTCTCGAGTGGTGTGATGACTGGTTTCAGAGTATCACCGATGACTTTTTCAAAATTATCTTTTTCATGTTTTAATAGAGTGTATTTTCTTTTAATAGCCTCACGAGCTCGCAAGAGCTCGCTGAGAATATTCTTCTCTTCCTTGAAGTCTGACATGCTGTCGAGATGATGTCTACAACTGTACTGTAAGTTTTACACTCATAATTCCTTTTTTATTGCAAAACAGTCAAATCCTTTTCTGTATCGACCCTCATTCATCGCTCTATCTTTGTCAATGACAATGAATCCATACTTATCATTCTTCCAACACTCTGAGCAAAGATTTCGAAATTCATTGAAAGTTAAATCGGTGTTCACATGATCCTCATAGATATGCTTAAGATTCACATCATCTTGACGATAAATCACTAGTAAATTAACATTATCTCTAATGAGATGTTTTCCTATATGGGCATATGATTGACATAGATAGAAACTGTCTACACTTTTATGTCTCCCCATGCAGAAAAATGCTCGGACGTTATCCTGCTTCTCACAAGCGACATCATCAAATATCATAATTGAATTTGGAAGTGCTTCATCTGGAGATACTACGGATTCATGCTCACTGAACGGAAGATATGATACTCCTTCAATCGGCTCCAAGACATTCTTGAGAAATTGATACTTTGGCTGATTCAAGGATTTTGAGTATACGTACAAATTTTCGAACCTAAGACCATTGGGATGTGTAATTAAAGCCAATAAACTATTTGTTTTTCCACAATTTGATGGTCCGCAGAATACTGCTCGTATACTATCTGGCAGTAATTCACCATGTCGCTTCTTTCTCTTCTCTTTTCCAAAATCGAAGTTCCCGACGGGGAGTTTGACATTCTGCTCAGTAAAATCCATGTTCACGTAACAGAGTCAGATTCAACATTGAGCTCTTGAAATATAAACGCTTGTTTTATACCTTGATCGTCAGTTGTAAATCAACACTCGAAGAGAGATGATCATTCACAAATCTCAGAAAGGGCCGAAAGGCAATGGACTGCTTGATAAAGTTATCAATAACTTACCCTTTGAAATGCATCTTCCCGGATATCAATACTGCGGTCCCGGAACCAAATTGAAAAAGCGAATGAAAAGAGGAGATCCTGGAATTAATCCGCTAGATCAGGCGTGTAAAGAACATGACATAGCATACTCTGATAAAAACGGAGATCGTAGAGCAGCTGACAAGAAGCTTGCTGATAAAGCTTCGCAACGTGTCAGAGCCAAAGATGCTAGTCTTGCTGAAAAAGCATTTGCTTTGGCGGTTAACAGTGCTATGAAATTAAAAGGAAAAACTGGAATGGGACTGAAATTTAATAAGTTAGTGACTGCGGCTAAAAAATCAATGACTGCAAGTAAATCTTCTCGCAAGGTTATTCAATCAGCCTTGAAGGGTGCACGTCAAACTGTTAAGAGTGCAGGAGGAAAGAAAAAAGTTATCATTCCTCGAGTTCTACCGCTTCCATCGAAAATTGGAGGAGTTCTTCCTTTTCTCATTCCACTATTTGCAGGACTCAGTGCAACTGGTGCTCTAGCAGGAGGTGCTGCTGGAATAGCTAAAGCTGTTAATGATGCTAAAGCCGCGCAGAAAAATCATGAAGAGAGTAAGAGGCATAATAAGACCATGGAAGCTATTGCTTTAGGCAAAGGACTCCATCTTAAGCCCTATAAAACTGGAATGGGATTATTCATGTCACCTCATATCGGTCGTGGCAATCAAGTGAAAAAAAAAAAAAAAACTTCGATTTAACTTTGCCGAATCGTCCACTGACTGACTACGATCTAAAAAAATATGCTCATATGATGAAAATCTCAGATTTCCGAGGTGTTTTCATGAGAAATAATCTGCCTCCCAATGGTCCATGGTATAATGAATCTGCAGTGGTTAACTTGGATGACTATCAAAATAGAGGTACTCACTGGGTTTGTTATCGCAAGCAAGGTTCTGAAGTGCTTTATTTTGATAGTTTTGGTGATCTCAAACCTCCCAAGGATCTCATGATGTATTTTAACGTGAAAGAAGTGAAATACAATTACAAAAGATATCAAAATTTTGACTCATTCATATGTGGCCATCTTTGTCTCTACTTCCTGGCTGGGAGACTATAAAAGAGGTGCTCGCAGACGAATGGATTCATTATCGTCCGATCAGTCATGGAAGATAGCTTCACTCTAAGTCTCTCAGGAAACTCATCTGTCTTAGAAGCACAATATTTTCCTTCGATTGAACTACCACAGCATAAGAATTTTGTCTTGGGATTAGTTGAACTTTTAACATTTAACTCTATTCCCAATGTCGACCTATCAAATAATAAACTTCATTTGAGCAAAAAAGATATTATTACAATCCCTACTGGCAGTTATGAGATTGATGCTATCAATCAATTTTTACAAGAAACTTTGAAATCCAAAGGAATTGAATTTTCTTTGAAAGCTAACAACAATACTCTCAGAAGTGAAATTCACTGCAGTCATCTGATAGATCTCAGACCTCACGATTCCATAGGTCGTCTCCTTGGCTTTGCTCCTCGCATTCTCAAAGAGAACATACAACACAGCTCTGATTTACCTGTAAAAATATTGAGAATCAATGCACTCAGAGTTGAGTGCAATATTACTGCAGGTGCTTATATCAATAATAAAAAAGTTCATACAATCCATGAGTTCTTTCCCAGAGTGCCTCCAGGATACAAAATCTTAGAAGTTCCGTCTCATGTGATATATCTACCACTCAGTGTCAAGTGCATAGATCATCTACAAATTCGAATTGTAGATCAGGATGGAAATTTAGTGAATTTTCGAGGAGAGGAAATCACTATTAGACTTCACATCAAATCTGTATAATGGGCATCGTTTACAATTCTGGAACATATATAAGTCAGCCACCATGTCAACGAGTCATCAGTCGACCGAAGAAACTCAAACCGTTAACACGGAAGAGCATTCAGTTTCTGAAAAGCCTAGGACTAAAAGTTCGTGGAAAAAATTCACGTGTATAATTCTTTGCTGCTTCCAGAAAAATGGACGAAATTCTAAGCATTCAATCAGGTGTCGTATTCGATGAGTCTATTGCTCATTACGAGGTACACGCCCATCAACCATACTCATCATTAAGCTTTGATAATAGTGATGAGATTCGTATTTCTATCCAACATCAAGATCTATGTCTCTTGCCATCACGTAGTTCTATCCATGTATGTGGAAAATTGAAACTCAAAGGTGGTTCAACAGCACCAGCTAAAACTAAATTCGTGAACAATGGCATTTGTCATCTGTTTGATGAAATTCGTTATGAAATTAATGCTGTGGAGATAGATAAAAGTAAAAATGTTGGTTTGAGCACTATCATGAAAGGATGGACTTCATTTAATTCGAATCAGAATAACATGCTAGAAAATGCAGGCTGGCTTGGCAATGAAGAGGACGACAAATCGTTTGTCGATGAAAAGGGAAACTTTGACGTTGCGATTCCGCTGAGTATGATCATGGGCTTTGCAGAAGACTATAAAAAAATTATAGTTAACATGAAGCATGAGCTCATTCTTACAAGATCGAGAAGCGACTTGAACGCAATAATCCAGGAAGGAACTACGACAGCTGGTGCAACTACTTATGAAGATTGTGAAGTAAAAATAACGAAAATAGAATGGTTAATGCCATATGTCATTGCATCTGATAAACAAAAAATTCAGCTATTGAATTTCATTGGTAAAGATAATCCCATCTCTATGTGTTTTCGTTCTTGGGAAATATTTGAATATCCTCTTCTCCCAAGCACGAATAAACACGTCTGGACAGTGAAAACTTCAAATCAACTGGAGAAACCTCGTTTTGTAATTCTCGGACTACAAACAAAGAGAAAAGCTGTAAGAACTGCAAATGCCAGTAGATTTGATCATTGTGAGATAAGTAATGTGAAACTTTTCTTAAATTCACAATATTATCCATACAACAATATGAATCTCGACATATATAACAATCAGTATGCGATTCTCTATGATATGTATGCTAATTTTCAAAAATCATACTATGGTAGAGATCCACAGCCGATGCTGACAAAGCCTATGTTCATCAAGAATGAACCGCTCATAGTTATTGACTGTTCACGACAAAACGAATCTCTCAAGAGCGCTCCTGTCGATGTACGTCTAGAGTTTGAGGCTAAAAAAGATTTTCCTGCCAACACTTCAGCCTACTGCATGATCTTACACGATCGTATCGTTCAGTACAATCCCATCAGTGGGGATGTCAAGAAACTCGTCTAGGCTGCATAAAAATATGGAGTATGCAGTAGACATGACTGGTTTCAAGCAAACCGAAGGAGATTATATTCTAAAGGAAATTGCAATCATTCCTCTCAACGATAGTAGTAGTAGTGATCCTGTTGTTCTAATATTCAAAAATCCCTTCTCATGGAAAAAACTCTCTGACAAAATGCAAAGGGAAAACAACTGGCTTAAACATAATTATCATGGCATCAAGTGGAAAACCGATGGACATGACTACTGCCAAATTGGAAACTTGCTTCGTGACGCTTGGAAGCGTTATTCAACTCACTTTGCGGCACTGCAAACAATCTCTGTTTATTTTTAAATATTAGGGTGGAAGTTCTTTCAAGTTCGAAAGTAGCACTCAATAAATAGTACACAAAATGTTTTTTTTTTTTACAAAAGTATATATATTTTCAGTAACTTGTACATAATAATAATACACAAATAAATTTATTTATTTAAATATAATACTATTTGCTTTTTTATTGACTACAACCTAATTCCTTATCCATTTACAAAGTCACGGAGTTTTATCAAAGAATTTCATCTTTATTTATCCAACTATTATGTTCGTCACTAAATCCTAACCATACAATTCAAATTTCCAAAATCTCATGAAAAAGCACAAGATAAACCTATACTCTTCATATAGTAATCTTCATGCAAGCATATGTGAAAGATTCAATAGAACATTAAAAAATGCCTTTTTGATACTTTTGATACTTTTTGATACTATTTCATACTTTTTGATATTTTTTTGATACTATTTCATACTTTTTGATATTTTTCTTGATACTATTTGATACTTTTTGATACTATTTGATACTATTTGATACTTTTTGATACTATTTGATACTTTTTGATACTTTTTTTTTATACTATTTGATACTTTTTGATACCATTTATTTATTAATTTCTTTTTCAATCGAAATAAAAGTCTTTAAATGCAAAAGTAGCAAGATAAATCAAAAGTATATACAATACAGCTAAATGCATTTAGGAAAGAGATATGCATTTAATAATTATTACATCTGCACTTTTTTATTTTTTTTTTTATGCGTGTTGACCGTCTAAGTACTTGAGATAGTCGAGGCGAGTCCATCTGCTCTAGGCAAGGACACGGCTGGCAGGTGCATCTCCGGCAGCGAAAGCCATTTCTCTCTCTCTAGCATAGAGGTATTACTACTAGAGGGAAGAAGCCAGCCCGAAGCGTGATGCTCATGAAGAGATAGAGAGAGAGAGAGAGAGAGAGAGAGAGAGAGAGAGAGAGAGAGAGAGAGGGAGAGAGAGAGAGAGAGAGCTATAGAAAGTTAGAAAGAGAGCGCAATATTAAGGGACGAAATGGGGACCGTCGAAAATCCCCCCCCCCCCTCACCTAAAACAGACTCTGTCTCTCTCTCCCTCTGCGTTCTGGTCGCTCTGGCTTGCCGATGCGCTCCCCTCACGTCTCGTAGCTCTCGCTCTCTTTCTAATATGCTGTGCGCTCTCTCTAAGAAAGCAGCAGTGGAAGGAAGGGACTCTCTTCCCCTCTAGTAATACCTCTATGCTCTCTAGCCGAGTAGCGCGCTCAGGGCCCGTTCGCTCCCTCTATCTATAGTGCTCTGGAGAAGGGGCGATGCAGGAAAAAAAAGGAAGGAGAACAAAATTATCCACATCTATACGAGAGACACCCGTGCACACGGTCAGTAAAATATATATTGACCAGCCTTTGCGGTACTGATAACCCATCAGTTATTTCTACGGTTGATTTTTTTTAAGACAGGAGAATTGTGAGATTTTCCTCTTCTCGTGTGAAAAAAGATCTTGGGAAAAAATCTCTCATCGGACAGAGTTGACAGAAAAAGTCATTTACACACAGTCTCTAATGCGAAAAGGCCTAGGGAAAAACACCTGTGCAAAGGTTGCCGTCCATATCAGCTCGAGGGTTACTGTCTATCTACCTGCGCGAGGACCGCATGGAAAGTGTAAGGGATAGTACCTACGCAATCTGTACATGTAGTCTGTGAAATATCTCTAACGCAATGCGTAAAGGCGGAAGAAAATAACACCTGTGCGAGGGTTGCCGTCTATACCTGCGCGAGGACCGCAATAAAAATGAAAAACACCTGTGCGAGGGTTGCCGTCTATACCTGCGCGAGGACCGCTGCTTATGGGAAAATTCTAATCTTTTCTTCTCAGAAGAAACAAAAGCTAGCAGGTGCAGGTGGCAAAGGAGGCGAAAATCATATAGTAGTATTTTCTCTCGCTTTAGCCGAGTAGTGCGCTCAAGGCCCGTTCGCTCCCTCTATCTATAATGCTCTGGAGAAGGGGTAATGCGGGGAAAAAAAAGAGGAGGACACACTACGGTTCATTGGACAGAGGGAATACGGAGGAGGGGCATATACCCACCACTAATTTATTTTTAGGGTGCGGAGAAGGGAAGAATTGGGACTTATACACACTACGGTTACTGGCTCACTCTGAGAGTGGGGAAAATTCTCAATCGCTTGGAGAGGGAAGGGAGGGATCTAAAAATCCCTCTATCTAAAATACATGCCACGGATTCTAGCTCACCTTGAGAGAGGGGAGAATTCTCGATCGCTAGGCGTGGGAAGGGAGGGATCGACAATCCCTCCATCTAAAATACACAGCACGGGTTTTGGCTCACTTGGAGAGAAGAGGGGGTGAGCTAGAACCCGTGTGAGCCAGTATGCCTATAGCCTATCTACTCTCGATCTATCGATTGCGCGACTCGCGTGTCGCCCGGCCGTTACTTAAATATGGACTCCTCCTTCTCTCTCCGCGGTGTGCTTTCCTTGTGCGAGGATATAACGCGCGGGATATTTTCGAGTTTCCGAGAAATCGCGCGGAGGCGTGAAATGACGCGCTAGCGCGGAAGTGTTGAAGATTCAATTCAATTCTATTGCTATCTGATGGGCGAGAGAGGTTCGTGTAAATTCATGCTTTACTGTTGTGCATAGCTGATATAGATAGTATACAAGCTCGTCGGCTGACCCATTTCGACTTAGACTACTCAAACGCCTACATTCGCGATAAAAGCGCAGCGCCGAAAAATTCTCTTTCTCAAAAACGAAAAAAAGGCAGAGAAGATGAAAGCTTCATACCGCGCAGCTTTTTAACGCGAATAGCACGAGTACACGTGCCGTATCTTTTTCAGTGAGTGTAGCAGCACGGGCGTCATTCCTCGGCTTGTCTCTAATGGCCGACGCGATTTTTTTATTCGAACACACAAAGGCCTCCTTACATTTGATTATACGCGAGCAGAGAGAGAACTCTAGCCTACATTCCGCGGGCGCGCGATAAAAAATCGCAGGGGACTTTACGACGTGTCACGCAGCCCTGGACATACGTCGTCGTCGTCGTCGTCGTCGTCGTCGTCGTCGTGGGGCTTGACGACGAGTTTTCGCTTCGTTTGCCGCCCCCTCTCGACTAGAAGAGAAGGAGGAGCACCGGCGCCGTTTACGTGCCGTGACGTGCGCCCTGGGAATACGACCCTACACGCGCCGACTCCTTTTTTTGCGATTTGCGCTCTCTTTATCTCTCTCCGCGTGTATGCGACGACTCGACTCGACGATAGCGGTTTTACTTTTAGCTGCGGTGGAGGCTTTTATGCATATTATACTGTTTGAGTACAGCGAGTCGATTGCGCTAGCAGTTAATTTTACCTCGAAGTAAAATTTATCAAGAGCTTTTGTATATACCCATATAGGCTAGTACTATATAAGTCCCTACGAAAACCAGCACAGCCCAAATTCTTATCGAAGAGTAGCACGGTTCATTCTCGCCGCGAAGAGTAGCACAGAACCGTTTCGCTCCGCGAAGAGTAGCACAGTTTAGCTTCTCTCCGCGAAGAGTAGCACAGATCAACTTATGCCGCGAAGAGTAGTACAGTTAAGCTTCTCTCCGCGAAGAGTAGCACAGCTCAACTTATGCCGCGAAGAGTAGCACTGATACCACGAGCTATTTATTCTTTAAAATGTCATTAACAAGAGCTAATTAATATAAACATCTACAATATCAGGATTAAAGTAACAATAATAAAAAATAATTTATATTAATAAATAAAATATTTATTTATTTTTATATATTTACAATCGACTGACCTTGAGGCGATGGTAACTAAACGCCTTGTACCATCAAAATACCACGAGTTTTATAACTCGATTGTAAATATATAAAAATAAATAAATATTTTATTTATTAATATAAATTATGTTTTATTGTTGTTACTTTAATCCTGATATTGTAGATGCTTATATTAACTAGCTCTTGTTAATGACATTTTAAGGAATAAATAGTTCGCGGTATCAGTGCTACTCTTCGCGGCATAAGTTGATCTGTGCTACTCTTCGCGGAGAGAAGCTGAACTGTGCTACTCTTCGCGGAGCGAATCGGTTCTGTGCTACTCTTCGCGGCGAGAATGAACCGTGCTACTCTTCGATAAGAATCTGGGCTGTGCTGGTCTTCGTAGGGACCGACGATATAAACTCTCTTCTGACCGCTCGCATGCCCTTCAGCGCATCCCGAACAATAACTAAAATTCTCAGGCGCAAAGCAAACAAAATGTTTCCAAGCGTCCATTAGTCGAGAATACAGAAGGCACTTCGAAGACGATTAGCGCAGGGCTGCTCTTGCACGCAACAAGCGAGTTCTCGCACTGAGCACAACACACAGCGCCGCCCCAGAGAGTACGGCTAAACAGACGGCTAAACTGCGCCGCGGCTCTCTCTCTCTCTCTCTCTCTCTCTCTCTCTCTCTCTCTCTCTCTCTCTCTCTCATCCTCCTGTATATACACACAGACACCTATACCAGCGGCGCATCTATTCACGGAAACGCGAGTTTCCCTTCTCCAAGAGAGCTGACGGCGTGGTCATCCCCCGCGGGCATCGCGTATTTGCTTTGATTTGCCAAGTTTCCGGTAAGTTAGTTACGCACGCGACTACAAGGCTCTAGCGCCGCTGGGCTATCTTCCTCTCTCTAGAATTATGAATGTATACTATACAAGGCCTCGCGCTCTGGTGTATCGCGATGCTGTTGCGGAGAGAAACTTTGCATTGTGCGGACAGGCAAGCTCAAAGACGAGGAGAGAGAGTGAGAGCTGTGTGTAGAGTTACTTCTCAAACGATCTATCGGACAAGTTTGCCGTTTCATGAGCCCACGAGTTTTTGCCGCTTTAAGAAGCTGCTTATTATCAAATTAGCTTTTGTTGAAAAAGTGCGCGAGAGAGAAAGTTGCTTGAGAAGTTTCTTCGAGGGTTATTGGACTGCGAGGCTTCTTTTTTAATGGGTTTTATGAGATCATGATCTCACGTCTACCACCTTTTTTTGTATACACGCGATAAGTTCACAGTGACTTGCAATCTCGTGCGCATTATTCCCTCTATGCAAATTTGAAGAACCGGTGTGTACACGTAGAAGCAAGTGTTAATTCAGTGAAACGCGAAACTCATTAAATCCACACTGATCGGATAATAATCTGCGGTGCGGGGCGGTAAAAATTCCATTTTTTACCATAACTCCGTCATCCTCGCGCGGACTCCGAAAGGAGCTTAGTCACGATCGCCGAGTTTATATTTCGTCGAGGCGACGGACGGTGTGAGCACCACAAAAGCCATGCAATGAAAAACTGGAGCGTGAAATTCGCGCGGACGACTGTACGCCGGAGCTTTGGTGGGGGAATAGGCCATCCGCGTCATTTAATCCGACTGACGAAAGTAATTAATGAACGTTTGAATAAGTAAATAAATCAATGACATTAATGGATAATCGAGTAATCGCCAGCCTGTCTAAACAGAGAAATGCAGGCTGTTTTGTGGTTGACAGCCCGACGCGCGAGCGGTGTTCGATTTAATCACTATCAACGTATTTTAGAATTCGCTTTTAATACACTATACACGCGACATATCGGCGAGTTGTTTCCACAATATATGCAGGGAATGCATTAGTTCGAATGAGCGATTTCCATAAAATGATTAAACGTTGTATTAGTACTCGTAGCATTATGGAACTCGTGTGCGTATTTATTAGTTCTATTGATCGACAAGATATGTATTAATAATGTTCGCGTCTATCGGTACATTCATTCCTTTCATTTATTTATACAATCAATGCAATCACCATTTTCACTTTCCATTTTTCGACCAAGCGAAATTCGCGCACACATTTCCGACAAACGTTCGAATCCCTCAAAACGAAAAGAAATCGAAATTGCCTGGCAGCGCCCTCTGCAGAATTCGCAATCGCGTAATTACGTATACACGCTGCGAGCGTGTACGTCCAATTTTTCAAAAATTACAAAGCGAAAACCGGACCGCTCTGGGACGCAAAGCCTCGCCCGCCATTAACAATAATTACAAAATTCAAAAGTACCCGCTTAACGTGCGCATCATTAACATGCGCGATCGGCGTCCTCCCTAAACACTCGAGCTACGGCATGAAATCCGGGCGATTTCGCTCGGGGGGTCATCATTTAATAAGCGGACTTTTCGCCGAATGGCAACGATCACGCGGTGTAATTATTTATCGGGATTTCTCTCTCGAGCGTAAATCGATTGGGGGCAGTTTTGAAACGAGCGCGCTAATGCGCGCGTGATTTGCGGGACTAAAGTGTCTTCCGCGAAGGCCTCGAGAGCGTTATTTTAATCCTGGCTAGGCGCTTAATGAATGCGTTCGAGTTCGAGGTGTATACTGGTTTAGAGCCCCGATTGCCTGTTATTGCATACAGGGGGTGTGTGTATGTTTATGCAGTGTAGCTCGCAGTGTAGAGTAGAAATTTGTTTTTGATTAGAATTTTCGGAGATTGATTTTTCGTTGATTGCCCAGTTCTATATTTATACTCTAAGTGAAATTCGATTGTACAAATGCCAATGTAACAGGTACTCCGCGTTTTAATATTTTCAACGGGATCTCACTAACTGAGTCAAGAGTATTTCTGTTGCATGCCAGTACAATATTTCTCGCATTATTATTTGTTCATTTCCAGAAAATCGCGTATTCCCTTTTATATGCCACATCGAGTTGAATCATCCCCCTTTCAAAATTTGAACAGACAAGAACGTTACGTATACAGCACACTATACGCACAAAAGCCGTGTACATACAACACAATAAGAACGGAACAGTTGATATTCGCAATGGCAATAGAGGTGCGCTAATTTTCCGAAAATCCCGCGGCCGTTTGATCCCCCGTCCAGCTCTGTCGGGTTAATCCGGACAGCCAAGCCAGGCTATTCGCGCGTCACTGACGCGACGGCTGAACTATACGCGGGAATACCGGCTATATACGCACAGCTGTACGTGTGCTGCTGCTGTACAGTACAGCCTCGGTAGATGCAAAGTTGCTGCCCATTACGCAGAGTGCACCCAGCCGGACGGAGTAAACACAGGTATATGCGGGAGCTTGTTTTTGTAAATGGTTATGCCAGACAGCGTCGTGGTTTAGCCTGGATATATTGAATCTTTCGCTTTTTTCGATTTTTTAGCCATCGAAATGAGACAAACTGAACGTATTTGAAGTTCGATATATGAGCGTCTTGAATGGACAGTTGAAATGTAATGCTTTTCATTCACCCGCGAGAAGTGGCGCTCGCCAACCACACGATCTACAAAAAAATCGTTACAGCCAAATTAAAAACAAGCAGATACAACAATTAGCCAAGTCATAAAGAGAGAAAATAGTCTACACACACGGCCGTATTATGGCAGCAACGAGTTTCCGGGGGAAAATACATTCGTCCGCGTCGGTGCGGGACAAGGCGAGCAATAGTCCGCGGCTTTAGGAAGAGGATTAAATTCGAGCATCGAGTGTTCATCGCGGCGGCGACTCCGCGCAGCGGAATATTTGAATAACTTGTAAATCCCTTCCAATACGCATTTGATGCCCGGCTGGCTTTTCCCATTTCCCTTTGCTCCCCTTTCTCTGCATGTGTGTGTGTGTGAGTGAGTGAGTGAGTGTGTGATTGTCTCTTTGGCAAGCTTTCCCTGCGTCGTTTTTTTTTTTAACGTGCGCGTCAAATCCAGCCTATTATAAAAAAATGATCCCGAGCGTTTGCGTGTAATGATCGCGCGCCAACAAACTGCGAGACGCGCGTGTATAAGGCAATGACCTCGAACTCAGTTCGCGAGAGCTAGAAAAACGGTATTATATTTCTTCGAACAATTTCGACGACATTTACGTGCAGTTGCAGTTACAGTAAAAGCGGCCCAATACACAGGGCCAACAAGGCAGTTTGAGCGTGGATGGCACACTACTATATCTAGACTTGATGCGCAGATAACGATGTGGGGAACAGTAAAGTACCTATGCCGCACCTATCGTTGCTAGCCAGAAAATAGAGAGTAGGAATTTCAAGCAATACGGTTTTGTTTCACGGTTAGATATACCCTGGTAGAAACCGGAATCCCATTATTGGCTAGTTCTTAGACTGCGAATCCAAGAACTAGGTTGTTTTCTTTGCCATTTCATAGGCTGAATGAAACGCTTTTTAACCTATTTATTGGATAGTTCTTGAATTCACTCTGCCTACCTTGTTTCTGAGTACAAACAGCCCATTAAAGTTGGTCGAGTAACACAACTGAATTACACGTGGCTCATCGCGGTTCGAGGTTGGAATTGGAAAATCGTAGCTAGCAGGCTTGGATTCGAGTTTTTTGTTTAAAGTAAACTATAGAATAATTATTTGCATCAGAAAAAATTCTGTCTGACCGGGGATTTGAACCCACGCCCTGCACGAGGTCAAATAAATACGGTCGTGCGCCTTAACCAACTAAGCCACGCAGACGTTCTTCCCCACGAGCCCTACGAACTTCGCCATATGTTTAAATTATAAAAATTATTCAGTTTACGCCTAATTATTAATAATTGTGTATCTTGCATCCAAAAAACTAATTGATTTATTGATACTTTCATAAAATATAATTCTCACCCATAAAAAATGCACAAGATATCGCTACATTTGAGGAATTTAAAATGTCTAGTTTTTTCACATTTTACTTAGCCAGTTTCTGCCTTTACGACCATTTTAAATAGGCACTTTTCTACCAGGGTACTTGTATGCTTTATTACGCCAGTTACATAGTGGAACATTTTTGTTTTAGTAATAATTATTGGTCAACTATATATATATATTGATATGAATATGAATACGCCAGAATTACTGGTCTCTTAAAAGTTAAAACAAGAAACGCGTTGAATTTTGCTAGATTATAAGAAAAATGTTTATTGCATGATTGCTAAAGTTTTATCAATGAAATTAAGAGCGATTGCATTTTATTAATTTCGCAAACAACTATATATTTCGTTCGAATTCCACTGCAGTCATTTTTAATGCCTGTTCGTCGTACTAATTTACTCCTGATTTTCCACAGATCACGGAAACAGGGTATAGAGATCGAGACTCGCGCAAATATAAATTCAGTCCACGGCACGTGCACACAAAAAGCCTCGCTACCGGTGCGCACGATAGCTTTTAGCCGCGAGATATTCATTAATTCAGAAAAATCGACTTTCCCCCCATTGGCGTATTCGAATCAATGAATATCTCACGGCTCGATACGTAGAGCGTAAAGAGAACATGCGAAAAATTTCCTTCCGCGGTGATAATTGGAAACAAAAGTTACTGAAAATAATCTACCGTGTTAACTGAATAACGAAGTAGGCGAAGGCTGAAACGAGCTCGTTTGCTTTTTGCTCAGCGTTGTTTTATCAGCGAAACACACGAGGTGAATAATTTCGTTGATAATTTTTCATGAGGTATACAAAGATTTATTTTTGCTTCAGGGATTGCTTTCAGCACTCATTGGATGGTAATCGAATCATTGCATTGAATGCTCAAAGCTTTTTCTGACTTCTATATCCTAAAGAAAATCTAATGGACGTTTGAATTTAACTCGATTAATAATTTCAGGTATACGAAAGCAGAGATTTGTTGCACTCAGGTTTAAAGTTGTCTGTCAATTCAAAAATCCATTACTCTACTGCAACTAGTTATTAAATCCGGATAAAACTCTCTTCTAAAAAAAATCTATTATATATAAAATACGCGATCATCAAAAAATCATTCCTCTACTAAAAGAGTCCTCACTAGTCGAACACCGACTGCACGTGCGCGAAATTCCAGAGCCAGCGCAGTACTGCTGCTGCTGCTGCAACAAGTCGAGAATCCACACACAGCCCCGAGATGTTGTTTCAGGTTAGCCCCTCACCCTACGCAGACAGACAGGCAGAGGCGAACGGCAGCGCGCGGGGGTTAAGTTAGATTACGCCGAGCGACCGGAGCGCGAGAGGAGGAGGAGAGGTAATGAACAATCGACCAGGCGCGAGGCGTTCAACCCTTTGTTTCCAGATAATGGATAAACGGTGATCGTCGATTCGATTGTTTCTGCTGTTGCACGCTCGGCGAGCCGCACGAGTAGCGAGCTCTCTCTCTCTCTCTCTCTCTCTCTCTCTCCCTCACTCTTTCTCTCTTCACGAGCGCGTGATTCCATTCGGAATGTGCGCGCATCGCGCTTCCCGACGTTTATAACTCGACGCTTTGCTCCATTTTTTTTTCACCGATGGATACGTGCGCTTTTATAACGTTATTGCGTTTGTTCGATGGTATCCATCGAGAGTAATTTACTTACCTAAGTTTGGATGTTGTTCAAAGGTTTGTAATTTGAATATATTATACGATATCTTACCTGATTTTTGCCTTTGAGGACGAGCACGTTGGTAACGCGACCAAAGGGCATACCCAGGTGAATGATCTCACCCTCGGACACCTCGTTGGGGATGTTTCTGATGTGTATGACTCGAGAAGGTTTGCCATTTTGACTCTTGTCGAGTTTCGCCTGGAACAAAAATCAAGAAAATTTTGTTAAAACTCCGTCAAAAATTTCATAAAAGTAAAAAATCGCTACGTAAATCCCACCGAGAAGTGCATTAGCTCTTCAAAGTTCCGGCCTATTAAATTCGCCCTTCTCGTCACACACTGCACAGAAGAAGCCTCGGAACTCCGCCCGGGCAATAAAAAGCAGGGAACTCGCTCTCCCTGACTGAGAGCTCGAGGGCACGGGACCTCACAATGCCTCTCTTGCATATATCGATGGCACGGGGGGAAGCGCAGGCGAAAACTTAACTCACGAAAATTGGTGCTCAAATGCGGACCGACGGCGGCGAGGAATTTCGCCTCGACGATACTACGCGACTAGTAGGTAGTAGAAGGAGAAGAGAAAAAAAGAAGAGGAAGACGCTGCTGCTGCTGCCTCCGCATTTAAATCGAAGCCCGTTGTGCGACGCCCGAGGCTGAGTTTTCAATCACAGCTCAATCTACTCGCGCTCGCGCGTCCTCTTTTCCTTTCTTTGCTCCCGCGATATCCCCTTAAAATTCACTTGCTTCCTCCCGCGCATACATGTGCACACACTCACTTATACGCCTCGCCGAGCCACAGAGCGAGGCCTATGGCTTATCCAGTGCGCGACAGAGGAGACTCGAAAAAAAAACGCTGTTGAGGTTTAGTCGGTCTAACTGATCGGAAAACGCAATTCCTGCTGGGAGATACGGAGGAAGAGAGATGGGTATTAAACCCGTCGCGAAGAATCGCTGCCTATATATGCGCGGAACGTCGTGGGGATGAGGTGGAGCGATCGCTTGTCGCGTTTCTTTCTTGAGCGAGGTGAGGCTTATTTTCTGGAAAATTTTCAAGAGGGCGAATTCGGTGGTTTATACTCCGCTCGTTGTTATTTTTAATGCACGTACTAGTTATTATTTTTGAAACAAAAAGTTGATGAAAGAAAATGTAAAAAGAGGAGGTCAACAAATTTATTAAACTAAGCTGGACGTAGTTTTGTAAAGGAATTTTTTTTTAAATGCTTAAAGAGCATTAAAATACACGCAGCGTGGAAAAATTTTCAAAATTTGTACTCTCAGGAAATAAAACTCGCTTGGAAAAGGTTTTCACTGGGAGTTCGAGGACTCTCCCAGCTTGTGTACACACAAAAATGCGTGTTATGAATTCACTATGAGCTCGGAATATTGTGTTGATATTTACTAAAATACTCGGCATACGCGGAGAAATATACGAAGCGACGCTGGCACAGTCGAATAACATCTAAGATATGAATATGATTTTTTACCATTTGACAGTTTTTAACCATGTTTATTCTCGAAGAAGAAAAAAGATTATATTTTTTCTCGCGTACTGAAATAAAAGTCGTGTAGGTGTCATAGAAAATAATACTCGCCTACGTTCACTATCGAAATCAACCCCCTGTTTGTTAACGCTAAAAAGCTCGACGCTCTTGAAACAAACACACTTCTCTGGTGAAGGCCAAAGTTCGGAAGATTAAAAATCGCTTAGCCTCCGAGCGCGTATATATATACATATAGAGAAAGCATGACGAGAACCAAGAGAGGGGGGACTGGTGGCGCGCACTTGAAGCTCTCGTTCGCATAAAAGAACCAAGCTTTCCGGTCTGCGCTACTGCTGCGAAAGAAGAAAAACAAACAGTTTGGAAAGCTCACTCTCTTTCTCGCAGCATTGAAAAGCTCGCCGTTTGATTGGCTGCCATTGTCTCGACGATTGGAAAGGGGGTCGTCGCTTGTCGGCGCGCTTCGGATCTTGATAAATTGCAGCTGCATCGCGCGCACGTGTGCGGAGCAAGATAGTTACGCGCATGTGAATATTAGGATGTATATCGGAAGCTTGAAGGCAATGTGGATCGAGAGTTTCTTGAAAATATTATACTGAAGATTGCATAATTGCAAGTAAAGAAATGAATTGTCTCATTATATAAAGTCCGACAAATGGAATAACTCGGCTGGATCGAAGCATCCACTATATGGTCTGAATTATCCTTTCACGTATACACATAATATATGCGTACACACTACACACGTATCAACGAGTGGAAGCGTGCAGAGGAGGTGCGGTTTCGTTTGGAAGCTCGGATCCACGACCGCAGCCGACAGCTTTCGCGAAAAGCAGCCTGACGCGCGCCGCGCAAACGTTGATTGAAGCGTTAAATGGGTAAACACCAGCGGCACTTTCTTGACGTTGGTTTTCAGAGCTGAATCTAGGTGATTTACTAATTATCACGTTTACTTTTTTACAAAGCCTGCACATAAAAGAGAAAGAATCAAGCACGTTTATTCAACGTGAATAATAGCGACTGTTTTTTTGGTTAAAAATTTACACGTTTTTTGCATATCAAAACCAAAATATTTTCAAGTGTGTGCTTTTAAAATTGCGACGTTGCGAACGTCGCAGCCACGCAAAACGTGTGTTGCTGTTTTGCGCGGCAAATTCTCCTTAACGCATAAGGCCGAGAAAGAGACAGTCGGCGTGTGCGAAGCCCGCGTTTCTCGGACGTGAGCTACGTCCCGGGAATTCGCGGAAATTGCCAGCCGTCGTGAGCTCTGGGAAGAAGTTCCCCGGTCCGAGCTGGCGCGAGACGAGCAACTAATCAGCCCGTCTCGCGCCTCGCTTGGCCAATCGGACTACGTTATCGGCCGGGCCTTAACGGCAGGGAGAGTGTCGCCGAGCGCGCGAACGCAGCGTGACTCGGCAGTTCTCGTCTGGATCCCGTCGACGCGATACGTCGACGAGAGAGTGAATCGCACGCGAGTGTTAAGTGTGCGAGTGTGTGGAGAGAGAGTGTGTGAGGAGAGCAGCAGCAGCATCACGACCTGGACCGCCATCCCGAGGAAGGAGTCCATCCCCGGAGACGACCATCCAGCCGCCCGCCACTGCTGCAATCCAGAGTCCTCACCGCTTCGACACGCCCGGCTGCCATTTTCCGTCGAGCAGGCAGCGAGAGGAAGGGAGCCAGAACGGGAGGAGGCGCCGTCGTCGAGTCGACTGAGAGAGAGAGTAAGAGAGACAGAGGACGAGAGAAGCGGGAACCAGCGGCCGCGAGGCCACCGAGGCTCCTTGCGTTGTGAAGTGAAGAGGAGAGCG
>CM053170.1:13175082-13266719 GCA_012977825.3 Pteromalus puparum | reverse complement strand
CTTCCGCACTTGGCTGCAGGCGAGAGAGGTTTGATTGGTCTGGTGCGCGCGCTTCGGCTCCTTGATAATTGCTGAACCTGGCATCGCGCGCCCGTCGTGCTCATCTTGGGGCGGTAGAACAGGAAAAAGACAAGAAGGGCTCGCTTAGGCACAAAATGTAGCTCATTCGGTTTAGGCTGTATGATACGAGCGCTTCCAAGGCTTGGTGTCGGCATTCGAGAGTTCTGTGAAAATATTTACTGATCGTGCCCAGGGAATTGGCATCACGGTGTTGCGAAGTTAAGAATGTGGTGGTGTCTATACTCGGGTCCGGATGGAACGGCGGCCGTCAAGTAAAGCGTGAACTCGTGGCGCACTTGTGGCGGATCGGCAAGCACCTCACCACTATGATGGGTCCACCCTTTGACTATATGTCTCTCCAACGCCATGACCGCGTTACGAGCTATAATATAGTGCGATCTGTGTAATCAAGGATTTATCACATGGAGTGGAAGCGGATGAACTGGGCGGCGATGATCGGAGGAGACGCGAATGTGTAGCGCCAACGACACGTCGGTTCTCGTTTTTGTGAGCGTGCGGTACCACTCTCTGCAGCGCCAACGCAACGCCGCCGAACAGTCGTCTCTGCACAGTCTATATGATAGTCAGCCATTTGTACGACCGCTTCGATTATCCCCGCGCAACACTGTTGATTGAGCTCGTTAAATGACAAGCAGGGTAAACACCAGCGGCCATTTCTTGACTGTTCGCGATTTTATCAGAAGTCTGAGTAATCTAAACGATAGTGTAACAATTTTACTCAGATTATCATCGGTATGAGTTTAGTGTTATCTCTATTAAGCAGCTGGGCTGCTGCACAAAGTATGAAGATTAAGAGAATGGATTATGCACTAATGTACTCCGCTTAATGCTATAATCTGCTTTAGCGTGTTGCGCCGAAACTATTTGAATAGCCGTGATGCCGTTGTTTTTGTTGGTTTGCTTCGTTTATAAAAATAATTTTATTAACAACGTTTCGTCTTTTTTGCTCTCGACCAAAGTACTTTTCTAATGTCGGGATGCTCTCCTGTATCATGATTGCGACTGTATGTGTCAGAACGTTCGGTGGCACAAGATCGATAGATAACGTTCGCTACGTGCTTTTCATTGTGCGACTTATTTTCGGCGCGGACTCTATCTATTAAATGTGAATTCATCAATAGGCATAAGAGCGTCAACATTAAGCAATCGGTGAGAAGCGAGAACACCTTCTAGATCGTCGTGTAGCCTGAAAGGCCCGTTCGTTTCTCGGATCATGAGGTCTACAATAAAAAACGTCTTAACGCACTTTTTCCCGTCCTGTATGAGCGTTTACCGAACCTCTTCGTTCCTGCCTCTTGTATTTATTTTTGCAAGGCCTGATCAGTGTTGTGATCTCTCGTGTGTGGATTCAGAAGTTTCCCCGGTGCTTGACGATGTGACACGCGGGAGACGTCCACACTTCATCACGCCGATTCACTCGCTGCGATCCAGTTTAAAGATTTTCGGCAATCGGCACAGCTCTTTAGAGATCTTCTATCGTGCCGTCGGATCTAGGGCAATTTAACACTGTAATAACCTCTGTTTGTGAGTGAGTAGTTGATATCGGTACATCTTTTTCGTGAGTACTCCGCCACTCAAGCGCGAAAGCGCTTACTTTTACTCAGATCTCACGCTCGAGCTCGTGCTCAGACTTTCTTTTCTTTGTTGAAGAGTCGTCGACGCTGAATGAGTACTGTCCTCTGTACCTTGTATACGAGGACGCTGTGTATGTTCAAGCTCTACATCGTGTAAAAGGTTTAAAAGCTGAGTCTATATTTGTATGACGCGCTGTGTGGCTAGGGAAGAGTAGTGTGTGAGAGGTAGCAATAAGCAGCTTTCCTCATGCATCACGACGATTGCTGGACCGCTCTACCTGATACAGATCCGAGGAGGAATCGTGTCCTGGAGCAGCGACCACCAGATCCTCGCGCCGATCATGCCAAGTGGCAATTCCAGAGTCTTCGCTCCCGCCCGGCTGCTCGATTGTTCCGTTGATTCGAGCATGTCCTAACGATGACAGTGAAGAACGAGCCAACCGAAGCGTATCGCTGAAGGAGGCCGCCGTAGTACTTGTGTATTCATAAAATTGTAGCCGTCGTAGTCTTTTGTTTCGGTTATATTGTGTATTATATGAGCGTAGCAAGTTCAGAGATATCTGCGGTAACTCGTGGTGGGTGTAGGAGCGGTGGGAAACCAGCTTCCCGAGGCCACGAGGGCTGCTTGCGTTTGAACGTGGAGAGGAGAGAGCGCGAGAGGAGAGAGCGAGAGAGGAAGGAGAGAGGGAACGATAGAGATGAGAGAGAAGAGAGACGAGAGAGAGACGGACAGTTGCGCGCTTCCTGTATCGGCTGGGACTAGCTTCGTGTACGTGAGAGAGAGAGAGGAGAGAGGCGTTCAGCTGTGTTCGAGGTGAGGAGCCTCAGGGACCTATAGCGTGCCAGTCCAGTCGTGGTGTGCGGAGTCGTGCGGTATATGTGAGGAGGTGTGCGGAGTCTGCTCTGCGGGCCCTGCGTGGCTACCTTGCGTGGGCGGCTAAGGCCACCACGTTGTAGGGAAGGGCTGGGCGAAATACATGTGCAGAAAAGCGAATAAAGTGTTGTTTGTGTTTGACTTCTTTCCTGTCTCCCACCTCTCCCCAGCGTACTCCCATACGTCGGCGATCGCGTGTAAAATCCCGCGAAATAAAGAAATCCTAGTGCACCCGGAGGCGCTAGGTGTTGCGCACCTGTGTTGGGAGGCACAGCGTCGCAAAATTGTTACGACGACTACAACGATAAAATAACCAATGAAACCCGCCTACTCGATCATCAACAAAATAATGACAATAATGGCCCCCATATACGCAGTTAAATACGTGTCCATTATACACTCACAATGATTTATATGCGCGTCGAATTTTCAATAAATTCAAAGCCGCCAGCAACGGGCCAGTGTACGCGCGCGAGAATCTTTTTATCAATCCATCCCATTACAAGGCCATCAATCACTCCGCTTGGCCCTCTCTCGGGGGGAAAGTCCGTGACGACAAAAGCTCGAAAGCATCGTACCAGCAACAGCTAGTCATGGTCAAGCGCAGAAGAAGAAGAAGACGACGTCGAGGAGAAAGAAGAAGAAGAAGAAGCAGCATCACACCCCATCGAGAGGACAACGCCGCCGCGATCTCCAAAGTAGTCATTGTTGCCTCAGGAGATGCCTTTTCATCTTTCTTTCTGAAAGCCCCGAGCAACATCACGTTTTCCACTCGCTCTCTCTCGCGCAGCAGCCCGAGGGGATTAAAAGAGACAACGGACCAGCAGCAGTAGCCTCCAGAGATCGACGCGTCCGCTGGTGCTTCGCAAGCCCCGAGGAGATCGGGGGGGGGGGGNAAGATTTATAGGGGGTACTTTCGTAATAGAATGGAGCGCGCGCCTGCTACCGAGCGATTTTTAAAAATCCAACGAGCCCGCGGCCGTCACGTACGAGCTGGGAAGCGTGTGTGCGATGCCGTACGTTTTGAGCTTTTTCTAAGTGATGCTCCCATCCTCTTAGACTCGCTGTTGGGGAAATTGTTGGGTATACAAGCAGACGACGTGCGCTGTTTGCGTTTACACTCGAGGATTCGATCTTGTCGATGTTGATAATACGCAGAGAGCTAGAGACGAAGCGATATATTGATAATCGTATACGAGTGTATTTCCATACAAGCACCTGTTATTTATAATTTACAATCTCGTGCCTAGCGGCGTTCGTTAAAAATTGAAATCAAATAACGAAATGAATAAGTCGCAATTCATACTTAACAAGCATCCGTTATAAACTCGTTCGTTCGCTCTCGCTTGCAGCAAATCAAATATAACTTCATTAGCGTCGAGAATTATTTATAAATCAGAGCATCAATTTTATATTAAAACATCGCATGTGTACAGAACGACGCTGCCCCGAGGCTATACGTGTGACGGAGTACTTATGGGCGACCGCGCTGCAGACGAAGTGCCTTTGCGGCGCAGAGAAAATGCACGTTCCGCGAGAGCGAGAGACATGAGCCACATGTTTCGCGCTGCTACTCGTCTGCATTTTTACGAGTTTAGCGTGGCTGAATTATTAGGAAGGCGCGCGCGTGTCCTTTTTTTTTAGTTTGTCCAACCCTTTTTGCTGCTATGCTGCTTCTCCTTTCGTGGCAAGCGGCGCCGCATCTTCGTTAAGGACGTTTTTATTATCCAAGCCTCTGAGCACGCGCGAGGCGAGGTTTATTAGCGAAAGACTGCTCTTCTGCGTTCCAAGCTGGTGTAACGCTTCGGGTCGTACTTTAGCGAATGGATTCAGCCGTGGGATTTTCTCTCCGCACGACCCGAACGCAGAAAATGAATTAGGGATGAAAAATCGTTTGACGCTTTCGACCTGCACAGACAGCGAAAATCCGCAAGCATTCACTTCGCTGAGACTTCGTTAAAAAAAGTTTACGGAAAAGAAGAAGCGAAACACGCGAGAGCAAGTTCTAGTGTATAGAGCATGTCTCCGCGCGCTGCAGACGGCGCCGAAAAAAGAAGAGCGCAGAAAAGAACGAGCAAGACAAAAACCGCCATTAACCGGGTGCGTCGCTCTCCTTTTTTCGTGCTCTATACCTTCTCTCTCTCTTTCTCGTGACTCGTGGGTTTAATCTTGCCGAGTGAACTGTGTCAACAATGGAAATCGGATTAGCGAGGCGAGTTGTCGTGCCGTATCGCGCCGCCATCGGCTCGTCTTTCCCTCTCTCTCTCACGCTTCTTCCGGCTGCTCTGCTGCTGCTGCTGCTGCTGCTGCTCACCCTTTCCCGAGGCAACCCAGACGAGATTTTCGACTCGCGATGTTGCTCGACTGATACCGCGGTAATGGCAGCAGCGGCTCTGCAGCACTGATTTCACCAATGAATTGGATATCGGTTGCGTAAATATTTAAATTCTTGTATTTTAAATCACTACGCGTTCTCGTCTCGCTCTTGCAAAGTTGGAATTGAATTAGGCTTGACAAACACTGATCAAAAATACACAACACAGCAGTAGCTCTCCGGCATATTAGTTCAGTCCCCGCCGTAAACAATCAATTCAAGTTTGTTCTCTCAGCTACAACTGGAGCGAATCCCAACAATGTCCAGTTCCGGCAGTAGTACTCGGCGTGGTTACATCACGGCGAAAAGCCATTCCTGACCCACAGTCGCACCGCTATACCGCAACAAACACAATCGCCTGTCTGACGCTCGCAGTGGCAAAACTTTCCGTTTCCGTCCACGTCTCTCATTCTTCCGTTCGCGCTGCTGTTCTGTTGAGGCGGCCACAAGCGTTCAATGGAAAGTTTCGCAGTCGGCGCCGTTTTCCGCCGCTCAACAGGTCACACAAAAAGAGGGCTACAGAGTGTCGCACGTCTGACCCGAGCGGCTGTTACTACTGTAGCGGAACACGAAAGTGGATGTACGTGCTGGAACGCGACGAGGGGGAGTTTTTTGCGAGAAGGAAGCTTTTTTTCCTACAGGCGCTTGCTGCTGCTACAGAGACGCGGGGAGGATGCACGCACGATCGAGCATTATACGCGCGAGGGTTCGCGCCGAGTTGCTGGTTTATTCGGGAAAGTACCGGAAGATGGATTGAGCTGACCTTGTTTGCAGTCGTTTTCCGTTATTTGGAATTCGAAATCGTGTTTTGTATTCCGACGTGTAGTTTATTTTGTGGAAGTGCTTTAAAGATCGTTATTTTATTTTCAATTTTCCTCGATTCGAATTAAGCACACTTCAAAGAAACACCGCCGACGACGGTAGGAAGGAAGAGAGAGTGTCCCGAGTGAAACTCTCGACCTTTCCGGGCTCCGATCCATCCAATAAGTTCTCGGATCATTGATCGCCGAGCTCCGGAACATTAGCAACCGCCGCGCAGGAGAGAGAAAGAAATCAGGTGAAATAGCACAGCAACGCTATACAAGACGAATGTTCAAGCCAGCTCGCTTCTCTCGAATGGTCAACTTTGCCCTTTTTCGCGCTGGCGATAACTGATGAAACGTCAGAAAAAAGAAAACCTTCGCGGCTGGTTACACTCCTCGAATCAAACGTGACGAAGGGCTTTGATTTTTTCCCCTCTGAAGAGTGCGAATTGTATGTGTCTGGGTGCGTGCAAAACGTGACGTATAATCCGGCTGGGAAAATATTACATTATGCTCGAGAGAAAAATGACGTCGCTGGAAGTATGAAGAAAGATCGACTTTCGGCTAGTCGAAATAGAACGAGTGTGTGTGGACGACGGCGTAAAGGATTGCGCACATGTAAACTTGGGACGTAAATCAAAGAGGCGGACGGGGATGAGATTCGCGCGAGCTTTTCGCAAGACATTTTCGAGGGGGTTATATGCGCGGGAAGCAACAGGCGGCAGTGTCTCCATTAGAATTCCGAGTACCGCGAAGCGCAACCTGTATTGAACCTCTTCTCCTCTGCTATCCTCTTCCACTTTTCGCTCTCCTTAGCCGTCATCGGACGCTGCGCAACTTTGCTCGCTTGAACTCGCGCCAACGATCGACTATACTCATCGGCTGTTTTCTTTTCATCTATTCTCTATATCGCCCGGTCCACACTGCTTGAGACGACGTGGAGTGTTTTTTCTTCTCTAATTCGCTGAGAATACAATGTTATTACGAAACTATCACGGATTTCCCATACACGCAATCACAAGCTCGAGCAAATGGAAAAACCGCGTCTGCGAACCCGATAAGCGCTCTCCGAAGAAAGGACTCATTACCCGCGCTAATTAATATTGAAATTGCGTCGCTCATTTATACGACATCATCCCGTTGCGGCGCGCGTCGTTCGTTCGCTCGTTTTCATCGTCTCTCTCTTCTTCTTTTCCCTCCGCGCGCGCGCGCATTCTCTTTGGCCCCGTCGTTTTTTCTCCAACCCCAGAGAGCATGCAACTCAATATCCTCCCGCCTTCGTTCGTTCTCGTTTCCTTTTCGTTTCCGCCCACTCTCGGCCCTTTTCGCCCGCTCGACCGACCTCCCGCGCTCTTTTCTCTGTCTGCGCGTGCAATTTCGCTTCTCTTTCTCCTTGGCTTCGACTTTTTGTATATGAAGAGAAGAGAAAGAGAGACAACTGCTGCTGTGTGTCAGGCAAAAGACACGTCATATTGCGCGAGAGATGGAGCTTGCAGGTGGCCACCACCACGATGTTTATTTTGCAGCTCCTATGCTGTCTCTATTATCATCGAGCGAGTGTATTGTTTATACACTTGTGTACGAACGATCGGAGCAATTATATGTTTTTCTTTCTTGCTAACGGGGAGATACACGGCGCTTTTGTTTTGACTCGCGAAAAAACGATAGTGAACTGATGGGGTATTATACGAAGTTGTTTCAACGCACAGTTTACAGTACAATACCTCTCGATAGCATCAATTCATTCTTCTCCGAACTCAAAGAAAAACGTCACGCTACACACTGATAAAAAAAGAATTTTAACGAGACGAGACGAGACTTCGAAGAAGCAATTCTTCTCCTCGCAAAAATATCATGCGTGAATATTAGCGCATCTTTCTGTGTATATACGAAACTCCCACTCCCTCGTTGCTACAGCATCGGCAATGGCATATCAGCAGCGCCGCGTCGCGGGAATTATCGGCAAAACGTCAATATGCATTACCTACACCTTCCTCTATCCTCTCCCCGATCCCTCTCGGCATCGAGCTCAAGCCCCTTTGACTCGTCGCGATCTAACCCCCTCGGAGAGCCGGCTCCTCGCTTTTTATATCCGACTCCGGCGATCCTTTTGCCGCGCGATACGCGACACTCGCGCAAAAGAACGATCGACGTCAGCTCGAATTTCCCTTTCTCACCTCTTGCCTTATATTTACCGCTGAAGCGAACGACGCCCGATGCTTTTTTTTACAACAGCTGCTTTGCTCTGTGTTTTTTGCGCTCGTGTATACATATAGATTCGAAGCAAAAGAAGAAAAAAAAAAGAACGCGCATATCGGCGACGACCTACTTCGAAGGTGATCGGAATCAAAGCGCGAAAAATTAGCGGAATTCGAGAACCTGACGAAATACCGGCGGCTATGCTGCTTCTTTGGCGGAGCGAAGGTTCTTGCAGTATAGTTTGAGACTTTTTTTGCACCAAACGGATTCGCGCAGATGAGGTTTTTTCATATCGTGGGGATCCGAATTCGATATCGCGGTCTTCATTAGTACACCGCAGTACAATTTTCTCGTTGGTTTATGTCGAAACATAAAATGTAGAGTATTATTTACGCGGCTGAATCGTTACATAAAACTTTGATACCACTGGTTTTATTACACCGATACACCGACACGAAAATATTCTAGTTGAAACTTCCTAAATATCCAACCGTCGACCACTACCCCGACCACGTATAAAGCAAGCGAATACGTAAAACGCGACTGCTAACAGTATAGGATAATTAAAATAGCTAGCGATACATCAACATTCGACGCATACACCCGAGCTTTTCGCATCAAAAATACTGCGGCCACATTACTTGTTTCTGTTTTTTTTTTTGCTATCGGCAGATATATATATATATATATATATATATATATATATATATATATTGGTGACTAAAATTTATTTAAAACGACGTATCGCGCGAGAACGAATCACCACTGCCGTTATACTGCGCGACCGACCACGTCAATCATCGCTGCGCTGTACAGCCGCAACGAAACGTATTAATCGAGGTTTCGCGCGCGTCGAGTTGCGAGCGGCATCTGATGGCGCTTGTTTAAAATAAAAGCAGCGGGTTATGGGCTAGGCACGACGTTTTTCGTCATGGGATCACACTCGCATACGAGCACCGAAACAAAGAAAAAAAAATATGCCCGAGCGCGTTAGCAAGGACTTAAACGGGAAAATACCTCAAAAACTTAAAATGCCAAACGCAACCTCGGAAAATTTCCGGCCGAGAGCAACGCGCTAGTGTATATACCAGCACAGTCCGAGACACCCCTAAAAAAGGCACACATAACGTCCACGCGCAGGGCAGAACAACCCGCGTCGTCGCACACGCGCGCAACATATAAAAGAGGCGAATAAAACAAAAAAAAGCAACAGCAGCACCGCGGAAGAGATTTTGCCGAGCGCTGCTGGAAAATCAAGCGGAAAAAAGAGAAAGAGGTAGCAGGGGCAGCGCAAGGCGAGTATAATGACCGAGCATATAAAAGGATATTAAAGCAGGGAAAAAGCTCGCGTATAAATACATACGGCTGCGCGCCGCCCGCGAGCCTCGTAAAAAGCCGCACCGCGAGTCCTTCTCTCTATATGCCAGCAGCCGTGCTTATATATATATATATATATATATGTGTGTGTGTGTGTGTGTGTGTGTGTGTGTGTGTGTGTGTGTGTGTGTGTGTGTGTGTGTGTGGGTGTGTGTGTGTGTGTGTGTGTGTGTGTGTGTGTGTGTGTGTGTGTGGTACGCACGTGCGAGCTCGTATATACACACACATACACATATACACCAAGGGGTAGGACTTTAAATGGACAGTCGTTAAATCGGCATCGCGTTAAGCAAATGCAGTTAAAATGGGCCTCGCGTCGTTACAGAAATCTAGAAGGCCGCAGCGTATAAAGGGGGTTGGCCGAAAGCCCGCACTCGTAGCTCGATGATGTTTCCATTTACTGTGCCAAGCGAGCTTCGATCGCTTTATACATTTATGATACCCTGAGTCGAACCCTCGCGTAGGATTCGTTAATGCCGCGGCTTTCACGACGCGGTGCAGTTGCTATACGTGTACACTACTGGCGAAATGGAGTGTAATTCTGTAAGGCGTCGTTGAGTTTTCGAATATGTTTGTTGTGTATATTGCATAAATCACGATGTTATTTTTCACCTATTTACGGAACGCGTACATCTCGATTAAAATGACGCATACACGCTTCCCGGTATATGTGACAGATAACGACTGCTGAAATATACAACAGAAAGCGGAGCAGGGAAATGTAGCTTTCTGCCTTCAATATATCATTAGATCCAACTATGGCGTTTAAAATTTAATTAACGAGAGATTCGCGCGAGATTAACATGGAAATTTCGACAGCTGCTTCGAAATTTAATCATACGATTTTGATATCGGCTTTGCTAATTTACTTGTACAAATAATATTATTAATTTGTACATCGAACAGCTGTTTTTAAACTTTTGCTTCCTTCCTAAGGAAGCCTTGTAATAGTAATTTTTTGAGTTTGTGTAAAAACATGTGGGAAGTGTGTTTTGATGAATTATTAGTCGAAAAATGGTGTTTTTAGAAAATGTCCGTACGGATGTATGTGTGTGTGTGTGTGTGCGTATGTATACGCCTGTTTCTCAGCTTCTACTTGGTGGATTTTAACCCACCAAGTCTCATTTTCTTTGTTTTTGCTAGAAGATAGTGGGACGAAAGTCCGTTTTTACAATTTATATACGCGATTTTTTTTTATAGTGATTTTTTAGTTTTGAGATTTCAGTTTTTGCCAACAAAGTTATCGGAAAAGTTAATAAAAGTAAATTGCTTAATATGTACCTGAAAGAGAATAAAATTGCCTATGTTTTTACCGTGAAAAATTTATATTATCGTTCGTCGTTCTTTTATTATACACCATACAGTGCAATTTTTTTAAATCGTTATAACTCAAAAACTAAATAGCGAATCATTCTAAAAAAATATATGATTATTGAAGGTAATTAGAACTATATACCACTTAAATTTTAAGTCATTTCATGGGGCAGATCCTGAGAAAAACATCAAAAACTGAAAAAAATCGTTTTTCTACGTGACGCGATAACTGGAGTAAAAAGGCAATAATCAAGTTCAAATTTTGGATTTAGTTAGCATTATATAGCACAATGATCCCTTTCTTTGGGATTTTTATAAAACCAGTTAGTTTCAAAGATATTGAGCTTCAAACTTTTGTTTTTTCACCCTGTATACTATGAGTCGTTTTTTCTACGTGATGCGATAACTGGAGTAAAAAGGCAATAATCAATTTAAAATTTTGGATTTAGTTAGCATTATATAGCACCTTTATCTCTTTCTTTGGGTTGTTTATGATACCAGTTAGTTTTAAAGATATTAAGCTTCAAAATTTTGTTTTCTTACCCTGTATACTCTATATAACTGAAAACTGTATCGCTTCGATCTCAGTTTCCATTAATGGATTTTAATCTATACTTAGACTCGTTTTTTGCTGTTTTTGTTTTATTAATTCGTTAAAAATAAGATTTTCAGTTACGCATGTGCGTATATTCATGGCGATTTTTCGATCACTGGTGATTTTAGATACGTTCCGCGAACTATATCCTTATCATTATATCTCGGAAACTAAATTTTGAACTTTTCGTTAAAACATCATGATTATCGGCTAGTTTTTTTCTGTTTTTTGTTTTATTAAATCGTTAAAAACAATATTTTCAGTTACGCATTGATTATGTAATATAATTATTTCGAAATAATTTTATCCATCAAACGAAAAAGCATAAAAACTTTATAGAATTATATATGAAGTAAAAACAATTTAGATATTAAAGCGATACATAAGGTTGAAGGAAGCTACGTGCCAAAGAATTGGCAGCGGTTTTTTTTACAAACGATTGAATAACTTTCTGTGAAATACAACGAAATACAACGAAAGTCAGGTGTATAAGCTAGACGCAAAACTTTCGCTAAAACGAGAGAAAGCCCAGGAAGGAACCGACCAGCAAGATGAGGAAAGAGCAGTAGTCGAGTTCACCACGTCGATCGAGATTAGTAGACGACAGACAGAGCGAAAAAGATAGATAGAAAGAAAGTAAGAGAAAAAAGCCGAGAGAAGGAGAGAGAAGTGGCTAGAGAACGACGTCGCAATTGGTTAATGCGACTTTCCGCGTTTACCCGCGGGACTTGTCGACCCTCCGAGGAGAATCTTCCCCGTTTTCCTACTCTCTCTCTCTCGCTCTCTCACTGACTCGCCTCCACTCTCTCGTCTGTCCCCGGTCCCAGGACCACCATTTTTCTCGATAATTCGACGCATCGGGTTTCCCTTTATTTAATTTCGAGACTTTCGCGGCGGCATCGCCATGATACTCTGACGTTCTTCTTTTCCCTCTCTTTCTCTCTTTCACTTCGCGCCACAGTCTTGATCTTATTTCCCCTCGGTAAATCTTGCGCGCGTCTTTCGTTAGGCTCGATTTTTTTCTTGCGTCACGGCGGTGACGCGTCGCCCAGTGGGCCTCTATTCATTGCGTGCGGCGCGTCGGTGCGGTGTGTCGGCTGTCAGAAAGCTTTTCTCGGTAATGATTTGATGAATCGTCGCGCCTGTTGTGACGTGTCAACATTTTTCAGTATAGATGAATATTTACGCCGCGTAAAGGATAGTATCGAAAAAGTGAATTCGGCTCTGGTCTGCTGCGCGAATCGATTTGATTGAGTGATCTGGTAAAGCAGTGGCTTTTAAACGATTTTTATTTGCAAATTCAATTATAAAAACGCCTCTTGAATTTTGCTTTTTTTGCATATTGATTGAAGAGCGTGATATATTGATAGGAAAATTCGTTTGCTTCTTCAAAAATAGCGATTGCAACGAATCAAAAAAAAAAAAAAAAATATTGAAATAAAACGTATATGTTACATCTGCGTAAAAAGTATACGTACTGTGATCCTTATACAACTGGCCTCAATCAGCTATTGCGCTCTCTAAGTCGTATGTTATTCACAAAAACAAAGCTAACCCAAACACACATCCCAAACTTCACGCAAATCCACAAAAGCAAAGGCTCTCGCGACTTTCGAGGAGAGTAATCCCTCTAAAACAAAAACCTGCACAGACGAAATGATGAATTACAAAAGCACGAAGATACGCCGGCGTGACGTTCACCCACAGCGTCGACGTATGTATAAAAAGAAGCGTCAGCAGATTCACTCGAGCGATACATTTGGAGGCTTTCGCGCTCGTACGCAACCCTTTGTACTTTCCAGCCGCAAAGATACGGCATATATATGGGACAAGAGCGAGTAATAAAGGGCTGCGCGCACTTATCTCAGTCTAGTTACGCGCGCATTCTGTAAACCCAGACGAGTCCGTCGTGGAAATCGCAATAATTCTTGATATTCTGTGCAGCTTTGAGAGCTGTGGGCTAAAAGGATATCTGCTTCAAGGCCGTTGTTAAAGGTCGAGAGGTATACATGAGAGGGCGAGACAAATAATTTTTATAATAATCTGGTATTGATTCTGCTTTCTGGCGAAGAACAGTTGAATTATCTATGGTGTGATTGGCACGCCTTAAAAATAACGAAGAAGGATAATTGATTTTAATAATGAAACCGCTGGATTTAAATGTAGACCGCGCTATTTCAGTCGCCTCTGTTAGAAAGGTGGATGAGATCGACTGGATATTCCAATAATCTAATTTATCGAAATAAATTTTACAATTATACACCGAACCCGTGGAATTTTAATAATTCGTTGAAACATTCTCGGAGGAAAACCGTATTAATCCATCTACGAATATAAAAGCAAGAGGCAGAGCTGTAACGAATGCATATATGCATTCGATCGACGTCCAAATATCTATCCATAGCCACACGTACACCTGCTTAAAACATGACGAAACGAGCGACATCGGAGGCTGGTCGGTCAGTGCACATACGAGCTTCATCAATAACCGACGGACGGTCCAGCCCTTCCTCTCTCTCTCTCTCTCTCTCTCTCTCTCTCTCTCTCTCTCTCTCTCTCTCTTTCTCACTCGCTCGCTCCATACAGCACCTTCGCCTCCCGCGTAAAACTAATGAGACCAGGCGAAGCTCGATTTATTGAGCCGCTGTCAAGCTTTCGTGTGGCCGAGCGATTTTTCATATAAGTCGCGTGCGAGTTTCCGCGCGTACTCGTGTGCGGGGCTGCTGTACAGATACGAGGATACACGAGTCGCGTGATGCTGGGAATACGCTGTACGAGTGCAGATGATTGACAGCGATGCGCTCGCTGGATTCGGTGATACCGAAATTCGGAGATGCTGAATGAATTAACCGATGGCAGAGGAAGGTTAATTGAACTATTAGGAGGGGTGTTGTATATTCTTGGGTTGCTATTTCTCACTTTTTTCTCAAACGCATTCGTATCAGTATATTATCGTTGCGCAACGAAATGTAATTGAAATCTTACCACCCGCTGAGTGCACGTATTAGTAATCTTGGCTTCAAACTCACCTGAAACAGAAAGGAAAATTTCACATTAGACTACTATAAAACAAACATAAAATGAATGAAAATTTAATCTCTATTACGCATCACGCCCTATAACCATCATCAGTATCTACTCCTAATTGCAGGTAAAATCTCAGCGCTACAATTCGCACGGCCGCTGACAAATTTATAGTGATTGCGAGCTAGGCCGCCTTTCTCGAGAAAAGCGGCGGCGGCGGCAGCGCGCATACATTGAATTATCCGCCGTATAAATTCTGCGGCCCGTGAGGCGCGCGAAAGAAGAAGAAGCTGCCGCCGCAGCTTTGGCAACGAGCCACGCGCGCTACCGTGCAGAGAGATTCTCTCGTTATACTCGCCGGCAGTCTGTTACGCGCGAATTCATCATCCCGCGAGCTCTGGGCGAGAGGCTTTTGCGATTGTTGGAAAACTCGGTATCTGACTTAATGATGTGGGAGAGATAATGGTGTTGTTCTGGCTTGAATTCTTGTTTTAAGCCAGTTTATTATACACAGTTTATTATAAAGCTTTTTTCTAACGTGATCGTGATATGGTTTTTGGAACAACATCTGTTCGATATTAACGTAACTGATTATCATCGACGTGAAGGATTTGTGATTCGCTAATTAAATTACGACTTGTTAAAAGCTGCGCGCATTATTAATATTCGCGCGAGTTCGCATGGATTCATATTAATTTAGCTCAATTAATCGGCGAATCGTATGAGATTTTTTGAATAATGAAAACACACGATGATGCATTATGGAAATGCGTCGTCCATTATAATTACGGAATTATATATAAACGTTCTCGTTTTTGTAAGCTAACGTAGTGAATAACTACGGATTACGTATGCCATACCGAGTTTTTAATGTACTGCTTGATATGCATTAAAATTAACTTGTTAAATATTTGTCGTTGAATATACGGTATTAACTTAACCACGTATTTAATTTTGTTTATAAACCTGTCCATTTTAATTCTGCAGATTTAATATGAAAATTAACAACTGATGAGATTAACTCCAAATCATCCCCAACTTAATAAAATCCTTTCGCGAGTCGCACTGTCGTTTCTACAATCTCCTCGCGTGAGCGCGATGCCTCCTTTTCAATGGATAACGGGAACATTATAGAAAGCCAAAAAAAAAGGAAAAAAAATCGCGAAAAGGTGGCTCCTGGTGCTACTCGTCGTCTGACAAGGTGGCCTTTTACAGCGCATAAAAGGAGGCCGTGGCGTGCCGTGTACGTCCCGTAAAAGCTGTCTCGACTTTACGGCGCTGCTAATCCGGAAAATGAGATCCCGGCCCGGGCTTCAATGGATAAGCGAATGTCTCGCATTTCCGGTTCCGCGCGCCTGATCAATTTTGCCTTTCTTCATCTTATTTTGCCCGCGGCTTTCGCTTTTTCGTAATAAAGCTCTATTTATATAATCCGCCCTAGGCATTGTCGACCGACGTAATATGGAATTAATTGTTCTTTCGACAAAGGACCCGATGCATCTTTTTTTGAAAGAGTGGATTATGGTATAAAGGATAGTACTTTTCATTGATCAGATCAGATGACCGGTTTTTTTTTCACAGTTTTTTTGTAATGATTTTTACGGTCGATTTTAAATTTTACAATTTGGACAAAATTTTCACTTCAGAAAATAGTGGTGACTCACGACGCATCGAACGCAGTGGTGAGGTCGACGTACGGCCAGACGTGATAATCCATCAAGAAAACACAACGCAACAATGAAAACGCATCTGCTCTTGTAACATCTCGAGCATCTCCACCAAACAACGCATCAGCTTTCACCCCTTTATATCCTCAACGCACACAACACGTGTTAGACAAGACAACTCCTCTCGGCGTGTGTTGTTGGCCCGCCCGCGACTTTCCCCTTTCCCCCTCTGCTGTCCAATATATCCACAACAGCAGCGGTGCGCTCGAGCTTCTCGAAAAGCCGCCACAAAAGCCTCGGAAGGTATATAAGCTGCTGACTCGAGAAACTATTAGTTTTGGGATTAGGACGAACGTTCGTTAAGTGTGACGGACGCAGGCATGCGACTGTCGATTTGATCGACATCCCCCCCTGTCGGATACTCGAATACTTCGAGAGGGTGGACTATAGTCAAGCACTCGTCACAATAAATGTTGAGAGAGAGAGAGAGAGAGAGAGAGAGAGAGAGAGAGAGAGAGAGAGAGAGAGAGAGAGAGAGAGGGGGGGAGAGGAGAACGAAAGTTGGCCTCGATAATTGACTTTGTCGAGTACTCGTCCGAGAGACGCCGCTACAGAGCTTCTTAACGACCTCTTAATGTCTCTTTCTCTCTTTCTCTTTGCCGGCGAAACAAGTGGGCGTGAAAAAAGCTTTGAGTGGAGACATAGAGGAAAGGGTATTTACAGAGGGCCGAGCTTTTCTTTCGAAGGACGACTCGAATTCAACAACACTACAACGGACGCGGAATCTCGAGAAGTTGTGGGAAGATTCGAGCTGCGGCTTGGGACGTAAGCTCTCTCTCTCCATTGAATCATCGGCGTCGTTAAACGAAATTGCTCTCCCGGTATTAGTATAAAATTAATCCAGCATGAAAGGTCTCTTATGTTCGACGTCAACGACAAAAATAAAAAAAGAAGTCCGGTAGAAGAAGCAATCGACTCTCTGCGGGTATCATTGGCGGATAATGGCCCGGAAAAACGGTCAGCAGCGGAGCAAAGTCGAGCAGGATCTCTCGACGTCGCCGTGGAAGAAAAGGACGCACGTATTTTCGCGGACAAAGGGCCGCTTGTCCAGCTAATAAAGCGGACGTTCGGCGAGAGAGAGAGAGAGAGAGAGAGAGAGAGAGGGAGAGAGAGAGAGAGAGAGAGATCGAAAAGCCCGTTCATGCGCCGGAAATTCAGCGGAGAATTTTCCAGAAACGATCGCGGGCCCGTATTATGTCGTAGAGGGAAGATACATATAGAGCGAAACGAAAGGGATAGAAGCGAAAAAATTCGAGAGAGGAGCTCTCTTGCTCCTCGAGAATCTTATCGGTTCGTAATGCGGTTGCGTACCTTTCGCGTTTTCTTTTCGAGAATACGAGCCGGCGAGAGGAAAAGGAGGGACGAAAGGGGCTTCTGAATTTCGCGGAAAAATGATGCGGCGACGAGAGTGCAGGAGCCGTATCAAAAGGAATTTTATAGGATATTTGTCGAGGATGCTCTCTGAGAAAGATATTAACGTTCTAAGGCTCGGCTCGCTGTATGGAATTCAGGAGGATTCGCATATTGTTCTCTCTCTCTCTTTCTGCTTTTTTCTTTATTGTCCCGTGTGCTTTGCGTATGTTTTGCTGCGGCTTTCTATATCATTCTTATTAAATGGTGATCCCCGAGTGAGCTTTTCGATGTTTTTTAATATTCAAAGAGCAATTTTACGCTGAAAAAAGGATGTTCGCATTAACCGCGAGGAGAACAGAACCACAAAAAAGCACTTCTCACTGCACTATCTATATACGAATCCGAACAATTGAGTCATGATCAAAGGCTTAAAAACGACTCCGTCACCGTTACGCGCACCGTTTCCCCCTATACAACAACGTCACGAAACCCGAGCAGCGGCAAACAGATAAATAGTCGTAGCGTTGATCGCATTCATCGTAACGCAGTAGATAGCGGTGATAAATAAGAAGCCATTAACCGCATAACGCATCGACACCTTCTCGGCGCTGAGAAGAAAAAATCGCTCCGTCTCTCGGCAGCGGCCGGGATGATCTATGCATCGTCTCTCTCGCGATGACGGACAAATAGAATACGCCCGAGGGATGTGAAAAATAAAAAGCGGGGGCGGATAAAAAGTCATACGGATCAGAGCAGTGCAAGCGCGTATCCTAAATCCGTATCGCGTGTGCTAGCTGCTACACAGTGAGAGAAGGAGAAGGATTTCAGCCTCGTTCGATCGATCTCATTCTCTAGCGACTCTCATTTCTTTCCCCGGCCAGGCGTGGGCTCAAAGAGAATAAACGAAAGCGAGCAGCATCTCGGAATATTTATGGAAGCCACGGTGCAGCACGCAGGTGCGCTGCGCGTTTCTCGCGCTTTCGAAGGACGAGTCAGCGCGATGATTTATGCGCCCGAGACGAGCTTGAAAAAAGAGAGGGTTTTGTGTATAGGCGGCAGCCTGTGGATTCGCGCGCGCTGCACACCAGCGGTCTGTTTTTTTTTCTCTCGCTTTTTCCATCTGATGCTCACAGCGCCGCCGGAGGACGTTGATTGACCTCTTTCGCGCTGCCGTGGTAAATATAATTTTTTCGTCGCGCCCTGAATCTTGTCGTTGCGTGTATTTCAAGAGCGACATTTATCCGAGTGTTAACGTTATTTCGACGCGCGGATATGAATGTGCCTAAATTAACAAGCTCGAACGGCACACACAGAAACGACGAAAGCTCTCGGTACATCGATACGGCAACATTTATCCCAGCTGCTGCACCCAAACACACTAATAAAGGGCATTCCAAACGAGCAACAATATTCTGCAGCAGAGACGAGCCGGTTGCAGGTTCCCAAAAGCGAGTGCTCCGCGATAATCCCGAACAACAACGTAATAATTCGACCAAAACTCACCTTTACCATCATTAGGGAGGCCTCTATCCGACGGGAATTACGTAAGCTCATGTGGCGAGAGAGATGACCACCACCGCCGACGCGTAACCGGCCGACGCGTTGCCTTTGCTGCCCTGTAGCAGCGGCTCGAATTATAGGCGCGGGAAATTAAGCGACGAGGATGAAAAAAAGAAAGAGGGAAAAAAACCGTCGGAATAAAAGTATACCAGGTAAAAAGGTCGCGAGAGAGGGTACGTTGGATGAAAATGAGGGGAGAGCGAAATTCGCGAGCAGCGGAAACTCGTCTTTGTCTGACGTCACGTTTTCGTCCGCAACGTGTGGTCGGTCGTTATACTACTCGCGGTGGTGTGTTGCGGTGCTGCTGAATAGGTTCGAGGGAGGAGTAGCTCTGACGCGTCCGGTTACAAAGCTTCAAGCTGGAATACACGTGTCTAATTCTTTGTTTAACTCGCTCCAGCGCTGAACACTATAGCTGCGGGTAATGTACGAATTCATTTGTGGACACATGCAGTGGTGCATTATGTTGCAATACGAGCCGGTTAATTTTCGACGATTCTATTTATAAAGTATAAATAAAATCGTTGCGCAGCACTCGTTTCTTCTGTTTTTCTAGCTCTGCAAGCTCCGCTGGCAAACACTGCAGCAGCATCACTTCGGCGCGCAACAAGACGCGATAAAAGCAAGGGTAAACCCGAGGGATGGGGAAGAAAAACACATTGGCTAAATGGGACTCATCCGCTGGCAGTGAAGGGGATGGAATGTCCAGAGGAGAATTTGGACAACGCAGCGCAGGCTTTGAACCTACGTCGAGCGTTCTTCACGTTCTACCGTTGTCTTGAGCGATGAAGGGCTCACGTTCTCGGCCCTTTGCATTCTTCGGGCTTTTTATTCGTCCCCTTGTAAAAGAGCGTTCACCCTTCGAGGAGCGGGACAATATTGAAATTTGGTGAGAATTATTTGGTATCATTAGCCTCATTTTTTCGGCCTACACTTCTCACAGTATCGGAAGTTTATGCGAGCCGTTTTATTGAGATGGAAAATCGAGATACTTCGCACTTTAATAAGACCGCATTCTATAGAAATTTCCATATAAATTACCATTATTAATTTGTAAGAAAAAAAATCGAATTTCGCCTCGTGTAAAAGAGGGAACAAGGCCTAGAGCAGGTCATGCCAGAAGGCTGCGTCACACACAGTAACTCTCTTATCATCAGGTATGATTAACGACGCGAGCGCAAGGTGCATCAAAACCTCAATGAAATAAATTTTTTTCTCGAATCGACCTCCTCGCGTTCCCTTTTCGCAGGGAGCCCTTTTCTGTTTATGCATTCCGCGCCCGCATAAATACATATGTATTTTTCATATTCGAGAGCAGCGCAAGCGCACCGAGTGTGAAAGAAACGGATGCACTCGATTGCGCGGCGCGGCGCAAGCGCGGAAAACTTTGTAGCCGATGATCAGATTTCAATGAGGCGACGCCGTGGCGGCGAACGGGGTCAGTGAGTTCGAATCGCTTCTCTCTGTGTACGTGTGTTCCCGCTCGCGAACTGAATTTCGACCGATAATGCGGAGGCGACGTTGAGCAAATACAGCGACGGACGCGTCAAGAAGAGAAAATTTCACTCGTGTATATGAACGAATGAATGCCTGCTTTCATTTCGCGATACGAGAGGTTTGCTCGATAAAGTTTTTTTTGCCTTTTCGGGTATCGAGTGTATTGACTTTTGGTCCGCGGTTTTTGCTTTGGTTTTCGTAGATGTGTATGTGTGTATACTATTTCAAGGGTTCTATCGAGTTTTATTGACGAATCTGTTTCAATGGGACTTTGACTTTTCGAAAGCTGTATACCGCTGCGTTGCTAGAAATTTTCCAATTTGAAAAAAAGCCACTCGTACGGCTCGTTTCGACTTCTTTATTGAGACACTCTCTTAACAACTTCAATTACGGGGAGAACAAAGCAGGTCCATTACAATAGAATTATTGAAATTTATGATATTCGATATCGGCGTGGCAGCGGAATTTTTCTTACTTTTCAGAATACCAGCGCCTTCCTTCATCGCCAAGCCGGTTATACGTCACTAATGGTTCTCTAGTTCGCGGAATGCAGAAGACTTAATTTCTGGGACAAGATGAGACTCTCTCTCTCTCTCTCTCTCTCTCTCTCTCTCTTGCTCGCTCGGTCTGCCGAGCTTGAATCGATCGAACTTCCCAGCTCCTGTTTCATTTCACAGCACGGCAGACTTCTCTTCGCGCTCGCAAAACGACGCCGATGCAATGCGCACGCGTATGCTTATTTCTCTATTTTTTGCGTGTATTATATGCAAAGCAGTAGCCAGCGATTTTTTTCCGAATTTATAATATCAGTCGTTACATCGATTGAATAAAGTTAGCTAAAAAATCGCAATAGTAGCAAACCGTATTTTCAAAGCTGACGTGTCTGTATGCGATTCTACAGAAGAAACCTACTGTGAGAAAGTTTGTAATCGACTTACCTTCTTCGCGTCGTTGTTATTGTCGGCTGCGTGATGTGGCTGGGGACTCATCGCTGCGCCATTACTGACTGCGCCACTCTGCGACAAAAGCTCATCGCTTCCCCTCTGAAACAGAAGTAGTGAAAGCACTATGTTAAAAATCATTCCAACCGAGAACAAAATATTCTAGCTATAGTCTTTCCGAACTTGAATTCGATTCATCTATACTCGACTCCTACGTACAAAAACTTGAAAGACGCGACGCACGTTAAAAATGCATCGTCGCAGCTCGCAAGCGCAGCATTTGGTCGTCGTCGGCCGACGCAAAGGAAGTATCAGCCAGGCACGGAAAAAGGGGACTAAATCTCGAGAAATCGCCCGAGAAAATATACCGCGTAATCCACATAAAAGCTGTATCCCGTAGAAAGAGCGGGCACGAGCCGGCCGTCTCTGTCCCATCCAGCGATTGCGAAGAGGTAGAATGGTTGATCAAAGAACGTAAAATCCGAAGCGGCAAAGGCGGAGGAGAGATCGCGGAAGAAAGAGTGAGCGGCGAGCACTATACTTGTGCTTCGGGCTTGAAAAGAGAGTAGGAGGAGGAGGAGGAGTAGTAAGCGAGAGGTCGAGTGACACAAGAAGCGAGAGTGAGCTTCCTGTAAGGAAGCTTGCTCGCATAAAAGGAGAAAACCCGCGCGCGCGTGCGACCAAGAGGACGCCGACCGTAAAGCAACGACTCTCCGGCCGCCGCCACGGGGGTAGCAGTAGTTAACTGAATATGGCGACTGTCGTCGGCCTGAACGAGAAGGAGAGAGAGAGAGAGAGAGAGAGAGAGAGAGATGACGTAAGTGGATTTGTCGACTAGCTGCCGCTTTAAATGACGCTTTAATGGACTGCTTTTATAAAATAATAATAACGCGGGTTTGCGAGAGAGACAACGTGATGCAAGCGTGTGATATGTTTTACTCCGGACAAATATGATCGTCCAAATGGGCTGTGGCTATCATCGTTTTGCGTTTAAAGAAGAACTCGTGCTCGGATAGTGCCGCCGCATAACGCAGTGGTTTTGCCTTGGCAAAATGGCGAATTTTATCACCGGGTGAGGTTAGAGGTAAAAGCGTTAGGTTATAAGCAAAAGCGTTGCGTTACACGGGTAGAAATCTTGAGCAAATATTGCTCAGCTGTAGAGTAAAATTTGCTTAAAAAGCAGAGCAAGGCTTGTTGAGTAAATTTTACTCAGCGAGTTAAGCAATTTTCGCTTAACTCGTCTCGCGAGAAAATGACGCGAACAGTGACATGAATTCAAATGTTGTACTGGTTATTACAATTATTTATTAATATTTATTGGTGGTTGAAAGGTTGCATTGCAATAAAAGTTAAACCATTTTTCATTTCGAGTATGCTTATTTTCTCAAGAACGAGCTCAAGAATAAGAAAGTTTGAGGTTTTCGTTCTCGTTATGAACTCGGAAGAAATAATACACGCAAGTATAAACAATCCTACGAGAGCAAGAGAGACAGTTCCATAATTGCCGTCAATAATTGCTTCCCCAAGTTCAGAACCGTCCAAAACATAAAAACACGACAAAATCACCGAAGCGAAGTGAAAAAAGCGAAGAAGAAGCAGTAGCAGCAAAGAAAACAGATACAAAAACGTCCATCCAGTCGTTGTCGAGCTTAAGCGTTCGTCTCGGCTGCAAACCGCGACAAGTGAAACAGAAACGCGAGACTCCTTCTCCTTTTTTCCCGGGATTTACCGAGGCCTTGGTCGACTCGTCACCCACCGCAAGCGAGAGCGGAAAAAGAAGGGAGGGTTGAAGAAGGATCTCGAGAAGAATGACGCGCAACGTCTGCCGCTACTATACTGCTGCATCTCGGTGTCAGAAGTGGAATGCGGCTATATACGAGGCGCTGGGCAGAAGAAGAAAAAAAGGACAAACCGAGTCCATAATCCATACGTCCGCGGGAAATAAATAATACACGAGAGAGCGCTCGGATGTTGGATGGCGGATAAAACTGCGTCCTTGATATATCCTCCGCATCAGGAAATACAAGGGAACCGACCGCTCAACGGCTCACGCTTTTCTATCCCCCGACACGGCGGCGACCCCGAAGATAAAAAGAGACAAGTGCAACGCGCGCGTAGTCGCCTTTTACCCTCCGACGTTTGAGTGGAGTGCAAGCATTGCGTCTTGGCCGCTTTCCTTCGGAGCGAGAGGGAGATAGATGTTGCCCGCATAATGACGCAGGAGAAGAGTCGGACTCCACGTCTTAAACGAGCGGAAGGTATTCTCAGGATGCCTGATGTTTGTGCCAAGATTTAGCGACTGAATAGATCGTTTTTTGAGGGGAAACAAATTTAAAGTACAAAGAATTTAACCGAATATTCCAAAGGGATTCGTAACGTCTCTCGTCGTGATTATCATATTCGTACAGAGTTACGTGCTCGTGTATGCACATGAACAAAGCGAAGCTTGCCCGAGGAGAGGTTATATACCTGCCCCTCATTAGCGAACAAGTATCGAACTGCTAGTTCATTAACCGCCGGAGTCTCTCGCATAATGATCCGTTTCCTTCTCTCCAGCTCTCACCTATAATCGAGAAACACCGATGTATACATCTCTCTACTGCACGTACGCATCTCCAGCTGTACACACGGTTTCGGTCTGAGCGCCCAAGTTTTGAGAGACCCTGAAGACCTCACACGCATTATTATTACTGTATTTAACTTGCAATCAAGACGTCGTTGGGGAGTCGATACGTGAAATGCTTAGGACTACGAAGACAAGCACTATAGCACATGTGACTGAAGCACGCGATAATGAGGCTGATCGGCAGGTTCCGCTACTAATTAATGCCGAAGAGATGTGTAAGACGAAACGAAGCTTCAAGCGAGGGATGTATCGTTATCACATATAGATACCGCACCGAAGGTATTGCTTTACATAAATCTACGTGCGGTAATAATAATCAAATGAGTATAACCACGATTTTTCATCGTATAATCGTGTCTAGTGTAATCATCGTGCGAATATTACGATGAGAATTGGAAGAATTCAAATTAAGAGGTAAATCTTCTTCGGGAATATAAAGCTGCGCATGAGAAATACCCGCTCTTATTACGTAGTAATCCTTGATATAGTTATTTCCCTGGAAGCACCTACCCAGTTTAATATGCAAAATATGCGGGGAAGCTTAATATCCAAGGGTATTTTTTTGACTTACTCCGCAAAAATGAATTCCCCGGATGCGACAAACTGGAGAATATCTAGAATTGCAAAGTCTGCGGAAAAACTTTGTGGACGGTATTGCGCGCACTTCTACTTCTCCACCTGAAGCTCTAGAGGGCGGATAAGAATTTCAAATTTATTTCAATCAAAATAAAAGGCTGCGCTTCCGTAGAGTATACATCAGTTTCCCTTCCGCATCGATCTAGCATTTCATTAGGTCTAGAGCTTGAAATCTTATTGATAATGAAGTTACGATACACGGCCACGACGTATTAAACAATAGATGGAAAATTGAAATAACATCCACAGGCGCAAAATGACGATGCACGTCGTACACAATATCTCGAAGAACAACGAACGCTGCAGCAACGCAGGAAGAGGAGAAATAAAATGCGCCTAGAAAATCACGGGTGTATTCGCGGAGATCGAGATTCTTGTAACCGTCGAAGCCAGAATGAGAAAGAGAAAAAAGACTGCGGAAAAACAATGGCGCACGTCCGCTCCAAATAACCCGATAGCGCTTGCTCGCGCACCGGCAATCGCGACGAGCGAGTGAAATTCCACTGCTGTTGGAATATCTCTCGAGCTGCAGACTCTCGCGCAACCGTAAATAATGGATTTATTTTTCAAAACATCTCGTTCGTCATTTCGGAGGATGCGATTGTAAATAGAAACTCGGTGAACGCGGCTGATCCTGGATACGGTATATGGAGGACTTATGTTTTTACAATGATGTTAGGGGAATAGAGAGGAAGTTGATTTTTATTTCTACTCTCTGTTATTGAAGAAGATTTGAACGTGGAATAATTTAATAGATGTATGATTACGAAATTAATCTCACATTCATATTAGGTATTGAATATAATTGAAAAGCACCCCTGGTAGGAGATTGGTGATAATCGCTGCTCAGTACCCAAGAAACCAGCGATATTCGTTACCGAGAATATTGTCATAGACGCAACGTCTGCAACGCGAGCCGCGAGACGAGTCAGCGATAAGAGTCGAGCAGCTGAGCCGTACTACGATGCAGCGCATCCTAATGCATCGTAGACGTTAGCTCAGTGGTTAGAGCACAGGCTTCGCAACCTCGGGTCCGTGAGTTCGAGTCCCGTCGTCTACTCTTTTTCGCTTTCCGACTCGTTCTCCTCCTCGTTCGTAACAATATCGATGGATATATCGGAGAATTCTAGAGAGAAACCCGGCAAAAACATAGATCTCTGTATACAAATTAAGAGAACAGTTATAAAACAATTTTTTACATAAAGAATAACAATAGTGTATAATAATAATAGTTGAGGTATTTTAAATACATTATTAATAATTTATTATTAGTAAATTGCACATATAAATAGCAGTATACTTATAGCAGACTGCTACGTGATGCTTCAGATACTACACATATGCAGTTTGAATATAAAGTAGGTCGTGCGCCTTAACCGACTGAGCAACGCAGACGTTTTTCCACACAAGCCCTACGAGCTTCGCCATATGTTTAAATTATTAAAATTATTCAGTTTACGCCTAAATATTAATAATTTTGTATCTTGCATCCAAAAAGTAATTTATTTATTGATACTTTCATGAAATATAATTCTCACTCATGAAAAATACACAAGATATCGCTACTTTTGAGGAATTTAAAATGTCTAGTTTTTTTACATTTTACTTAGCCAGTTTCTGCCTTTACCACCATTTTAAATAGGCGCTTTTCTACCAGTGAATTTACGTAATAATGAGCTTCAATCATAAATTTTATTCCTTCTCTAGAAACTACCGAGAACGCTATATACAAAATTCATGTGACCAATCATAGGGTTTCTACGGAGATTCGAAACCGAGAATCTGCCGATATCTCCCAGATCTGGCTTGTTTCTACTGATAAACCCGGCAAGTTTCCTACCAGGGACATACGTCAAGTTTTGTTATGTTGACGGAAAATGTTCGTAATACCATCAGCGGGATAATTATATCCGACCATGCACACAGAACATACGCCAGTAGTCAATACAAATGAGTGATTCGTAAATTAGCTTTTTCCCTGCAAATATACAGGATTCGATTAAATGTTGTACGTAATTGAATGGCTCCACACCAAGCAGTCATTATGTCAGCCCAGGGGCGATGCAGCGCTGGCGTTGTTGCATCCCACAGCTGCGGTGCACGCGGAGAATAGACTGGTGGCGAAAGCTCGCTCGGGAGAAAGGAATCAAAAATAAAAATATCATGAGCAGCATCAGCGCTGATACACTTCTGTTTAGCTGTAGTATACTGCATTTTAAATTTCAAATTTAATTTTTTTTCCTCGTAAACAAACATCAGCAGTATGCGCGGATCGCGGAAATAATTTAATACGGCGAGCTATGCGAAATATTGCGTAATTAAAATCTTGTTTCTGCGCTGATTGTGAAATAATGAGTAAAGAGCGCTCATTTTACTCTGTTAATTATATGCACGAAAATGAATGTATTATTATCAGTGATTACGTTTCATATTCTGTATAGAGATTTTTTTTTAACATTAAAATCAGTGAAAAATCACGCAATAAAACTGTGTAAACAGTAATTTAAAAATTTATATCGCAGTCACCAAGTTTATAAGTGAAACTAAGTAGAACTAATAATTTTCCATACATTTGAGTGAAAGTAGAAAGTATTAAAAGACAGCTCGAATCTCTAAGAGTGCAACGCACTTCTAACGAATGGATCTGATGCATATTTAATCTATTTGCTTTGTGCCGACGGCTAAACAAAATTTATTCCGCTTATTGTTATTCGCACTTTCATTAGCTGAGCGAGAAGTTTATTCAGAGAAGGTAAGCAAGACAAATCCTCGCCATCCCTCATCTCTTTCGTCCCGCCAGTAAATTTTCAAATAAGACGTCGGTCTACTCTCGCGAGAGCAACTTTTGCAAAAGAAGGAGGAAGAAAGAAAGAAGGAGGGAAAGAAAGAAGAGGGCGCGCGTTCCGTTTCTTTCACTTTGCACATACGAACTGCTGCTACGAGGCAGCAGCAGCAGTAGTAGCAGCCGCGCAACTTCAAACTGATGTCTTTTCTCGCCACCCTCGACGATCCTTCGATAACTTCGTGCTTACGCGGTTACGCCATTCGACCTCATGAATTTCAAAACAACGCCAAACCGAACAGCGCATATATTGGCGAAAAGGGTGGAACGACGCGTGGAAGCGGGAAGGAAAAGTGTCCATAAAAATTCTCGGCTATGAGGCAGCGAGGGAGTTGGTATTAGTAAGCAGTTTGTTCGTATTTACAAATGTCAAAATTTCATTCATAATTTTTTCGATTTATCTATTACAATTAATATTGAGTTTACAAAACTGAATTTTGACATTTAACTGTATAAAATTAACGGTTCTTATTTACCGACCCATAACTATATCGGTTTTCGAATTGCTACAGCACCTCCCAAAGGTTTAGAGAAACGCAACATTTCCCAGAGGATATATTTGCTAAGCTGCAGAAAACGACTATGGTTCGTTGAAAATGCGAGTTACGAACAGTGAACGTAGGCAAATGCTGAATTCAAAAGTTGCCAAGAAATGCTCAGCGGGACGTACTTTAATAGCTTCGAATCGATAAAGCACGTTCTATGCAAAGAATTTCACGAGAACTTTAAAATAAATCTTAGTAAGGTGTGCGCGTATTTTGAAGCAATTCCTCCAGTAAATCGCGAGTAACAATAAATCTACTTTTAACGATGTGTATCGTATATTTTTTCAATGTACTTAATAGGACCGTTTCCGAGCATTTTCCGTGATACAGGTGACAATTGTCTCAATTTTCATCTCGCATCCTATCCTTTGTGATAGAGACCCAGCGTTTTACCCGCGCTCTTTTCTATCTCGCGCGCAATAACGCGAAAAAGAGAAGCAAATAAAACGTCGCAAAAAAGGCATAGAAAATAAGAAAACTTCGCACTCGATGGAAGTAGAAGTCAAAAGCAAACCGAAAGGAGAAGCGTCGAGGCGCTGAAACGAGAGCAGATGGGGAGAAATAGTTGTAAAGATGGATGGCGGCGCGGAGGTGGAGGCGGCGGCGTTGGCGGCAGGTCCCGAAGACGCGCGAAAGAGTCGGATATAAACTACCTCTCCTACGCGCTGCAGCCGATCCAAGAGGAGGAGAGAGAGATGGAAAGAAGTAAGTTCGCCTACACTCCAACAGCGGCAATCACCGAGGTATAATTTACAGGGCGCCGGTTATGTAGTCATGATCCCAGGGACGCGAGAGGGAGAGAAGTGCTCGCTCGTTCCTATTCCACTGGGGAGTTTTTCGCGCACCCGTAAACGGGCGCTACTGCTCTCTGGGTTGGAGTTAACGGCTTTGTTATGCACAATCAACGCTTCCCGACCTTTCGATCGCAATAAAGCCTCGGATGTGCCTATAAGCCGCATATCGGCCTTATATATACATGTGCTGGTTGTTGGACACTTTGGATTACAAGCTGCTGCCGGGGATTTGATGTGTCGAACGTATTGTGTGCATTATAATGTTATAGTCCTATACTTTTCTACTCTAAAAAAGAAAGACATTATGATAATCATTGTATTTATCCTGTGATTAGCTGTTTGTTTTACCGCGTAATGTCTGCGTATTTTCGATTTCCTAACCTCAAAAAGAGAAAATTGAGAAAATATTATTTCGTTATATTGTCACGGAAATATAGACCTTTTCAAATCAAAATTTAAAGCTGAATTATGTACCAAACATTTGTATTGTAAAAACACTGCCGCGAGTCTGAATTGAACTTGATTTTTAATTTATTGATTGACTTGAACACAAAGCAGTTTTGGACTGGCCCTTATTCGTCAGTGTCTAAGCTCTCCGTGTCTGTGGCAGGTGACAATAGGTGACAATAGGTATGGCACATAGGCTCTTTTCTGTTTCTCTCATGACAATCTGCACACCAAGACTTATAGATATAGCGGTGTGCCATTAACGCTAAAACTGCCTTGTTTGCCTGTTTCGGCCGCTCATGCTATAACTGCGTGTGAACCGCGTCTAACGTTTCGATCCGCCTGTCAATATCAGCCACGGAAACGAACTAACGGAGTCCAGGCAGTGCGCAACGTACCTCTTGGTGCGAGAATGTTCAAATCAGTTATGTGAGGTGTCCAGATGAATGAGGTCGCCAATGATAGGGTCGAGGTAGTGCACTCCGTAGATTTTATTGTCTATGTGCAAAAAATGATTCTAGACGCAAAAGCTATGGGCGCACTTCCTGGACCGTGTCATTGGCAACCTGCGACACCTGCATAGGTTCTACACTTGATTTTTACACCTAGAGGTTAAGAAGTGCAAAGAACATTTCCCATTTAACGCTATTATTGGCGTTATAAAAGCATAATAAACGACTTATTATTCCTTCTCGATAATCTACCGAGAATGCCATACAAAATGCATGTGACCACTTATAGGGTTTCTACCGAGATTTGAAACCCAGAATCTACCAATATTTGCCAGATATCGCCAGTTTCTACTGACATTTTCGAACACGTCCCATCTCAAAAATGCCCTATTTAACCACTGCCTTGCTCAAACGCATTTAGCTTTTCGATTATTTCTTTTCGTCAGTCTTGTAGAGTTTTTAAAATCTCACAAGACTGACGAAATAAAATTAATGATATAGACAAAACGTCTTTGAGGCAGTTGCTAAATCTTGCTAAGATAAAAGCCTTTTTTTGAGGTATAGGACGTTTTTGAAGGCTCTGGTGAGATAAGACGTTTCCGAACGCTCTGGCGAGATAGGTCGTTATTTCTCTCAGGCGTCGATATCTAAGAGGGAGCGAAACTCAATGCAACATTTTGACAATTCAGGTCGTCGATATCATCAGAGGATAGAATTGAAACGCGTAACAGAGTTTTAAAATATTTATTGTGCGCTGCTGCTGCAAAAGTTTTTCGCGAAAAAAAAAACGAGTCGCGCAAGTTCAATATAGAAAGTTCAATCTGGAACAGTCGACTAATACGCCATGCATCATTTAATTACTTTGCGAGCGTGGCCAACTCGATTCATATCGCAAGTAAATAAAGTTGGGATCCGAACTTCCGTGCGCCATGTGAGAGTTAGTATAAATTTCAGCAGCACATTTGACGCTCACGGATGAAACGAGCGCTATCCGTACGCGTTTGCAAAAAAAGAGAACGTTATCAACGGAAAAACGCATATCCCCAACTTTGCCACATAATATCCTTATCAATCCTTCGTATCATCATCAGAGCCACATCCAACTTGCCAACTGAGCAAACGAAGAAAAGAAAACTTTCCTCCGCAGCGATGTGGGGGAGGATCGCGTGTAGCGAAGCAGCAGGACTAGGACATTCCATCCATCACTTAATTACTTCATGAACCTCGACAAACTCCATTCCCGACGACGAGTAAACGCAAAGCGCCGTCGTCTCCGGCCAATACGAGAACTTGCCTATACGCGAGCGGGAGGACCACAAGTTTACCGGTTATTATTTGTGTTTGGTAATAACCGGTTTTCCGTGAGAGCACGTTATATACCAGTCGCACTTAAAGCTACGACGACGAGTACGAGCGGAGAGGGAGAGGGGGCTGAGCGTCAAGAAAACGGTCCAAGTTTCGAAGGACTCGGCACAGCACGCACCGCCACCCCAGCTCGCGCACGCTTCGAGGCTCGTTTGTGAGATTACTTCGCAAAGCTTCCCGTGTAGCAGTATATACCCGGAAACTCGAACGAGCCCTCTAGCGTCGATGTAAACCCTTCCAGGCTCTGCGCACCCCCCGGCTTTTCCTTTCCCGAGTTGCCGCTGCTGCTCGCCTTCCCAGAAAACGATAGTCGTTTCGTTCGGGAGCATCTCTCCCACTCTCTCACTTCCGCGCAAGCCTACGAGCGCTTAACTAAGGGACGCCTGACGCCGCTTGTTTTGCTGCTGCTCTTCATCTCTCTCTCTCTCTCTCTCTCTCTCCCCTCTCTCTATCTCTCTCAGCTCTTGGCCTCGCTTTCGCGCGCGAGAGCAATATTGCCGCCGAGGTCGTTTCAGCTCATCTCGCGAGCTCTCGCCGGGATGGACGATAAAAAAGTTGCAGCCGGAGAGAGAGGGAGGAAAGTTTGCGGAGAGAGATGGACTGATCGAGTGTCGCGCTGCTACTGCACTCCCTTGAATATTCCCGGGATGAGCGACCAGGCTGCCACCGCCGTTGCTGCTTGTTTACGCTTCTTGATTAAAAATACACAAACGTGGATTTTAACAGTCGCTGCGTATACGGATATGCCGCCGTGGTTTATTATAAAGTTTGTGCTCGTGGAAATGTATATAGTTTGCCGCTCTGGCTGAATAAGTATATCTTTCGAGAAACGATCCAGCGATGAACAGAAGGGAATAGCTGAGAAGTAGTCGCGGGTTCTAAGGCTTTTCGCATCTCTCTGCCTGGCGTCCACATGAGCGCGTCCGAGTTGGCGGGGGCGAAATTGAATTGTTATTCCATTTTCCGAAGCAATTTGCAAGCGTTATCAAAGTTTTCGGGGAAAGTAAGTCGCGCGCGCGCTCCTCCGTCGCATCCTGATGACTTGGAGCTCCGTGAGAGAAAAGAAGCTAGAGAGGGAGACTTTCTTCTTCCAAGGTTTTCGCGCCCCGCTTCCGTCGTCTATCGCCTGCTGCGTCCCTTTACGACACTTCGAACTTAATAGATTATATTCGTATAAGTATATGGAGACGGAGAGATGCTCGTGCTTTTTATCGCGAGCTTTACCAGATGCGACGTTAAGCAGGTGTTGCTTTTTGCGGCGATTTGATTGATCCATATAAGAGATGAACATTTAAAATCCCATTTTAGAACTTGTCGTATGAATGATCTCCACGCGGTTGACGGACAGCGAAAGTAAGTGGGAATAAATTGCTTCGGACGATTCAATTAATGCAAATTCAAAACTAGCAATGCAGTTGCCTTGAAATAATCAAAGTTAAGGGAACAATTAAACTTGCGCTTTCGTATAACGCAGTCTACTTCCCTCTTTCACTTAATTCCTCGCGCAAGCCCTTCCATCATTGTTTAGCCATCGACGAGTGCACAGCGACTGCGAGAGAGAGAGAGAGAGAGAAAGCTGCCGGTTCGACGATCGAAATACCAAGTTTTCCGAGAACTCGGGGAAGGCGCGCCGCTCGTGGCTTACTTTCCCCGCGAGCGACGCCGGCAGATTCTCTCTCGCTCCGCTTTGCCGGTAATTTCTTTAACGAGACAACCGAGGCGCATGGAAACGTCAGGAGGAAGGTGCTTCGCGATGGGGAAAATTGTTGTCTTATATGTATACACTTTGTTGCGAGACGGAACATTTTTATTTCCTTTTTGAAGATTTTTCAAACAACCGTTGCTGCTTTTTCGATTCTTCACCGGCGACAAATTGCCTGCTTTCAGTTTTCGAACGGTCCCGTAACGATTTCTCCTATCACTTCCTACTCGAGCTCATCTGACGAGCAGAAATAGCTCCATACTTAATAAGCTGCAATACAAAGTCGTATAGCATCGACGTATAAAGCAAGTTGGAAAGCTGGGCGAAATAATTGAACGGAGAGAGAGCCATATCGGCGTCAAGGGTCGCATCGTACGGGATGAACGAATTACTTTTTCATATGGCGTTTAATTTTGTAATTTTTATTTCGAAAGGAAGGCAGCTTCGTGTATAGGTGTGACCGCTATATACAGAGCAGCAGCGGTAGCAGCAACCACCAAAGTCCCGGTATTTTTCTCCGGCCATCTGCTAGAAAATTCCCCAGATCCTCGTTATTCTGCGCACGACACGAACAGCCGAGCTGGCGGCAGCGGCGCGTCTCAATTTATAATGCATTAAGCCGTATCGGACCATCGTCCCATAGCCTGGCGCGTGCTATACGACTCGCTGTCGCCTCTCTCTGTGTATGTATGGACTAGAGGGGCAGCCTCAAATTTAGTGGAGTTCCGTCCTAGTTGACGCAAATATATGGTTGGATGACAATAACACTGCATGTGGATATAAAGAAATGCTTTATTGATACTGTTATCGTTGTTTATTCCAAAGTGCGAGCGCGGATTGAATATTTTAGAGAGAAGCCACTTACTTTGTACGTCATCTCATTCATTCGACTCACTCTCAACTTTTATGATCAATTTCTTTTCGCAGGGATTCAAAGATTGCTTACCTGAAACAGAAAGAAAACGATTTTGTTAAACAATTGAACGTTAGGCATATTTTCTATTCGTAAAATACAATTATTATTTTCATAAAAAAAATAATAATAATAGTAATGGACGCTTAAAAGCTCCTCTGCAAACAATAATAATCCGGCATTGTTCTGTGTCCCCCAGCCCTCGGTATAAATGAACAATTCTGCGCGTCGGCGGCGGCAGCAGCAAAGAAGTCTCCCGGATAAACGACTGAAATGTGACGTGGAACGATAATGGTTTTATCGTGCGATTCCTGGGAGCGCCGCCGCGAGCGAGGCGCGGAATTCACCGCTGGATAACCAATATCGCGTATCCGCGCCGGTGCCTATGCGAAAAATAAAAAACCAAACGCGAGAGTCGAATTTATTGCGCGCGCGTGTAGGCGCACGGTTTCATGCGCTGCGGCGCGTTATTTCGTTCGCTCGATATTTTTTCTGGTCTTTGAATATTTTTTTTTCGACGCTGTGTTTGAGTTTTGGTTGACTAATCGTGCAATTTTCGTCTATAACCGATGTGAAGCTCTCCCGTGATTCATGTGCGCGTCGCTCGATGAACAAGAAATATTGCTCTTCTGTAATGCGTCGACGGTATTTTGGTTGAATGGAGAGAAAAAAAATGTAGTTTTTGGCTTTTTCGATGTATGAATAAATTTAGTATACATGGAATTTCGGATATCCGAAAATCAATGAGGCGCTGAAATTCGACATTAGTACACGTGACGTCGTATCTATACAGACCTTCAAGATTTCGCGAAACAGTTGAGCGAGTCGTCGGACGTGATCGCGTCTCAGTTGCTTTGGCACACGAGAGAGGCTCAAACTTTGTCGGGCCGAAAGTAGTTCGGTATATATATCGTGGGAGAGAGAGAGAGAGAGAGAGAGAGAGAGAGAGAGAGAGAGAGAGAGAGAGAGAGAGAGAGAGAGAGAGAGAGAGAGAGAGAGAACTATTGATCGCGTATATGTGATTGAAGTTTAGTGCGGTCCACAGGGGGGCAGGGGGGTTTTTTTTTTTCATTTAGTTTTTGTGGGGAAGTAAACTATTAAGTTTCCTGCATTTCCTTTTTGAACAGTTAAAGTGGCTAACAAAGTTGCCGCCGCCGTAAATACGAAATACAGCAAATAATATCAACACTTCACTACTCCCGCCTCGTGTGCACGCGCGCTCGCAAGAGGGAACTAATTACCGCCGGTAAATAAAACATCGCCGTCGCGTCGCTGGTGTGTATTTCACGCTTTGCGCGCTTCGACAACTCTGAAAATTTACGAATCAATAAAAACGGGGAAAAAACGGAAGGGTAGTACGCGCGAGCGCATTACGCGCAAATGTACGGTCGTCGCGAGGCGCGTAAATCAAATTTGAAAATCCCGCGCGAGTATCTTCGCGCGTGTGTCAGAGCCCGAATGAAATAACTCGAAGAATGGCCAGCAGGCCCGCGCATCCCCCAGAGCGTCGTACCCTTCAGTTTTCCCCTTTTTTATTATTCTCCTCTCTTTGCGCGCGATCCCCGCCTCTCGGGCGGTCAATTCAATCTATATGAGGCGAAAAATGCGTCCCATCGAATGTGCCAGAAATTACGTGAGTTGCGGCGGCGCAGCAGATGAGAGTAGTATAGAGAGCGAAAGAGAAGAAAAAATGAAGAGTAGAGTATCGATTGACTCTTTCGACGTCCAAGTTGAGAGGGCATTTGCATTTTTCATCTGCAATTCAAGCGTGGAGCAAACTTTTCATCGCTAGAAATTGTTCTTCTCGTCCGGACGGCCGGCAAGAGCAGTAGTAGCGAACGAGAGAAAAGCTGCGTGGAGGCTACTGCTCGCGTTGCAACGCTACATTTATAACGGGATTTTCTCCCCCGGGAGCAGAAAAAATGCCGCGGGTTTTACCTGAGTATGAAAAATTTCAAGTTTCCCTTTTTTCGCGATGCGAATGCATAACTGTTGCGATAGGGGAATTCAGTTATTGCGCGAATGAAAATAGGAATGTTTGAAAAAAATGCGGTGAATTTAGAGTAGAAAAATTGAAAGTATTTTCAGAAACGAATTCGTATACTCTTTGAAAACAATGAAAATCATCCCGCCGTGTATGAGAAAGTGTCAAAAGTGGCTAGAGTACACAAGCATTATAATCCGCGTAACGCGTAAAAGCATCTAAAATTCAAAATCGATCTCTGCAAGCTGAAACTCCGCGGAGAGCATCGCTAGCAGTGAAAGAAGAAGCGTGTTTACAAGCAAAACAAACGCACGCCAGGCGATGTAGCAGCGGCTTCGAGACCATCGAAATTAATGGAGTCATCTGCGTATTAGCATAGATATAAGCATGGCACTCAAGTGCCGAGGCTGAGTGACGCTTCCGCGTTAAGTGTCTATCTGGGGGAGTGTGAGGAGGCCAAGGAAAGAGAGGATATAGAGGTGAAAAGGATCATCGTCACCGCTGCCGTCGTCGCCGCCGCCGCCGTCGAAGAAGAAAAGTTTCGCAATAAAGCCGGGACGTGTTCGAGAGAAAAGCGAGGAAGGAAAATAAGAGAGAAAGAGCACTGGAGAACTTGACCTCCGTAGTGTGACGCGCGAACTTTAAGTGCACACAATGCTCTAGCTGGTTCGCAAAAGCGGTATAAAGCGCGAAAAGAACTGCGATTTTACTGAAGCGTGGCTGATGCGAGACTGAGTTGGGCCACTGCTTTTTTCTCGGCTTTTGTCCGTTTTTCGCTTCTAAGGATTTTTTTTTTCAAAGAAGGATCGAGAATATTAAAAACATTGTTGTTACAATTAATCTTCCACAGCGTAGAGAAGGTGAAGCGCTTATTACCGCAAACACGCTACCAAAAATTAACCAATTGAAACCTAATATTCCCGCCATCAACATCAACAGTGAGAAGAAAATCATATCATAATAGCGGTAAATTTTCGCGACACCCGATCCTCTCCTGCACACCAAGCCTCTCACCATCACCACCACCACCCGGGCATCTCTTCCCCTTTCCTCTCGTCCTCTTTATCTCCCAGGCGCGAGGCGCGCGTTTCATCCCTTCGCCGCGCTTGCAGTGGCGGTGGTGGCGGTGGTGGTGTGCTCATCCAATATTTACTCGCCCGGTCCATTGAATATTCTCTCCTCGGAGTGCCTACATTCCGAATACACGGATATAACGCGCCTGCAGCGACGCCCGCCAGATCTCGCCCCTCTGCACCTTCTATATGTAACTGTACAGCTGGAAAAGCCGGTGAGCTAAGCTGCCTCTCCGCCGCCGGAGCTGCAACCGCCGCGAGGGAGGAGAGAAGGGACGAGATGTGTAGGTGAAAAAGGAAAAAGAGGAATGAAGCGCGTAGAGGGGATCAGACTTCGGTGATCGAACGTGGGGGAGGAGTAGGGAGAAAAAGTTCAAGGGAGGGAGGATTTTGCGCGACGGAAGCATTGAATTTTGTCTGCTCGAGAATTGGTGCTGAATTTAATGGTTTGATTTTTTTTTACTTTTCTTTGTAATTGATAAAAGTTTTGATATATCTAACTGAAGTAGTAGGCCAATTAAACAAGGCAGTTTTAGCGGTTCGCACGTACATTATTGTCCATTAAAATTATAAGTTTAATTTAGACTCGCAACGGTTTTGTTTAAATAAAAAATGTTTGGGACAAATAGAACTGCTTCAATATGGAGCGATCGAAACGTTTAGGTAGGAATACTATGCATACAAATACTATATATTTCTTTTCAGCCATATTATTTACCGACTTATGAAAAACTATCATGCGTGAGAAAAAAAAGTAATTTTCAATATTGAGCTAACATCTACCATCCACGAGTTTATCGCGCGTAAATAATTTTATGCATCTGGAGTGTATCCCCTGGATTAATACCTTTTTCACGTCGTCGTCGACACACAAACACATCCCATTCATATATACGAGTTCATTGTGTTTTCCTTCACAAAAGGATTAACCAATATTTACTTTATCCACATACATCATTTTTTATTTAAATAACAAATGTATATTTATTCTTCACAAATATCAGAATTAAAGTCTGCGTATTTTTCAGAAAAAATTCTTCGACGCGCGGTACTGTAATTAACATAACTGAGATATAATAAGAGTCGGAAAAAGGTGCGGAGGTATGGCGCAAAAGGAGCAAACAAAAAGCTCGTAATAATCTCGGCGCTTCCGAATAAGCGACATTCTCGGAGATTTATTTCACGGGCTTCGTTTTGCACCTGGGCGACGAGTCGTGAAATTCGCGCATTCCTTACATACCCGGACGCCTCTTTATACTCATTTCTCGCCAGCTGAGCTACACCAATTTTCCTAGTAATTGAATTTTTTTTTTCATATTACTTGTTTGTACCGAAGTATTATTAAATACAGTTTGTAATTGCGCATTCATAAACATCACGAGTTATCAACAATACATATCTAAATGATTCATTGTAGCGGATAAACTACAATGTGCGTTATTGCTTTTAGCTTAATTACTCAAACATCGAATACGAAACAGAATACCGCCGTTATTCTACTCATATCAAATCCTAAATGCATCGGTAATTCACAATTTAAATAATTGCATGCGATTATTAACATACGTATTGTAGTGTATGCAAGCATTATTACTCATTTTCTGAGTCTAACATACAAATGCACTAAATATTTTGTATCTTCATTAAGGGATTCTAATAACATCGATGAAACTACATTAAAGCTCTCATCGACAGGTCAGAAATAGAGTATATTTTGTTACGCTTACTCTCCTACTGTCATAAAAGCAAAAACCCGTCATTCGCTTTGATCTCACGCAAACATTAGCTCGACGACACATACAACAACACTAATATTTTCGCAAGCACCACAAAACTCTTTTATCGACCATATAGGGGGATAAAGCTACAGGCTGCGTCGGGGCTTCGATTTTCGCGATCACTAAATACTCTAGCTAGAGCTTATGGTCACATAACATAATTAATGGGGAGAAATTTTCTGCCAGCATGAATATGAAGCACGCTAATGAGCGCATTAATATTTACGCGAGTAGTAGCGTGAAGCGCATAAAGCCCCTTGCATACACTTTAGACCTTCCCCCACTGCTCTCTGGGCCGAACTATTGCGCGCTGGTGTTAGTTGTTATATGTGTGTTACATGCAAGAGGAGAGAGGGCAGAAAAGCTCACCGCACACACGGCTGGGGGGGGAACCATTTGGCAACTAATCGCGCAAAGCCGCCTACGCTTCCCGGCTTCACTTCCGATTCTGGTAATCGCGGTGTTTTATAAGCGATATATACTATACACACGCTCGCACCGTGTAAAGCTTTCCGAAACACTGGACGCCCGTATACAAATTTGTAATTTAGCGCGAGCTGCGCGTACAATAGCGTTCCCTGTTTAACATCGAAATCATGAACGTTTCAGTAGTGTGTTTGAAAAATAAATAATCGTCTATACAGTAGAGCAGTACAGTAAACCATCTAAATTTTAACGCCCAAGACTAACACGGTGTAAACTTCCGCAGTCATCGACGCTACCGCGCGGCAGCAGCAACAAGGCGCGCGCGAGCACAGCCGAGACTAAACAAATCTCAATAAAATCCAGCCTTGCACGCCGCGGCGCTTTATACTGCTTAGTCACCCAGTTTATTATCAATTAAGCGAGAGCTCGTACGCGACGTGCTCCATCCCCTGCAACGACGTCGAGCGCGGAGGCATTGCGCTTATGACGTGGCCCCGTTTCGCACGCGCCGGGCTCTTTATGCAAATGTGCCGGCGTCGCCACCAACACAGTGTGCGCGAGCGAGCGCCGGAAAAGTTCAGACGCGGACAATGGCGGTGAAGATAAACGGATCAAGAAGGCGACGACAGGGAGAACGCGTTGCGGCATCTGCTGCTGAAAACATTTATTGAAAAATTTATGACGCGGAAAATTAGTTGAATTGCGGACTGAGCTTTGGGATGTGTGGAGGGAAGAAAGTAGTTGGAATTGTATAAGAGTATAGGTGGAAATGTTTGTCTGGATGCATCGTCTTGATTTTATCTTCTGTGTGCGTTTTTTGAAAATATTATATTCTGTCTCATAGCTTGTAAGAAAAGATAATTGTAGATAAGCTCCTGATCCACAGAACACGTACGCCAGATACATCAGATACATATCAGAAAAAAAGACGAAACCCAATAGCAAACTGCCTGCGGTTATCTGTTTGAAACCTCGCGTCACAACTGAGCCGCGAGCCTTAAGTGCGCAGATACGATTGTCATCGGCAACAGAGGCATTGTGCCAGCTGCTGCTCTCGTTCGAAGAGGTGTCGCGCCTTGCCGGAGACCGACATATCGGGAGCATTTCATACATCCAACGCCAGCGGGCTGTAACGTCGTTTCACGCTCTCGTCTCTGTCTAAGTAAGTTTCAGCCGAGTCGACGAGCGTGAGCGTAGGGGATCACCGCAAAAGCTGAATGTACGAGCCGAAGCTCATATTTGCAGTGCTTTCACGCTCCGATGCGCCTACTATATATGTGGTATATACCGCGCACTCGATAGTCTACTTTATTGGGACACAAAACTTTTCTCTTCTTGTGCGTGAGAAATTTTCGATGTTCTGACGTGAGTGCATTGCTGTACGCAGCTGGATGAAGTAACATATCGGACGATCATTCGAATAAAGCAGTGTACCTTTGTTTCAAAATTACGTACGAATATTTCATCAAAGAGAAGTTTAAAAAAAAGTAGTTAGCTCTAATCTCGTCGTTTCAGTTCGACAAAAGATTCTGATTCTAGAGAGTTAATCACACCATTCAGAACCAGAAGAGAGTCAATCCTTTCAATAGCCAATGCTTTGCCATTAGAAAAAAGAAACACTACCAGATATAGGACCACCATCATGGAGCTCAGCGAGTGCTAGAAAAAACCGGCGGGTACCAGCAGCAGCAGCAACTGAAATTAACGAGAAAAGGACGAAAAGGTCGGCCGTCTCCACAGACTAAAGCTCACTAATGACAGCCTCCCGCTAAATTTAAAAGAAGCTTTGCACAAAGAGGGCAAAGAGGATGCGGAAGTCCAAGGGGTGATCGACAAGGCCTGAATTAAAGAGAGCGCGTTGTACGGACCAAAGAGCCGGTACTAGCCAAGCCTAGCCAATGAGGGGGACAGAGAGACTGCAGAGATAACTTTTATCTCGTCAAGGGATGATAAATACCTTCCCGATGTCCCGACGACGATGCGCTTGCAGATTTCTCGGAGCCTTTCCGGCTGAACGAAGAGAGCTGGTCGCTCGATTTTGTGAAAATCAAAAAGATACTGTGAGAAGATTTTTTTCCCGTTCCTTTGAATCCTGGGATAAATTTTTTTCTTCTTCGTTTTCTCATTCATCTTTTACGTATCGAGTGATAAGACCCGTCAGGCAGTCACTCGGCATTAATTAGCGTCCATCTCATCGTCCTAAACGCTTTCATATTCTCAATCACAGTACAGTCAACCAGAACTTCAGAAATGTAAACACAGTATGTAACTCCCTCGCGGACAAAAAGCACACAAGTACAAGAAAAGAGAGTAAGTGCGAAAAGAGGAATAGGTGTAGAGGTTCGGGAGCATTAGCCGTTTTTCCGACTTGTGTCCAAAGTCAGAGAGAATTCCTCAGGCGGAAAGACAAACTTTGCCGATGCCACGGCCGGGAACAACGAGGAACTGCCAGGCTAACCAGAGCAAAAAGTATCCTCCTCCTTCTCTTCTCTCCCTGATGCTCTTTCACTCGCGCTTTCTTCTGTTTTTCCAGTGATCTCCTTCTCTCGCCGCTGCCGCCGCGGACCCTTGAGAAATGCGACCGTTTGTTCGAGGAGTCAGCAAGCGTAAGTCACAAGCAGTGCGCGCGTGCGAAAATGAGAAGAGCGGTTCTCGAGGGGTGAGCAAGAGCGAGAGCAAGAGAGGAGCCGAATGGGATCCTAGCCAGCAGAATCCTGCTCTTCTTCGGAGAGCGAAACGCTCGGGCATTAAATTATACGGCTCTGTAGCCGTCCCGATGAATTCGGAAAGAGTCTCGGAAGGCTTTGTCATCCACCTGTGGAACTTCCGTTATATAATAAGGCGGTAGTTCGTACGAAGTGGTGGGCATTTTCCATTCATTTCTTTGGTTTTCTTCTATTGATGTAATTTATACAAAATGACCTTGGTAAGTTATTTCAACGACCAGACACTAATAAATAATACGTAAGAGTAGTAAATCCCCAACTAGCTGTCAGAGCAAGAAGAATTGAGTTGCAAATTCACTGAGAAATAGAGAGTCAAGAACATGACAAATCACTCCGTTCAGCCCTTACCTTTAACTTCTCGGCTCTCTCACTCTAAAACCCCCCTACGTAATCTGCTAAAACACAGTCTTATCCTTTTCCGAACGATTTGCCTATGCCGTGAGCTAACGCAGGAAAGAAGAAGGAGAGAATCGTCAATCACCGGCATCCGACTAATAGATAACACGCCCTGGCTCGAAGGAGCTGGAGGTCACACGAGTTCGAGGTTTCGATGGCTTATCAGAGACGGTGATCAGTTGCAGCGCGGCTCTGGCTTCTTCGTACATCAGAGAGTTCCTAAGGAATAAGGAAATCCACACGCACTCTAGAGGATGAAAGCGAGTATATCCGAGACTGGCAAAACGAGAAAATCGCTAATAGCTGACTATTTATTAATTAATCTCACTATATACAATACAGATTTGCGCGAAGGTACCAAATAACAGACTGATTTGGCAAGCACACAGTCAGAGGATGATATATAAGTAGATAAAATTAGTGGCTTCGAAATTATACCAAAGAACTTACAAGCTGCAGCTTTACAGCTTCCCTCGGCGGGGAACAAGATAAAGAGCGAGAGGAAGAGCTGGATATATACACAAGAGAGAGAAAAGATCGGTTTATACACGCGATACGATATAGCAAGAAAGTTTCAGCCTTGGGATATAGCAGCAGCATCTCCTCCACCCCTTCCAACGATCTTATCTCGAAATTCTCACTGAGAAAGATGAAGGGAGAGAGAGCAAGCAGAAACTTCGGAAAACTACCCCGACCGCTCTTGCCTGTATCTTTGGCCAGATATTCGTGCATCTGCTTCTTTCCCCCACCCTCCACGTGCGCGAGTGCGGAGAGATCATGCAAATGAAATGTTTTCTCTGCGTAGTTATGTAAATTTGAGAATTACAATTTCCCGTCGCTTTGCCCTGGGAAAACACGATTAGCGAAACGTGTCACTGTGTGCTCGCTGCTGCTCCTCGCGAGCGCGTTGGAGCAACCGACAAGGAGAAACGCTTGTGCAAGCGTTAACGCAACGCCGCTGTTAATAGGGAATGCGATTTTGAGGATCCTCATCCTCACCAGCCGATTTCCGCGACTGCTGTCGCAGCGGGATCGCAACGAGCGAACTAATTTTCGGATTGCAATCTGGAGGGAGAGAGACCTTGGCACAGCGACGGTCGTCGTTGACACGATCGTGTGGCGTTATTTTATCAACGAGATGGCATTGGTTTGGGAGGGAAATCGTGGTTGTTTACTCTGAGCAAATAGAGATTTGGGATTTAACATTTGCTCGAGTGAGGTGTCGATGAACTTGGATTGCATGTCAATCAGGGAAAAAAGAGTGAATTAAAATATACTCACTAAACTGTGTTGTACACAGCAGTTTATTTTAAGAAACATCACACTATCGCCAACTTCTATATCCTCCGTTATTTACCGACCCTACGCGAGCGTAAAATCGAGTGTGCAGCCCGACTACTTCGATGATCGAGAAAGGGAACAGCAGCAGCCGGCCAGTATATACTCTAGAAATCGACACTCGGGAGAGAAAGCGAGCGAAACAGCTCTAGTGCGACGTCCAGTAGCAGCAGCCTGCAGTAGTTGCTCAAAAGTGCCCTCAAAATCAATTGTGTGGGACGTGCTAGCACAACGGAGCAGAGAAACAGTGGCACACCACAGCGACAAACAAAGAAAAAAGAAAGAGCAAAAAAAGAGTCACTGCGGAAGCGCAGGAAGGAAAGGGTCACTTCCGCCGTATTGCAAGCTGCGACTCACTCTATCTGTGGCGCGTTGGTGGCGAAGCTCTCTCTCCATGACTTATGCATGCCTCCGTTCGGGACGGCAGCCGCGTTTATATATATATATATATACATGGACGTTTTACGAGGCGGCACCACACGCCCTGAAGACTGGACTTTATGCGACGCGCGGCGGCTGCTTTATGGCGACCCTACCGCTGAAATATCCGGTTTATTATGGAGAAACGCACCTAGCAGAGAGAGAGAGAGAGAGAGAGAGAGAGAGAGAGAGAGAGAGAGAGATGAGAGGTGCGATGGTTATACAACAGAAAGACTTGGATTACATGGCAACTGTCTATATCCTTCAACCCTTATGCCTCTTCCCATCTCATATCTCGCTTTCGTCTCAATACCGGCTGTTGCCTTCCTATTCCCCTAAACTATCTATGCCTTCATTGATGTAATTTACATTTCACTGTCTTCGTACACGAGAATATTCAATTTGACTTTTCGAGCTCATCAAATTCAATTCTGTTTTACAATCGCCGTAACATTGCGTTTGCTTCGTACGCACATTCCAGGCTTCAGAGTACATTTTTTTCGCCGCGTACATACGGAGAATAAACACGAAACTCGTTGATGGTTGTCAATTTTTAAAGTAAACGGCGAGCAAGCCCTCGGCAAACACGATTCGCTCGCGGCCAGCTCAACGGGAACAATTTTGTTCGGTCTTTCGGCTTATAGTTATATGGTTTCACGGTACGTTCAACCAGTCAAATACGACAAAGCATTGTCCCGTTATATTGCTATGCGTATTTTTTGTTTCGGCGAAGCATTTTTCATTGCAATTGTTGTTGATTTCTCGTGACAATCGATGTTTCTCTCGCGATCATATACAAACACAAGCATCAATAAAATGTATATTTACTTCGACATTGGGCATCGACGAAAAACAAGTGAATAAATATGTCGATTGACGTATAGAACCAAAAAGAAAATAAAGTATAGAAGACTGAGATTCATCATTGCTTTCAATAATGAATTAACGTACAAACGATCGTTTTCAAGGCAGCTCCAAACAGAAAAGATTAACGTTGGTTTAGCTTACAATGAAATAAAAGCAGAAGCAGCGCAAACCCGTGAAGACCGGGCTTACACTCGGAAATATGCCGGTGTGAGAGTTATACGTAATTGAATTGTGGTAGAAATCGAGTCATCCTCCGAGACTTTGATTCCCAAGCGAGATTTCCCGAGGAGCTTCTTCTTTTCTTCTTCTCCGCGCAGTTTCCTTCCTCCTCCACCTTCCTCTTTCCTTTCCGAGTCTCGCACACGCTGAACTCTCTCTTCCTTCCTTCCTTCCTTCCTTCTTGATAACGTTGCACTCGCGTCATCCTATTCTTTCCTTTACGTTTGTCTTTTTTCCTTCTGAATTTTTATTCCTTTTTTCCTCTCTCGGTGTTTATTCCTATTTTTCCTCCTTCTGGGATATGATGATCACATATTGCTATCGTCACAGATAAACTGATGTTGACTGCTGAATGCTCTACATTAATTCTGTTAAGTTCAAATGAAACTGATAAAAAAACATTAGTCGAACTAGTTTCTTCTTTATTCTCATACCACGGTACAACTTCTGAATTATTCAATCCACACGTTAACCACGTTTACAAAAAGTCTTCCAAACAACAACCCAGCTAACTTTGCAGCGAAACAAGTGCAGAAAACAAAACAAGTTCCAATCCTAATTTTAATTCAAAGTCTCTGTTTCCACTGCTCCCACCTTGCACACCCTCAATCTCTTTCTCTCTATTTCTCTGTATTTCGTTTGCTCGCTGTCCTTCCATCCCAAGGACGGCGAATAGAATTTCCGTTTCGAATCGAGGAAATCTATTTCCAGAGAACGGGAGCAACGGCAGCAGAGAGGACGAGCTAGAAAGGGGGAAAGAAAAGAAAGAGAGCACGAGCTGAGCCTCGAGCTGAGCCGGAAAAAAGACAGCTAGGTTGAGAAGATAGCGTCGTATCCGTGGCTCACACTCAATAAGAGTCAGCCAACGAAGCTAATCAATCATGTGACGTATGGCGAGGGACTGATATCCCAGCAGCGCACACACGTGCACATGCATGGATGGAGAGAGGCGTCACAGTATATGCGCCGACGAGAAGGAACTGTCCCTCGTAAGATAGACTATATCCCTCAGAGCTGCGTATATTGCTGTCTCTACCCCATATAATACGTACGTGTCTATTACATCGTTCAGCTCGTCCCTTTTTTTCTTTTGCTTGTCAAGTCTCGAACGCGGCTGTGTGCCGCTTGAAAAAGCTGCGCATCCAAGAGATATAACTCGTCTCGCTATAAGGTACAAATGCCTCTTTAGACGGGATTTAGACGATGAGCAGATAAAAAGAATAGGACGATCGCGAAGTTTCCTCTCTTTTTTTAGGGGGTTGTTGCGCCGCCAAACGATCATTTTTCTTCGCAACTTTTATGTACCGCCGTGCAATAGCTGGTATTCGTTAAGCGCCGAGAGCTTTCGTGACATTGATCGAAGCTGCCGGTGCGATGATATTTTTTTTTTGTACTCGGAATCGGTGCTTTGAGCACAAATTGAATTTGAGGGAAATTTCTTAATTCTATTGGGGGAGTGATATATTCACGCGTTTGAGTAATTCGTGAAGAGATCCTTCATGACGTATGTGAATTAGAGAATTCTTTGAAGTTTTTATTTATTGAAATATACGCATCAATCAATTCATACGAATATCTAGGGAAAAAAACGTTTTGAACTACTCCACCAATTCGGGCAATGTTTATACGTATTTCCAAGAAAAAAGTCGACCATCGATTCCAGCAACCACTGCATGGCGTCGCGATGCCGAAAGGGTAAATAAAAACAATCGATAGAGATCGACGACCCTTCGTTTGGAGCTTTAATACAACTTTGCCGAAGTCATTTTTTATCAGCGTCGTCCCAAACAAAGCTTCGATTACTGCGCTAATATGAAACTGCAAGAAAACTCTCGTAAAGTTGGATTTTCAAGTCAACTTCCGACGCTGTTGCTATGCTTTTCAAGAGTCTAAGATATCAGGAATATAGGATTTTTCAACCCTCTTTCTCCGTGCACCCCTTGTGTCGAAATACCATCGACAGTTTATTTTCTCATCTGTAAAACTTTCTTTATTTCGGTAGTTTACACGCGCTTCTATGGCCCTACTTTTGCTTCTTTATCTGTAGGTAAAGTTAAAAAGCCCTTGCGCATGTTGTTTCTAAAAATAATAAGCAATGTAAGCAATGTAGGAATAACCGAAGCTATCAGCAAAGCCAATTGAAAAAAAAAAGAAAATATCGATGTCGATAATACGAATCGTGTTTGTATAACCCCAGCAATTTGACAAAAGCGCGTTGAAGCTTGTTTTAAATTACCGTTATGTATCTGGCGCATCGCGCGTCCGTCGTATCTCGCGCAACAGCCTTTGTATACTGCTTTATTCCCATCAAGCTTTTCCGGGCCGAGCGATATACAAATATATTTGTCACTGTCTCCTCGGACGTAACCAGGGGTATTACGGACGTCTCTCCCGTTGTGTTATATCCAAGATGTTGCCATTGCCGCCACCGCCGACACTGGCCCTTGGAGAGTGTCAGTCGCACGCAACGTAGGGATAAACTTCTCCTCCCTCTAGCTTCCTCGACACCCCCGAAGGCTTGTCCTTCCTCCGAGAACTTCTTTTCTCTTTTATAATTTTCATAAAATCGATGCCGCGCGCGAGAGACAATCAATCGCGGGGTATCTTCTTCCTGTCAGGCTGAAGGACAAAGAAGCTTCTTCGGTGTTTACCCGGACTACGCTTTTATGGATCGTTCTCAAATGATTGAGATTAAATTTAATGCGCCTCGGATACTTTCCGCCAGATCGATTTTGAGTAGAAAGTAAACACGCGGGATGGGATACTTCACCGATCGTTCAAAGAAGCTTCTGCGTTATATTTTTTACAAGTGTGGTCCGAATGAAATACATATTTGCGATAGCTACTTTAAAGCTCGTTATGTCGACGAAGAGTTAAATTTGTTGCTAAACTCGCTAGCAAATTAAAGGCACTTTATGCAGATCAGCGTAATTACAGTTTTTAGTTTGAAAAGCTTTATAAATGCATTCTCGGGATCAGTGATCTCGTTCGATCTACCCTCTGCAATTATCGCTAAATATGGTGCAATCAACCCAGCGAATTTATTTCTTTCATAGCTGAAGTAGGTAGACCGATCGATGCTAACCCATTTTGTACAGCACAGCCTGCAACAGCACCTTACGACAATACATCCAATCACAATGAATCTCTATAAGCACGTCTGAACCTCTTCGTATAGCTGCAGATTTCATTCACCGAGAAAATATCCCATATCTAATTAAATCAAAGCTACACACAGCACAGGTCTACGCGACAAGCAACTATCATAATCCGCAAAGTGTCGCCTGCGCGCGCTACGGGTTTACTCAGGATCGGAGGCTTGAATTCGCTATCAGCGGAGTATCTTATCGCGGGGGCCAGAGTGATGTCGCCGTGGGCACGTTCGCGCGAGCGCGACAAGCATGAATAAGCGATCGGAGAAGCGCGAGCAACAGTTGCATGCCATAGCAGCAACAGATGAGTTATTCGGGCGATGCTCTGGCAATGACGTGCGCGCGCGATAAACCGCGAGAGCTTGTTCTCTCGAGCTGTCGCTCTTTGGACAAGCCTGCGTGCACCAGTGCATACCTCCTCCTCTCGTCTTCGGTGGCTACCACCACTACACTATTCTCGTGTCATATTCGGTGATGGCAATTACATGCTGCCCGGACAGGGCAGCGCTGTTTTGACGCCGGTCTCGGAGTTGGAATGTAAATAAATAGCGCGAACAAAACTTGAAGTTATTTTATGCTGATAATTTTGATACGACTCTATGGTGACGGTATTATTTTTGACTAGAATGATGAAACACATCGGGAATTAAATCGCAACTGTCTCTTTGAAGAAAAATAATCTGATACCGCACCAAGCAGTGTATTATAATTGACGGAGTGTGACAGAGGAGACCGAGCGAAAAAAAACAACGTCCGTCTCCATTACTTGCCGAGAAAAATCTTGTCCCCCGTATCTCTTTCGTTGCCTATAAATACATACATATACGCATGTACATCGCACCTATATCCACACACAGGGCCGAGTCAATCCATCTCTCTCTATCACTTGGCCCAAGTCCCAAGACGTACTGTTAATCGCTTAAACGAAGTAAATTATGTCGAGACGTTAATTAAGAAGGATGTCGCTGGGAATTAGCGAGGACCTTCTGCAGAGCGTCGCCACCAGTATAGTCGGAGGACAGATGGGGCGGACAAGGGTCGATTTTCTCTCTCTCTCTCTCTCTCTCTCTCTCTCTCTCTCTCTCTCTCTCTCTCTCTCTCTCTCTCTCGCCCGCGTACATAGTGTATTTCTCTGATCTCGGGAGGAGGACGAGTCGAAAGAAGGGGCAGAGCCAATAGGAAGACCCCTGGCCTAGTTAACCCTTTGAACTGTGCGCGCACACTGCTGAGGAAGAGATATTTAATGAAATGGTTCTTCATAATTTAATGAGAGGTCATGAATGCTGGGGCAGCTTCCGATTATTCTCGTTTGCGTTATGCGCCGCTGCTGTCGCAAGCTCAAGGCGACTATACTCCTTTGCTACTCTGCGCAGCGCGGTGTTTATAAGCGGCGTACGTATATCGTGATAACATAGAGCGTTAGCTTTTGTGCTTGGACTTGGATCATTTTCGAGCTGGTGCGTTTTTTCTTTTTTGAGATTCACGTGGGATTATAGAGTTGAGGCTGCTGTGAAGTGCTTTCGCTAATTAAATTTATCTTTCGGGGATTTCAAGCTGAAGTTACGCTTCTTCAACTGTTCAGCTCGGGTTTCGTCTGCTTTCTGATAACATTATCTACCATATTTCTTAGAGCAGATATTCCAGTGTAATTGATATGATTGTGTTGTATTCTGATACATTTTTTATCATCCAATTCATAAAAAATGCTATAGCTTCAAGCTATATCCGGCGGTACGATATAGCTAATCAAAGATTTTACTTAATTTTACACGATTATTCTAAATACACTCTTTACGGGGTTGGAATTTTGATACATTTTTTAATTATATATGGCTATACTTTTTGAAGAAAAATAGTATTTTAACCTTTGAAATCACATCAATTGATATAGAAAATTTTTCGTATTTTAAGTTTATTTTATATAGGAACTTTTGTCCCGTTTAAATCTATTTGACGTTAACACTCGCGATTTTGATTTCTTTTATTTGTCAATCTATACAGCATGAGCGGCCCAAGAAGCAGGCCCAACAAAAGCTTGTTTTGTCAAGGGTGACATGCCGCTATATATGCACTGGGCTCACAGAAAACGATAAAGGGGAATCTAGGTGCTCAGATACGTGATTTGGTGTAAATAATTTATGCGAACGGAGTATAGGACTTCAAAGATTGCTAAATAATTACTTTACGAATCTTCATGCAAAGTAAGTGATGAGTGAGGTGATGAGCGGGCAAGATGATAGTGATTTTAAGGTTAGGGACAGATATGCGCTGCGCGTCGAGCCAGGGAGACATTTATCAGTAATTTTCCGGATGCAGAGTTTACACCTACATTATTTAAATGTTGTGCAACAACCCTGGATTGTAATAATGACCGCAGAAAATCATTTTCGAGCGTGCTTGTCAGCTACGGCTCGCATCCTATTCTATGTGTTTTATACTAATCGCCATTTATTAACAGTTAATATATCTGTAAAGTAGGGTACCAAATATATTGGTTTATTTGTAAGAAACAAATCCTTCTCTCAGTGTGGGAAAGCGCCAATGCGCCACCTGTCTTCGCTGGCCAGAGACTCATAGCGGTCATAGCGGTGGGTGAGAGAATCCAGTCCAAAACTGCTTTGTTCTGATGTCTCGCGGTAATTTTGATTTCAAAAAGTCATAATATCGCGAAATGCGGCTATTGATACCATTTGTTTTTCAATTTTGACTGCTCGTTAATCCGGCATTCGAACAGATCCAGCACAAAAATGAACTTCCAATCAAAGTATGAATAGAATGATTACCACGTCTGTTTCAGAGTAGGATTGCCTATTCGTGAGCTATTAAATGCAATTCTTTAAATTGACATATTAGTGTGGTATAAAGGCAGACGCAATTTATTACCAAACCCATGTACCGTACAACTACAGTCAATAAAATTACAAAGTCAAAGTTTTTTTTTATCACGGTTCGCAATTTTAAAAGCGATCTACATTCTCGCTTACCATACCGGAAGTGGACAACATTCAGCGCTTAAAATTGAAATAGCGGGCTTGCAAACTCACCTGAAACAAAAACAAAAAGATCGAATTACTACGAGTTCGTCGGCACAAAGGAAATTCGCCACCCACGCCTTTTTTCCATCAACACCGGGTAAACAAAATTTCCCTTTCCCTCCGCTCGCGCGAAAACACTCGCGGCGCCGCGCACACCGCTCATACAAATATATCGCATTTGCTTCGGAACTACACAGACCGAGAGTGCAGCAGCAATAGTTGCCACCTCGTTTTTATCTCCTCTCTCTCCATAGTTCCAGTCTCCATAGTCGTTCCCTTTCAATTTTTGCGGGACGAAAAAAAAATAAAAGGACACGACGAGGCGGAGAAAAAACTAAAACCGTTTTCCAAGGTAGGCGTGTGCGCTCTGTAATTTTTCACGTTCGACGCCGCCACTCCGCAGTACGTGAATTTAGGGCGCACACGCACAAGCTGCAAGTGAAACCGACACTCGCGTGACGCACGATATACACCTCTCTCTCTCTCCGACAGAGAACAGTAATCTACTCTCAAAAACTCTATAGCCACGGAGAGTCGGGGTGCGTTGTTGGTTTTTTTTTTCGACGCACCTCGTCGTGTAAATCAGTGGACTCGACGGGGTGGGGATCGGTCATTTCTTTCTTGCTTTTTTTGCTTTGCGTCGGGGGGAGGTATATCGCGTGACAGAATTGAACGTGCGTGTCTCTCGATAAGAGATGATGGGAGAGCTCGCTCGAGTGTGCCTCTCTCTCAATCTGAATGGAATATATAACCGTCCCGTACACACGAGGATTCTTATCGAATTTTGGCACATTTCAGGGAACGAATTGTTTTTAGCGAGAAACGGACGGCTCTTTGACTTTTATTAATTGAGATTTTTTTCGTCATAAAACTTTTCATATAATAAAAGGGAAATTAGTTATCTGCATAGGTGTAACATCTGCGCAGTAGCTTTAGTTATGCCGATGCTAAAATATGTAAATTAAAAAAAAATTATAAATACACAAGATACGAGTTTTTTAGAGAGTCACTTTAAATAAGGTCGCGTCAAAGTAACATCAAACAGTCACGCGTAGATCTTTGTACGTGGAGGTATGCTGACCTTCAGAGAAAAGTAAAATAGTATACCATCGAGGCGTAAACAAAATTAGCGTGTAATCCGGCTTGTTAGATCTGCGCGTTTGATCTCGCTCGTAAATTCATACCGAAAACACAGTAAAAATTTAAAGACTAGGCCAGTAAAAAAGTTATGAAAAAGTTTTGAGAAGCGTGCGGTGAAGTGTAAGGTAATCTAAATTAACGGAAGTCACAAAATTTCTCAGAACGCGGTGTGCATAAACTTAATCAATTTTTATTTCAAGAGTATACCGCATGCTTCATAGAGAAGGTGCGACATGACTCTGTTGTTATGGAAAAATATATTAAAACAAGCATGCAAAGAAAAGCTATTTTTATCATTTCAAAATTAATTTGCAGTACTTTCATTAAAAAATCTAATTTAATTTAGGTAAAAGTTTTAATGATTCAATTGAAAGATAAATTTTATCATTTAATCACTTTTCGGTTTCTAAAATATGCGGTATTCGTATAATAATACAAAGTTATATAGAAAGTTAACAAAAATTTAGCCTTCAAACAACCGCTAACCACCTCGCTAACCGCAACCCAAGCAATACACTCTTTTTCCTGACAATAATTATCATAATTCTATTACGGCGTATTTAATCCAGCCCCACAACAAAATTCTGCCTTATAGTATCCTCTTTATTCCACCACTATAGCGTAATTTGTTCTCCGATAATCCGATGTTTATGGAGCCTCGCTACGTTGATATAACCTCTTTCGCACCCAAAATTTCACTGTAACCTTCGCGCGCGAATATTGGCTTTTAAGGAGGTTTTATACTAAATAGAAATAACGCCAAGATAATTCTGAAATTTCGTATACAGGTTCGCATATGCCTCAAAATTATCTACATAAATTTTCAGAAAGCTAGGGTACCTACAAGTCGAGAAATCAATGTTTTTATTTTTTGCTGTCTAACACGGGCTCTTATAGGAAATCGCAATTTCGTCGTACTCGTTTATGTATTGCTAAAGATATAACGCCAAGTTTTTGTTGAAACAAATTGTACTATAAGAAACATATCTGATAAATAGTTAGAGCCCTTAAAAAATATCATTGGATACCTCTAACTAATAAATAAAATTCCAGAATGCCGAAAACGGACATTTAATCTCAAAAAATTAGTCAAATCAGTTTCTACGGGAAAATTTTTATTCTTAATCAGGACAAATACCTATAATTGTTAAATTTACTCGAAAAATCGTTATTTGTTGTAGGTTTACGGTTACAGCTTCTTTAACAGTGCATATTTAAAAATAAACGAAAAGTAAAAGAATGCACCGATTTTGACTAGTGTAGTAAGGTTAGAACCTCCTTAATATTTATCTAATCCTTAAAACTCTTGCTCGCGATCGTTTCACGACAAAATACATCAAACAAAAACTGTTCTCTCCACGGAGCTTTATATGTAAAAGCGAGAGTTGCGCGCGACGCCGAGTACACTGTAAACACACGCGACACAAAGACATACGGACAGGATCGATTTTCCCGGGCGGCTGAGGCTTATCTAGCCGGTCACGCGAATCAGCCGCTGATTGGCTGAACCGAAACTCCGTCTCTGTATACCTACACGTCGAGCGATGAGTCGTCGGCTTTTCTCACTCCTGCAGTATACTGTACTGTCTGCATACAACAACGTTGCTGCTGCAGGTATAGCTACATGTTCCATTTTTCAAAGGGCTGGTCCCTGCTGATGGTGACGAGCGACACACACGTATCACCGATAAGATCGCGGCAAAGGATCGATCATCGTATCGGTAAAAGGGAGGTACGTTTTCGAAAGCCCTGACTGTCGCGCGCGACTATTATGTACAGGTGCCGAGCGACACATTTAAGAAAAGATTCTTTTTTTGGCTCTGAGCCCTTTTCGAAAAGAGGGTTATTTTGTTATCTGGTTTTTCCGATAAAAATAATGTTGTAAATAATTTTTAAAGTAAGTTGAATACTTTATTCAGCAAAATTCGTCTGGTTTTAGAATATAACTAATTTAACTGCGAGGGTTGTATAATCTTTCACACGAGAGCACGTGATGCATCATTACGCAGAAACAAAGGGCGTGGAAAAAAAGGTCAGAACGAGGAGAAGAGAAAGGGATAACAATAAGCGAGTGGATAATTCATCATCTCGCATTAGCGAGTGGATGATAATGATAGCGAAATGGGGGAAAGGAACTCACGAGAGGGAAAACAACAGTGAGTGAGGTAATATCCAAATGCATCATTCGCAGCAGTACACTTGTCGCTTTTGAGCTAAGTCTAGACAAAATATGCAGAAAATTTTGATCATCTAATTCAAGTATTTAATTGAATATTTTTATGTGTAATTGTAGTACACAAAGTAAAGAATTACGCAGCATTAGTATCAAGCAAACCTAGAAATAATTAAAAATAAAGGGAATCGCAGGGTTTACCAACACGCAATCGAGCAATACTAATTGTAGTTCTTCAAGCACAACATAGTGTAGAGGCGTCTACAAACAACATACGTGAAATCGTCCTTTTCTTGTAAACACTTATAGATCCCCGAATGTGCTGGAGGCACAAAAGCCGTCTTATTTCGCAAACTGCATTGTACATACACACATAGCTGCGCCTCGAAAAGTCGCGAAGCTCCAAGGATGGAAAAACGAAAAGGAGAAGGCGGAGACGAGGAAGACGACGACGACTTGGATGTTTCCGGCTAACAATGGACGAAACGCGGAACAATGGTGCGTAACGAGAGGCGCATTCGTCGCTTTGCGCGAAGGAGAGGGACCGCCAACGGGAAGAAAGTAAATTCTCAAATTTCTCCTGTAAAAGGAGTGAATGGAAATGTAATAAAGGATGACGACGAGCGGAAGAAGAAGAAAGAGATAAGAGAATGAGAATATGCTTGGCGGACAAAATGTGTGCGTTGGCAATTCCAGTTCTAATTCGCAATAAAAACAATTTTTTCAATAAAAAAAATCCACATAAAGAAGCACACTTTTGCTCGATGAGTATTACGGCCGGTCGTTAATATCAATCACCGTCTTGAAAAGAAAAAGTTAAAAAAAAATTGAATAATAAACCAGCTGCATCACGTTATAAAAAAATGGGGGAAACTCGTTAAAAGTAAAAAGAGAAAAAACGGCCTCAATTGTCCCGTGAAAGACGACGGAAGGCACAACAAGCAGTGCGTTCGCTTATTACGGCAGAAGTCTTGAGCATTTCGCCCCCCCCCCCATCCCTCCTCCCTCGAGCTACCCCCTACGAGGCAGTGCCTGTATAGTATACAGTTCTCTCTCTCTCTCTCTCTCTCTCTCTCTCTCTCTTGCTGCTCCTCTCTCTCTCTGCTCTCCTTTGCAAAGACGACGGCAGGAAAGGCTATTGTTACGACTGGCCCCACCCCACCGGCGACGGTTGTCGATTTTCCGTTTTTCGACGCTTTAGCGCCTCAAGGATTGTATGTATTCATCGTTGTCGGAGGGGTTTGATTCGCGTACATTATGGCTGAGCACACTGCCGTGCCGACTTTGCCGTGATTTTCGACGACGACGCTTGCTAAATGCGTTTATTAGCTTTCTGTCCTCAAGCGGATAGTTTTGTGCGAATTAGACTAAGCGGAGACAAGACTGCTAATTTTCAGAGAGACTATTTTGGGAAAGTGGCGTTGACGCGTTTTGTTGGAAATTGTTTCGAGTAAAGTTTCTTGCAGAAGTATAACGTCCAACGAATTTCGCACAGGGAAATGAAATCGAATGAATTATTCAACAACAAGCAAATAAAAGACGGTGGCTGACACGGATGAATCAAAAGTACGCGCCAAAGCTTTTCGAAAAATTTAAATGAACTCCACTGAATAAACAGAGAACTCGGTGGTAACAGATCCAATCTCATCCCGAGAAAAACAGCATCTTTCTGAAGCTATGTATACAAGTCCCCTGCTGCCAGCATGTCCCACAGACCGCTCCCTCTGTGTGTGTGTTTTTTTTTTTTTTTGCAAAAGGCAGAAGAATCTAATTTAATATCAACAAAGTAACAAGATTACGCTCGCGAAGCAGCAGCCTCTGGGCGAAAATGCAATCTCCCTTTATTCGAAAGTGATTAGACTTTGGAGCCGGGACTGTGTGTGCTCCTGCACAAGCGAGGGAGAGACGACGTGTCTGCAGCGCCACCGAGAGCAAGAGGGAGAGAGAGAGAGGTATAAGCGGCTGCTACTGCAGAGAGAGAGAGAGAGAGAGAGAGAGAGAGAGAGAGAGAGAGATAGAGAGCAGATATAGGATGGAAGCCGATGCGGCGGAAGTCTATATGAAAAGAGTCCCGTAGGTAATTTCTGCCGAAGTAGGACGAACGAACGAGAAATCAAGCAGGTGCAGCAGCCCCTTTCGACCTTATCCATAAGGCATTAGACGGCTTACCAGGGAGGCTCTTAACGGCCCCGAGGAAAAGAGGGGCGCTATACTGTGCTAGCTAGCGCGTAGAGCATTTTCACGGCAGCAGCAGCAGCGCCGAGTGTGTACTATATGTACCTTACTTATATACTCTTCTTCCTCGAAAAAGTTGATCAGCCGGGGCTAGTGCAGCTCTGCTTCCTATTCGCCATACTGCAGAGATGCGAACGGATGAATATGAACGCGGGCACGAGAGGGAGAAGAATGGGTTCCGGTGAGCTGAGCGAGAGAGAGAGAGAGAGAGAGAGGCGAAGGGATGCGCTTCGGCTTTTTGTATGTGCAGATTGGAAAAGGCTTTTGTTACTTTTTTTTTAATTATTAGATGCTAGAGGCTTTTCGAGGGAATCTTTGTGCTTCATTATTGATCTAATAGTAATCAATTTTTCAATTTGGATATCGTGGAGGATTCACTTTTTTTGGTGATGGTACAGTGATGGTACAGTGATGGTACTTTTTGACAAAAGTTATATCATATTAATTTTGACGTGAAATAGAAGTAGCTTCTCTCTTTGGTGAAAAAGGCATGTTCAAATTACATCACATCTATAGTTGGTTGCCTCAAATGAAGCTCTAGATTGAAAGTGCACAAGTTTTATTGCAATCTAGAAAGTCAAGATTACTTTAGTTGTGCAGTAAAGTTTTTGAAATGCGAAAGAAATTAAAAATGAAGAATGGGTTATTCAACGATAACTTAAGCAATAATGCATCGAGACTGCTTTGTATAATTTTAAAAACAACTAGTGCATGTGGACTCACTTAGTATATTTAACAAAAATATAAAATACGATTACAGTGAACAGGTTGTAATATTATCTATGTAGTGTAGTACTAAATAGATAATCGACCTATTCATCCAAAAACGAAAATCTGTTACTTATTATTCGTTATAAAACAGATTTAGTTTGTTGTATATAATAAATTTAACTTAGACCAGGTTTGACTAATAAAAATAAATAATTTATAAATAAAGAGGTAAAGAACAATGTAATACCTTTCTTGGATTTGAGTGGTCGTGAAACGGAGGAAGAACAGATGGCATATTCTCATACATCATGAACATTCTGCGTCGACTGTGGTTAAAATGTGCGTCACACAAATAATTTCATACACTATCTCACAAACACAAAGCAAGGAACTGAAATAAAAAGAAGCCTGAATAAGATTCGATTTTACTTCAGAAACGATCGAACATGTGCAGCACTTGTTGCTGCTTGCAGTGCTGGTAGCTTATATGCTGTTTTTACAATGCTGCTATAATTAATGTGTAAGTGAGAAATCAAAAGCAGAATGTGCATAAAAGTTAGTGGATAATGTTAAAAAATAAAAGACAGATAAAGACTTTCTTTAGAAAGCTAAAATCTATTTCCTACGTTATTATCTGGTACGCGAGCACTATTAAATCATTGCATCTGACAAACTATCACATTAAACAAGAAATCGTAAAGAAAAACATTATAATCGAGTGTTGTAGTAGACAGCAACACCAAGAGTAAATTCAAAATAGCCGCGCGTGGCTGTCAATATCACAAGCGCGCCTGCGCTAACATGGCGGCTCCACGAGGCACGCCAGCTGCAGCCGCACAACGCTCTTTTCGCATACAAGTGTATATCTATAGATAAAAGCCGGCGAACGAGAGCGGGTGAATCTATATATGTATAAGCACAAAGCACAATGCGAAATCGCAGCAATAGCAGCAGCACAGCAACGAGGCTCACGTGTTTCTTTCGTTTTCTCTCTCTCTCTCTCTCTCTCTCTCTCTCGACACTCCCTCGCTCTCGCAGGCGCTCTATACATGCGCGGCGGGCTCGACGACAGGTAGAAAGCCACTTGGGGATTCCGAAGTCGCTCGGCTCGTCTAACCTTGAGCACCTGGCGAATTTCGCAAGGACAGGCCCAATGCGACTACTCTGTATTCTTTTCTTTATTCCTATCCGTCCGTCGAGCGACGCCGAAACACGTGATTGATGCGCGTTATAGCGAGAGAGAATCTCGAGAGAGAATAGCGAAATAAAATCCTAACCTCAAAAGTTACGTACACAATGGCTATTTTTCCCGCCAAACTTGTGTGTCGTTATTGTTCTTCCCGATACTCAACACTAAGACACTTGCCGGCGAACTCACGATAACACACAATAGTTCACTCCGTCGCATCGACGCGTTTCTTCAACGTTAAAAATCCCCTCTCTCTCTCTCTCTCTCTCTCTCTCTCTCTCTCTCTCATCGACTCATCAACAGACAAAGAATAATGCACTGACAATCGCGATTAATAAATCAGGCACTCAAAGTACGCGCTAACCGACTTATACACTGACGATGCCTTGTATAAAAAAGCAAATCCGCGCGTGCGAGGGAAAAAATTGCTCAAGAGATGCCGAGAGAGGAGAGCGAGCAAAGCGGAATATAAGACTAGAAGAAAGAGAGAGAGAATGAAGCGCGCGCTCTGCGTGTGCGGCGCTGCCGGCGAAACGAGTCGAACTGACGATGAAAGAGAGCCCGCGCGTTTTTACGATCGTCGCCGCAAGAGTGCGAGTGAGACAGAGAGAGAGAGAGAGAGAGAGAGTCTGATGCCTGCCGAACGACAGAGACGGAGAGAGAGAGAGGCGGCAGAGACTATAACTATACATATAGTATATACTCGTGCGCTTATGTTCGAGGAAGGGCTGCAGTTATGGTCGCCTCGGCGTCTGTGTGCGTATAATAGTGGCCGATGTCGATGTGAGAGTCGGTCTTCTTTCTCGGGGCGCGTCCGAAACGGAGAGGAGAGAGAAAAAAGTGTAAACACTACTGTCCAGCCGCTTGCATGTGTATATAGGTATATACGTTGCAGTGGCGGCAAGAGTTCCACGAATTTTGCGCTGAAAGGTGGGGTGTGTGCGTGTGTGTATGTTATAAGCGCGGATCGTATTCTATCCGCGCGGCGGATTATGTAGCGTCTCTTTTTTCTATATCTCGCTGACTCGCTGATTCTTGATGCCGAGAGAGCTCTATGATACACCGGCTTATTTTTAGGAGCTGAGCGACTCGACGGTCTATGCATATTTTAATAGACGCTCGAGAGGACAGACCGAGCGCTGTGCGACGATTTGTGGATTCTTTTTCCGTGGGGATTCGATTTCCACGCGTTTAAAAATGTATCTCTGTTTGTTTGGTTTTCGAATGATATACTTAGCGTGTCTGGTGATTTAATAAAATAGAAATAACTTTTATCGATTCAATTTCGAAAAGAGAAAAAACGTTCCGTAATTGATAAAATCCTACGAACACCGCCGAAATAATTGTAGGTATTTCCTGCTTGAAATTTCGATTATCTGACGTTACATAAATCGTCTCCATTATGTACACGCTTCAAAATGCGTTATACAATTTCGAATTATTACAACACCAGCTGTAAGCCTCTATTTTGCAATCGTCTATTCGAGCAACTTCTGCAAAAAAAATACACTGTATCCATGCGGAATGCTAAACCGAAACCCAGAATTTATTTGCCCAGCTCTCTCGAGAAGCAAAGTAAACCCAATAAGCATGCAAATAAGCCCTTTTCTCTCTCTCTCTCTCTCTCTCTCTCTCTCTCTCTCTCTCTCTCTCTCTCTCTCTCTCTCTCTCTCTCTCTCTCTCNCTCTCTCTCTCTCTCTCTCTCTCTCTCTCTCTCTCTCTCTCTATCGTCAGCAATAATCAGTCGAAACTATATACATTTCGCACAGCACATACAGTACATCAGAGCGCGCAATCGCGTTACCGCCGCTAATGAAAGTCACAAAGGGCGGAACTGCGCGCGAAAGGGGCCGAAAAAATTAGGGGTCGCCGCGGCGCGTTGCAGTAAAAAAAAAAACAAGCCTTCAACGAAAAAAAAAACACAGAGAGAAAGAGGACGACGAAGGTAACGAGAGACGTCCGCTAAACAACGATAAAAATAAAGAGCAGCTGCAGCGCAACGAGAGAGAGAGAGAGAGAGAGAGAGAGAGCACACACATAATAACACGTGTGTGTACGTATATGCAGCGTACGTGGAAATTCGCGCATCTCTTTCTCTCTCTCTCTCTCTCTCTCTCTCTCTCTCTCTCTCTCTCTCTCTCTCTCTCTCCNTTTTCTTTCTCTCTCTCTCTCTCTCTCTCTCTCTCTCTCTCTCTCTCTCTCTCTCTCGTTATACCGCAGGCCAGTCTCTCTCCCTCTCTGTGTGTATATAAGTACAGGACGGCGTGCTCGGCGAAAAATGTCAGCGGGAAGCTTCTCTGCGCCGCGCGATAATATTCGCGGACACGTAGAGGCCATTAGAGAAGCGAACTCTGTGTGGGTGTGCCTGGAGGAGGAGGAGGAGGAGGAGGCGTCGATCCCGCTGCTAAAACCGAGAGATAGGCGCGCGAGTGAAAGCGTCTCTGCTGTAATGAAAGAGAAGCGCTCGCACACGCTGTGTAAGGGCTTTGCGTTTAATATACCAAAATTGCTTGATTATTTTACGACGCTCTGTGCGTGAATTTCTGTTTTTTTTTCTGGAAAGGCGATTGTTCTATAAGTGCTATCTCTTATGTTATGAGGAGACGCTTTGCTAATTTGAAAACTAATTATATTCTAGCAACCGGAATATAGCTTGAAGGTCGACTGGTATTGTGTGTGTGTGTGTGTGTGTGTGTGTGTGTGTGTGTGTAACCGTAAACGGTGACACGCTTATTTTTTCCGACTTTTGTTTTGTTCGAATTCGTACATTCACATGGATGAGTAAACACCACGATCGTTTTCAAACTTCGAGAAATCGTATACTTTGGCATAAAATTACATAATCCGCGTTATTAAAGTTGAAGAACACGTGGCATTCGTAAGTCGCCGCTGAGTAAGCGCGTTTCCCGTATTATCTAGTGGATGATAATAATACCCGTCTCTGGTCTATTTGGGCTGGTATTCAAGCGTATAGTTATATTCTCTTTCTATCTTTCTCTGCGGACCCTCTGCGAACCCTTAAAAGGGTTTATTTACCCTGAAAACTCGATACTCATTACGCAAACTCTTATCGCTTGCGATCCTACCACAGTCTGTTTTGTGCGAAATGAAATGACGATTTACAACTAGAGCAAATTTTCCTGCTGACCGATGCGGTTGGCAGAAGAGCAACTTTAATGTGCAATGCTTAGTTAAAATGTACATTTCAAACTTTTTATATTTTAAAGTAAACGAATATTACTCTGTAGATCCTCTTAAAGAATTATGCAAATGGTAACGTTATTAACGTTGCAATAATCTTAATGTACTTGGCGAACTTTTTTAAACGAACGACAGTATCATCACACGTCATTCTCAATATTTTAATTCGAAATAATAATAACAAATCCCACGCGAAAAAATTCTTTAATTGAAATCCACACGAAACACCAAATAAAGAAAGCCACATCCAAGAGTAAACGACTACCGAACCACCGGCATAATACGCATTTAAAAACATTAATTTGTTTGCGGTCGTGGCAAGCGTCCAAAAAGTCTTATCTCTCGGAACACCGAACACTCGTCGCCCGAAAATCCGCGACAGTAGCAGCGCTGAGAGAACAGAGAGACTTGCGATGCCGACGGATAATCGTCGCGATTGTTTTGCGAAAGGCTTTTAAGCTCGCGGCACACGGCGTCGTTTTTGTTCCCGAGACCCGCACGACGCTGCTGTCTTTATAGCGGAAGAGAAACGAGGAGGGAAAAGTCGTTTGAAGAAGAACGACAACTTTTGCTCTGCGACGCGGCTTTGTCGAAATTTGAGATAATCCGTCGAGGCTTTTCAAAACGTTGCTTTTTTGTTACAACGTTGTATCTCGACTTTTTGTTCGCTTCTGTCTGAGAGAGCGTGACACGTGCGTTATTTTTTGTTTTTTTAAAATAACGTGAGAAAATTCTTTTGCACCGCTGGTTTTACAATGCAATACTTTTTACAATCCGAGCTGCGACGCAACAGAAAGATACAGCGATGAAACTGTTAAAAATTTACATGACACGAATATGCAACGCGCTAATAACTGTAAATTGATAAACTGGTGCGCCCTTGAAATAATTGAACGTTATCAGGCGCAAGTTTGCAACTTTGAAAAAAAAAAAAAATTAAAAAGTACTTAGGGGAGTTGCAGTGTGCTTGCTGTACATTGTGCGACTGTCTCGCATTGAAGCGTAGAAAAGTTTTGTCGCTGCAAATCGTAAATTCAGGGATAAAAAGAAATGAATCGAAAGTTTACGTAACAGGCTTCTTTGAAAGTTTTCAATTTGCGCGACTGCTCGATAATTGCCGCCTGACATTTTTCTTCTCTTGCGCTCCAGGTGCCGCGCAAGAAAACTTATAATCCGAGCCTGGAATAAGCCCATCATTGTGTAACTGGTTTAAAAAAAAAAAAAAAAAACTCTTTGTAATCACATGATGCCGAGATAACAGCGACATTTTCTATTATCAATGCAACAGGACAAAGCCGATCATTCATGGTCAAGGCGTTCTTGCATCGCGGCTCGTAAAAACGGTGTTGCGCAGCATGAAAAGATATAACAACACTGCGATTACGCGATTACGGAAATAAACAAAGTGTCTTTACAAACGTGAAAAAATGTATCTCCCCGTAAAAATAAAAAATATCCTCGCGCGCATCGTCGTAAGCGATCCCTCACAACGACGACGACGACGACGAGGCACCTTCGTGGATCCGTTATCAATTTGCATTCGCCGCGGGAAATTTCAATTTCCCCGCGCTTTTTAATCGCCCCGCGAGTTACACGACACTAGCGATTTTTCCACGCGAGCTTTAATGCCGCCTCTTTTTTATATCCAAGCTCGCGCGCCTGCGTTGTAAAACACAGCGTAGCGGGGACTTTTGTGTTCGACGGCTGCGGCGCGCGTTATATTTTTGCCTCGCGCTTTTTTTTTCTGCGAGGCGGGAGGCATTATAGTGCTACTCGAGATTCGCGGGGCTAATGCCTTTGAAGGTGGCTTGATTGCGCTGCCGCCACCGCGCGGACTCTTATAAAACGCTACTGGGGGAGAGTTAGCTTCGATATAACACTTTGCGTCGAGATCCGCGGCGAAGCTCAAGTTTTACGGTGACGAGCCTTTTTCGGTTTACTGGAAAAGCCAGGCCTTTATTGCAGCTAGTGTAGCGTTGCAATGCCGCTATGGCTGCTTTTAAGGATGGGGGTTTTATTCAGTTAGTTGAATTTCTTTTTTTTTATTTTTAAAGTACATAAACGTTATATTTTTCTATTTATTTTCTGTCTTACTACTTTCGTTGCGTCTCGTTATTTACCAAAGATTTTTAATTGCTAGAAACCTCCGCGCGATATATAGGAAACCCCGCGGAGTTCTATACCGGGAAACTTAATTACTCTTCTCCATCCCTCATTTTTCCCGATTCCCGAGAAGCCGAAGCAGCGTACGAACCGGCAGAAGCTCGCAATAACTGGGTATATAGAAACGACTAATTAATATCCCTCGAACGATTGCGCGAAAAGGCGTCCTTTCATCAGTCCGCGAGCGAACGTCGATAATACAACGCTGGTTAACCCTTTTCAGGAATATCCTTGCGGTTGGCGGCAACTTCAGCGTTTCTGGTTCTCCTATATAGGTATACAGAAGTATTATTTGTTCCACCTTATATAACACTCGGACGTCGTTGCAGCGGTAGTAGGTAATCGCGTTTGAATGAGCGCGCGCGCGGGAAATTCAAATTTCCTGATACCTATTCCGACGAAGCGTTGCGCGCAATTGCGCATCGAATCATCGCGCGCGCGCGCATTCAAAAGTTTACTGCATCGATGCATAATGCGATTGAGAGAAGTTAGATGCTGGAGTGGATTAATTCTCTTAGGCTTGCGATATTTTATGGATGAACTGCAGTCTCGGCTTGAAAAGCTTCGCGGAATTGAATGTTACCGGGAATCGTAGTTCTGCCGCATGCGCAAATAGCGTTATCTGTTGGATTATGAAGCTGTGCCGTGTAGCGGGATTATTGAATAATCGAATGTGAAAGAACTGTTTGGGCTCGTGAAAACCACATGTTAATCGCATGATTAAATAGAAGTGAATACTTAAATAGATGGAGTGGAATTTTGGAAAATTTTAAACATAGTTTCGTTGCCAGAGAATCAAATGTATACGAAGTCAGAAATGTACTGAAATGAAGTAGTCTTCGACGCAAATTCAAATGCGTCTTTGTTGTGTGCAAAGTAGTAATATAATCTATAAGGATGAATTAAATCGTGACTTTTTTGATAAATTTTGATAATTTTTTGATTTAGTGATTATGGTGCATAAATCGTCGCCATTTTCTTATTTTTCCAACTTAATCGCAACTTTGACAGAAGATGTAGAAAATCTTAAATGAAGTGAAATCTTAGGTAATCATTGATCAACTAGTAAATTTAGGATAGGCAGAATATAATAAGAATAGTAGCATGTCACGATATTTTATGACACAACGTGCGCGTAAATCGAGGTTTACGTGCACGTTGTGTCATAAAGTAATAATGTTTATCGCAAGTCAATAATGTTTACCTGCAAACTTTTCGCTTTTCGCGCATATTAAAAAAGTCGCGTCGTCTAGTTTACGCAAAAAAATTATAGCACCATTAAAAGGCGCCGCTATATTAGCGCATCGAGGGGCCCAAATTCTAGCGGGAAGAACCGAGAAAACCCGATAGCCGCTTGCAGTGTTATGTGTAAATAAGTGCGGCTGATATGTAAGGGGAGAGCTGAGCTGTGCGAGCACGCTAATATGCGCGGCGAAGAGTGCGTGGTGGGGGGAGAGAGCTGCCGCTGCTTTCGTGACGAATTTATCCGTCGCGCCGCCGTGACGCTCGCCGCTCGCCGATTCACTCCCCAGCAAAATCTACCCAACGGGCCTATATAGAAGTATTCACTTCAAAATTCTTATTTATAAACGCGTCGTCGTCGTTCTCTATAATCATTATGCTCACTGTTCTATAAACTTTTCTAAAAGCTATCGCATATAATACCGACTCTAACAAACCAGAACACTAAAATTCCAACTCATCGTACACCCACAGCGTTCTAATTGTACTTTCTCTGTTTTCAAGCTCTCAAGAAGCCACAAATGCTTATTAACCAGCGTGAATAAGACGTCGCTCGTTATGGGGAATATTGTCCACCATGAGCTTCTCTTCACGAAAAGCAGCAGCGGCAGACGTTTTGTGTCCCTCGACGACTGCTGCTTGTATTATAATATTTCTAATTAGGCCGTCGCGACGCGAAAATGGAACGACGACGAAATAAGGCGACGGCGGAAGCACGAGAGAAACGAGAACGGAACCCGACTGATGCTATGGTTCATCGAGCACGAGAATACTCTCTGCTTCGCGAGTCGCACCGGGGAAACGCTTTCTGTAAAAGCGATAGACGGTATTTTGCATTTTTAACTATTTTGACCCGTGTATATTATATGATATTCTGGAGTGCATGAATAGTAAATGCTGCACTTTGGCATAATCTGATAAAGGGTGGATTGATATTAATAATTAATGAGGAGCATATTCGATGAACACTATATACGGCGCAGTTTAATATAGCAAAGCAATCGCGGGTTAAATAGTACGCTTGCTAATTACAATACGCTCTATAGTTTAGCTCTCCGCAACTGCGTTCAATTTGAATTATTGTTGAATGTTGATGGACATATAGCGGTGGTTTTTGGTTTGAATAGATCGACCTCGCAATGATAATAATTCGACCCAATTCAGCGAGTTTGCTAAAAACAAACATGTCGAATAACTCACGAATAGTCGCTCGAAATATTCGCTCAATCGCAGTAGAGTCTTTCTGTAAAAAAGCGACTCTCCGATGCGATCTATAACTAGCTCCACGTGTGCGCCAGTGCAAACAGCAGCTTCCAGAGACACGCGTGGGACAATGGTCACTAGCTGCTGTGCTCCTCGGGAGCGAGTTTAATTAAATCGCGGCAAAAAGCCGGGCGCATCGATCGGTCGCCAAAGTTTTATTACTTTTGAGAGAGACCCGATGACGCACCGATGAAAATCGTTCGCTGGATTATGAATTAATCCGTAGAAGCGCGTGTATCGAGCTTTTTGCGTTCGCGCAAAGACTCGCGATCGAATTATGTTATACGTAGTTTATATACACTGAGCGAGAGCTTTGCCTTTTGTTTTATTATCCGCAAGAGAGAAAGAGCGAGAAAATCGACGGTTCGTGTCATTCGCATTGTTGTGTGCCACGTCAGGGGGATAAGTATACGCGGTATTAAGTTAATGCGCTCACGGGGTGTGGGATTATATAATTAAATATGCGTATTTAGTTGTTGTTGCGTGAAATATATTCTGGTTCTGGCCAAGTGGACGTAGAGAGAGGTATTATGTTAAGTACGCGTGAGATATATTTAATTAATTATGTAATTTCAATGTGGATTTCGCAGAGCTTGAAGTGAAATCGCGTATCCACAATGTGTGTACGGGAGCGTTGAGTAAATATAAAATTGTTACAAACGCGAGGCGGTACGTTGCAAAATTTAATTGAGCTTGATTGTATGTGTTTTGTTTTAATTAAAATGTTTTATTATTAACGCACGATCCAAATTGGTGTACCGCAACGAATTATTGATTATTCATGCTGGTAAACAATTTTAAATATAGAATTTGAATGAACGATCCTACTCTAAAAAAGACATGATAATCATTCTATTTGTTCTCTGGTTGGCTCAGTTGGCTGTTTGTTTTACCGCGCAATGTCAGCGTATGTTTGGATTCCTAACCTCAAAAAATGAGAATTGAGAAAATATATGATAACAATTAAGAGGTGTATTCCATTATATTGTTGTGGGAAACTCGATCTTTTTAAATCAAAATGTAAAGCTAACTTTTAAACGTAATTTTAATCTTAATGCGTACGTGTGGCGCTAGAGCGATATCAATTACCAAAACAAAGCAATTTTGGACTGGCCCTTTCGTCATCGCCCTTTCGTCACGGATAAGACAGGTGAAAATAGGTGGCGCACAGGGACTTTTTCATTTCCCTCATGACAATATGCGCTTCAAGTCTAGATATAGTGCTGTGCCACTAATGCTAAAACTGTCTTGTTTGGCCTGCTGCTTTGGTCGCTCATGCTTATATATAACTGCACGAAGCGCATCGAAGTCCCTACTGCTGTATTGTAAATCTATGCTAAATATGAATTTTAGTCTGCCTAAAACTTTAAAATTCAGAATAGAATAGTTAATTTTTTATCCTCTTCACCATTCCATCTTCGTTAATTCCGTCTCAGTTGCAAGCTCGTGCTTTTGACGTTCGAAAGCGCGAAGCTCGTTGTAAACTCCGAAAAAAATATTGTCACCGCCACGCTTACTACATGCATACAGCGCTAGGACAGTTCGAGGAACGAAAAAGTACCGGCGCCAACTGAAACGGCTGTCAGTCACGCATTGACAATGAACTTATTAGAATGGACGAGCACACATCCCGAAGTGACGTGTCCACAGCGCAGCTCTCCGCAGTGTCTCTCTCATGTGTACAGCAGGTTTTTCCCTGCCACGACCAAATAAGTTGTTCGTGCGCGCTCTCATCGATTCCTTTCTTTCCTTTTTTTAATTTCGTTTTATTTGACGTCGATTGGATTAGCCACCGATACAGCTATACGTGTGCGGGCGACGGACACAATATACTGTGACGGTCTCCGAATTAGAAGTACGGATGCGCGTATGAAAAAATCCAATTTATTGTTCGGAAATCCTTTTTTTCTTCTTCTGGCCGTTGAATTTAATCATCCGCGCTTTTTGTGTCTAGTCTGCAAATAAACGCGCGACCGATCGTTTAATATAAGAAAGTTCGTCAATTATTTGCTTTTCGTATAATATTGAAGCAAGAAGAAAGGAAATTTAATCAAGCACAAAGAGCCGTAAGCACCTCACAGGGAAATGTAAAGAATAATAACCGGAGCCGAAAAAGTTATACGTCCGGTAGCTCCGGGTAGTTTTTAATTAATTTTAAAGAGGCAAAAAAATTCAATTACACCAGAGAAATTCGTTACACTTTTGTCTGATGAGGCAGACAATTGAAAAATAATAGAAAGACCTTTTTCCTCGCGGTTTCATGGCCGATGCCCAGGGGGTATCTCCCACGGGTGACTCAAGAGTTCGCCCCGATAAAAGGCACAAAGAACCAGTGCTAACTGCGCTGTCTTCTCTCTCTCTCTCTCTCTCTCTCTCTCTCTCTCTCTCTCTCTCTCTCTCTCTCTCGCAGTCTTGTAAGTGGAAAAATAGTGAAATGTAATAGCTTAGCTGTGTTAGAAAATAATGGGATAAAGTTGGGTATTGAGATGATAAGCTATTTTATTAAACGGTGAAATTAATTTGAGTAAATTAAAATGTATCTTACGCAGTGCATATTTATTTCTTTGAGTCTCGCTTGTATTAATATGGCATTCTTCAGCAGTTATTGGCCTGTGCTAATTACAAGCAGATATTTCGGTTCTTTTTTTCAACTAACTAGAATTTTAATTAAATCGCTCTACACGTCCAGTAATTTCGCCAAGCATGTTAAAAGTTCGATAGTTACGTCGAAAGGAATTCGATATAATGCAGTGATGGAATGCATTTCATAAAACGAACGAGTTTATTCAATAGTTTTTCCTTTAAAAACGACGACTGTACCACTACCACCACTACCACCACCGGCGGCGGCAATTCCCTCGTCAGCAGGACGGTCAAGGTCGTCCTCCGGCGCATCAAGGTGCCGGCTGCAAACCAAGCCGCGCAGCAAGTCGGAGGACGAAGTTTAAAGGCTCATAGCGGAAATCAACCGGCAATACGACGAGTACTTGGACGCTTCAAAGCAAGGGAGGAGAAGGAATGTCAAGTGCCGGCTATTAGTCAAAAATTTTAGCCTTCCGACAAAAGAGGCGCGCCAGTGCCGTAAGAAGGCATTAGCCCTTGTTATGTTGTCAATGCCTCGCTCAAGAGCAAAGAATATTAGATTGGTTAAGGTTAAGGAAGAACAATCAGGTCATAGTCGTTACTAACTAAAAGAAGAACCAATCGGTTGAAACTTTTTTAGTATAAATGGACTAACCAATAAATGTTAAGAAAAACTAAGAAATATTAAAAAAACATGATAAAGTTTAAAATTAATTCGGAAAAACAACAAAACAATTGTCGGACAATTTCGCTTGTTACAACTAAAAGTTGTGGAGGAAGAAGTAAGGAAGAAAGTGAAGCCTCTTTATTACACATTCTTGAGGCGAGTGCGAATGTGTGAGTGAATGAATAAGATGAGGGAACGGTGGGGTGAATGAAAACTCCACCACTACTGTTTGTTGTTGTTGTTAACAACAAACAGTAGTGACGGTGTGTAAGGTAAGCTTTTGTAACGGTTCATAATAAAACATCGCGGATTAAATTATATAATATATAGGTCAGAGTGTACAGAGATGCGCGAGGTGTGCACATATATTTTTTCGCGATTCATTACGGACATTATGCGCCTTTTAGCGGATCTTTACGGGTGAGTCGAGCTTTTAGAATTTGATAGCCCTTTATATTTTAAAAAGTAGCTCTTGTACTTACTCGTTGTACAACGAAACTGCGCACAGGCTTTTAATTCGAACTTACCTGCAACAGAAAAAAAAACACATTTATAAATATATGCACGATTTATTTTACATGTAAAAATATTATATTAATATATAATTCCTGGTTGTGGTATAATAGAATATTTAAACTATAACGTAATAATTGCGAAAATTCATCAACTGTAAAATATCGGATAACCACCTGCAGATCCCGTTTCTAATCAATAAGATTAAACTATAAATCGTACAGACATAAGCTCTCTGTCGACAGCACACAAGTAAGCACCGAAGGAAACGTGTCAGCACATCGTCGACGGACCAACTCACAGGCATATAAGCATACACGGGAAGAATTTTCCGCCACTCATCCGGAATTGACGCGCTACGTTTTCGCGCTGGAACAGCCAATAACCAAAAACAAACACGGGATTTTGATGTCGAGGCGGCGGGCAAAGTAGCTGTATACGTCGAAGGGATGCGTCGTCATCGATTGGGGGATTTGCGGGGGCAAAGCCGAAGATTGCAAGTGCGAACAAAGGAAATTGCGCCGGGAACCCTCGCGCGAGCGTGTTGCCAGGGACATGTTCGAAAATCAAATTATCCGCGGTAGAGAAGCGAAAAATATTACACCCGATATCCTCGGCCGGATGATTGTTTTTCCGAGGGATATGTGTGTGTGTGTGTGGATATGGGCTTCTGGATTTTCGAAATCGAATGTATTTTTTTCTTTTTTCTCGCGTTATACGAGTATTACGAAAGCGTTTGTTTTTTTCGAAAAGTTTCATATGACTTTTGGTCATTGAATCCGATGGTTTTACAGTTTGAAATAGAGTTTTTGGCTGTTGACTGAATTGCGCAGCTTTCATGGATGGCGAAAAGAGTTTTGATTTTCAGAGAAATTATCTATTTTATTTACTTTTTATTCGAAACACAAAAAAAAAAAAAATAGAAGATATGATGTTACGACTTCGAGGAAGCAAAATACCATTATGCAGTGATAATTCATTAGCATCGCCGTCGGAGCAGCTGCGGATCAGTCAGTCTGTGAAAAGCAGTTCGCGCTAAATAATAACAACGCCGACGAACTATAAAGCCGGGTAGGAGCTTGCGATCCACGTCATAAGTGTCTAATCAAGCGGCAAAGTTTTGGCCGTTCACGCGCTCTACCGCGCGAGTTGCTCACTTCCAGATTTCCTTCTCGCACAGGTATAGCGTATAGTGTCTGTCTGCTGGTGGATATTTTACGTCGCCCAGAACTTAACATGAAAGAGCAATTTTTCAAACTTAACTTTTAAAAAATTATCGCGTCAAGATAATTTAATTATTTATTATTTATCGGATGACATACTATCTGTCATTGCATTATATATTATACATGCAACCTATAGCGAGACACGCTAAACATACTCTACAAATATACCCGCAGCTCGACATAAAAAAAATCCTCAGAAATATAAAAGAAACCAGAGCCGAATCATCGAACTCTTCCTCTTGCATATACAGCCATTCCGCATACCAGTACACGAAATACCTCCCCAGCAGCTGTCATTTCGCGTCCGTACACACAAACACACACCCACGAAACATCCCCCTCTCCCTCCCGCAGAAACAAACCAACTCGCGAGAGCTTATACGTCGTGTGGCGCGTCCGTGCGCGCGAGCCCGTCATAAAACTGACCCATTACGCTGTGTGCTATACGCACACCCAGCTTGCACTCGTTGCTACACATATATATACACACATCTCTACGTATATATAGCTTCAGCGCGCGCGCGCGCAGAGAGAGAGAGAGAGAGAGAGAGAGAGAGAGAGAACCGCTCGTAACGCACTCGTGCGCGCCCTAAAAGCAGCCTTTACAATCCAACGAGCTTAATTGGTTCGTCGAAGTACCCGCGGGGCACTTGCAGTACTGCAGGGCTGACAACTCGGGCTCTACTCTCCCCCTCTTCCCTCCGACACTGCACATACACCCACACACACGTGTTATATAGTATTATATACGCCGATGCCGGGATGGAAAAGGCTGCGCACAGCCAGAAACTATAAACCGGACGCTGCAAGCACGCGCGCAAGCACAGAGGGATTTTCATTCGGGAAAAGTCCTGGCTGCTTTGTGTGTGACCATGTGCTGCCTGTGTGTATGTCTGTGTGTGTAGAGTATACGAGATGCGTCGCTGAGGGCTTTTAATGCCGCTGCGGATGATTAAATTTTTGTTTGCCCCGGCGAACGCGCGCTTTGATGAATTTTCAGCGAGCTTTGAGCCGATGTTTGACGCTGCACGCGTTGTCTGTAGCCTAACTGTTTTGAGGATTCAGTCTTGGATTTTTTCCACGACTTCCGTGCCTGCCTTTGTTTCGTAATTCGAAACGATGTATGAATACCTGTGTCTATAATAATATCCATTTAAAATGAAAAATCGCTTGAAATTAATCAGCGCATCAGCGTAAAGCACTACCGTGGCGGCGTAACACTCAAGATTATGGGAGAGAAGCTCTTGCGCGCCCGGCCGAATCCTCGCAAGTAAACGCGCGAAACTGCGGCAAAGCCGATGTAGTATATAGTTCGCGCGAAGAGCCCGCACATTTACACCGAGATTACTTAGCTGCAGCGCGAGCGAGGATATGGCTGTGCGCGATATGTGCGGGTGAAGCCACAACCGTATATATATAGAGGGGCTGAAACGCAGAGGAGGAGATGCTGCTGCAGCCACGTGTGCGTGCGTGTATTCTGATGATGCCTGAGAATGTGGGCAAGTTATAAACAAGACGAGAGGAGGGTTAAGAGGTATAAGCGAGAGACTCGCACTCGCGATTTCTTGAGTGAGCCGGTATAAATATTGTTCGCTGCGTTTGCTTTCGTACGTGGCTTAATTATATTTTTTTTTATTTATTTTTTTTTCCGTTGTATGGGAGGACTTCAGACGCTCCAGCGAGTCGTCCCATGGCGAACGCGAAAAATGTAACATCAGGCATGTATAGTCTTGTCTCCACTATTAATAACAGTAATTATATGAATTTGACACCAGGTGTATTCGAAATCGCAATCAAATTTAAATTTGAATTAGTGCAAATCATGCCTGGCCAGTATAACAGCATGAGCGGCCCAAGCAGGCCAAAGAAAGGCAGTTTTGGAAAAGGTGACAAACCGCTACATATGCACTGGGATCGCCGACAGCGTATCCCTGGTAGAAAAGTGCCTATTTAAAATGGTCGTAAAGGCAAAAACTGGCTAAGTAAAATGTGAAAAAACTAGACATTTTAAATTCCTCAAATGTAGCGATATCTTGTGCATTTTTTATGGGTGAGAATTATATTTTATGAAAGTATCAATAAATCAATTAGTTTTTTGGATGCAAGATACACAATTATTAATATTTAGGCATAAACTGAATAATTTTTATAATTTAAACATATGGCGAAGTTCGTAGGGGTCGTGTGGAAGAACATCTGCGTGGCTTAGTTGGTTAAGGCGCACGATCGTATTTATTTGACCTCGTGCAGGGCGTGGGTTCGAATCCTCGGCCAGACAGATTTTTTTCTGATGCAAATAATTATTCTATACTTTACTTTAAACAAAAAACTCGAACCCAAGCCTGCTATTAGCTGCTACGATTTTCCAATTCCAACCTCGAACCGTGATGAGCCACGTGGAATTCAGTTGTGTTACTCGACCAACTTTAATGGGCTGTTTGTACTCAGAAACAAGGTAGGCAGAGTGAATTCTAGAACTATCCAATAAATAGGTTAAAAAGCGTTTCATTCAGCCTAAGAAATGGCAAATAAAACAACCTAGTTCTTGGATTCGCAGTCTAAGAACTAGCCAATAATGGGATTCCGGTTTCTACCAGGGATGAGCATCTGTGCGCCACCTATCTTCGCTGGCCAGAGACATACATAAATGGAGAGCTCAAGCGTTGAAAGGAAAGCCCATCCAAATTTTTGTAGTTTTGATGTATCTGCATGTATTCACCAGCGCACATTAAAACCGATCGATAAACGATTTTTCGGATGACCACACACGAGATAAAAAGATCCACTGTGTGATACGGCGAGGCAATAATAGTACTTTGTTGAAGTATAACCGCGTCTATTTTTTTTTCCTCCAGCGCAGTAAACGAGACGGCGGACAATGGAACGGATAATATTTTAAAGGGCTAATAAAAAGGTGAATGGCTGGCGTGGACGGATATGCGCTTCGTTTTCTCTTATTGTCTTTTTCTTTTGTGCGCCCGAGAGGAATCAATTTCAGCGTGCGCTTGTTTCATTCGCGTAAGGAGAGAAAGATTTGTGCGCCGCGAGAGCGAAGCCTTTTCCATTCTTTTTTTTTTACTATTTGTGAGGACTAGTGTGTCATATTTTTTTTTTTTTTAACGACGCGCTTCTAACAGATAATAAACGTTGAGTGGAGTGGAGGCGGTGTTACGGGATGTTACGGAAATGGACAAGGAAATAATCGTAAAATATTACATCAGTTATCAGACGGTTGATTAGCGCTGAATGATACCTTTTATTACAATGCTTCAGCTGGAATATTAACAAAAATTCGGGCTATAATTTGATTGTCATCGAGATTCTCCTCGGCAAGGTATATAGTAAAAGCTTCAGTCGCGCGCGAGCGACGGAACTTCCATTTAAATTATTATTCATTATTCATAATGGATCGTTCGACCGTTCGCGGATCTTCGCCCGGGGCAATGATCAGTGCAAATTAATTGAATAGATGCGGCAGAAATTAAGTATTCAAATGACGCGCATATATGAAAAATCTTCCAATACTTTTCGCACGGATTTATTGGGCTTTTCGCGCAGCCGAGTGAACAAAAATTCTGTTCGTCCACGAAATGATATCGATTATTGAATTTTAAAACCGGCAAAATCTGAATTCTCCATCGTACTATACTGATCAATGCTTCAAGATATCAAGCTGCACGTAAAGCTCGAAAACCACTCCTCAGCCGACAAAGTAACAGCTGCACACAATGATGCAAAGCAGGAGTTTTGTTCGAGCTTTTGCTAACTCCACGCCGTATAAAAAGAGCATACGCAAGATCAGAGAGTGCATTTTTAACGATAATCTGGAACGGCCGCCGCCGCTGCCAAAGTAAAGTTCGGAAGGTGTTGCTGAGGTAACAAGCGAACGCGAGAGTGAAAGGCTTTGCTTTGCCGGCAAAAGGCGCGGGATTACGCGGAGCTTTGGCCTTGCCGAGGGATCAACCCTCTAAAACTCCCCTTTGTCTCCCTCCCCCACACCCCTTCGCCCCTTTTTCTCTCTTTCTCGTGAAGTCTATATACGAGCCTGTTCGTCAATTAGCGAGAGTTTCTTCACTTGGCGCGATTACTCTCACGACTTTCCTCGTCATCTTTGCGCCAACGGCTTTCAAGGTCGGCGCGGATATTACTGAGCGTGTGAGTGAGAGAAATGAAGGAGTTGGCGACGAGAGAATGCACTTTTCTGTTTATTCGGTGTGATGGCGCGTGTTTTTATACTGTCGCGAGCGTCTGTATTGTAGAAGTCAATGAAAAGAAGCCAGGAGAAGGAAAATATTATAATAAAGAGCCGCTTTAATACAGTTATAGAATGAACAGCCCAAATTTGTCTTGATAAGGCAGTTTTGGCATCGGCCGCACTCTCTTATATCTATAGACTCAGCGCGCCGGTTAAGGAAAGGGAAATTGAAAAGTGCCCACGCGCCACCTATCCTCGCTAGCCAGAGACTAGCGAGAGCTAGTGAGTTCAAGCAGTGGGGAAAAGCAGGCCGATCCAAAACAGTTTGGGTACAGGGGTTGGTACTATTGGGCTTGGTGCTACTTCGACTGATACCGCCTCCTCATATTACCATTATAGTGGCGAATATTTTCTCTCGTATAACTATAATATAACTCGTGCAATATGAGCATTCTTTAGTCACTTAAATAATATAGAAAGATTGGTTCTAGAAAAAAAAACGACTGTTTTATCGCTCAATTGTAAAACCTTATCCTTATTTCGTCTTCAACACGTGCATCGAGCTTTCATTTTGTTTCACGACTTTGTCTCCAATTTCTAATATTTTTTCGTGAATACTAAAAGCACAAAATTACTCCCTTGCCGCGCCGAAAAACAAAATTATCCAGAATCCTTGAACAGCGCAAGTTCATCAAAAACAGCGTCACCGGTAATTAACCTCCGCGCGTATCCAGCCAGTTACGCCCTCGATTGATCGAAACGAAATTGAATCATATCCCGCTGCAAAAGAAAGTTCATTTTTCCGCTATTTTTTCGTAGGTATATATAATAGCGCGTCACTCGTCAAGCGCAAAGCGAGGCAACTAAAAAATTACTTTGTGTCCCTGTAGCGCGCGGCGTCAAAAAAAGGTGTAAAAACCAATTTTCGCGCGACAAACTCGATACCTGTCGTGCGGCGCCCTTTTTCCCGACGAAAATTCCTCGCTTGCGCGCTTTGTCAAAAGGACACAGGTGAGCTGGCCTTTTCGAAGAAGACGACGGGAGCTCTGGCTCGATTTTAATTAGCGCGTTGCTGCACTGCTGCTGTGCACACACACGTACACGTACATGGGCTTCTTCGATTAAATTATTAATTAACGTTGGAGCACGAGCGCGCGGAAATACCACATCACACGAGGGCGCGATTTACGGCCGAAGACGGCACGTGGAGGCGGTAGATGCGCGATATATTATAGTCGTATCCGCTTATGGAGCATTATTTCTCCGACGAGCACACGTCCACGAGGCTCTTCGCAAAGAATATCTTTGTAACTTAGGCGTGGAACTGTAAGGACTGTGTGTATATGCGTTGGGGAGTATTATACTGCAAATGTTGAGTGTTTAACGTGGGTAATTTAAGGCTGGCAAGAGACGTTTACATTTCCGCTATGTTCACCTGACACAGACGCGAAGAATTGAGGCGGTGACGAAAGGGCTCGCAAAAAAGCAAGTTCAAAACTCTTTTGTTTTGGTATTAATATCGTTCTATAGCTGTCCGCACGTATACATTATGTATATTAAAATTAAGTTTCAAATTAAAAATTGAACCGCATTAACCGCGCCCTTTTTTAACCGACTAATCGTCAGGCGATAAATAGAACTCTTTCAAGATGGAGCGATCGACATTTTTAGGTAAAAAGGAAGGATAAGATAAGCGTGTTATTACGATTTTCTGTATAGAAGTAGCTTTCAAACGTTAAACGCAGACGTTGACAACGCAGTTATGTCAAATCGAATTTCACTTAACGAAATAATGACAAATTACAAAAAATTAGCTGCACCGATATATGCATTGCACGACTCAACGCATACACTCCTCAGATGAGAAGACTGCAAAAGGACAGCAATACACGGCACTAAAGCCATAGGCCGCTTTATTGCCCGAAAGCCGAGTAGATGAAGATACGAGCGAAGGAGAGAGAAAGAGCGACAGCGACTAGAGAGTGCTGCAGGTGTACGGACGAGCCTACGACTATGTCGCGCTGTATAACGTTCCGTAGCTATAGGGTTATTATACGCTCCGAACGAGATTCCCCGCTACTGGCACGTGTAGTGCGTATGCATACCCTTGGGAAAATGAAGTGCGCCAACCCAAGCTACTCTACTCCACTACGTTATACTTCAGCCCATGTTCTCTCCACAGCTCTCAGTAGTCTCACGGTAACTTCAAGTGCTGATAAGAGATGTTGCTTGTAACGACTTAAAAGATCCACAACGTCGTTTTTGAAATATTCTGAGCTGATGGGCTGTATCGAAAAAAATTAATCCCCGAACCAGCGATACACAGCGATCGCAATCAGGTCAGTCGAGCTACGAACGCGGCTCTGCGCTGCACCAATCAATCAGCGGCACTGCATTCTCATTCACTCGCGGAGCGAGATAGAGGCAGAGCGAGGATTCCTCCGCAGCCGTAATATTGACCAAGGAGTTGTGCGCGCGGGGCGAACAATGCGCGAGCGCAGCTGGTATTTCCCCGAGGGAGATCTTCGCGCGATGCTATGCCGAAAATGTGGACTGCTCGGAGATGCATACAGAGAGAGGCTGAACGTGTGAGAGCAGCGTTACGAGATTGGAAAATTGTTGCTAAAAAGCTGCCTGTCTCTAAGTGAGCTTTGCTATATGCGCTTGATGTATGGATTGTTCGAAATTGAATTACAGTTTCGAAATAGAATTTCTTACACTCCGATGTGACGGGACGAGAAATCGATATTCAGGATTTTCAAAATTTTAACGTTTCCTTCGAACTGAACAGCAATAAAGCCCGAATTTCCCGATACTTTTTAATTGGCCGACTGCCGACATATTCGGAATTTCGTCTCTCGGTACGCCAGAAAATGTTAATTTCGCAAATCCTCGGACGCTTTTGATTTATACATTCCTAAGTTATGCAGCTATCAATGTCGTAGCTTTACGGTCGGAATCTATATTAATTTTGAAATAATTTTACAGCTTCCAAGAAATACATTAACGCACATACGCACTTGGCTCGCTTTTACATAAAATAGCTTTTAGCAAGTTTAACAGTCACCGATGAATATCATTTATAATATATTTGCACAACAATCATATTTGCACAACAATCCTGGCTCGTTAAAGTAGCTCGAAAGCTAAGCGTATATTCCATATATAAAGCGGATTGTCCCCCGTTCATCCATTAATTTTTTTTTTTTTTCGTAAATTCACTTGGCTCCCTTGGGGCTAGCGCGCGAAAAATCTCTCTTCGAGTTATTAATCTCGGACATCCCCTTGAAATATGAGCTCACCTCCAGGAAGTGCATTACACGTTATTCGAGTGGAAGACGCGCGCGAAGCTGCTCTTGGATAAAAATTTATACACCGGCTCCGAGCAATTATTTCACGTCCAGAATTAATTTTAATAATAAACAAACACCGCCCCACGTCCGCGATGAGACCATTAACGTAATTGCGCAGGCGTACATGTATACGTATTCCCGTGTAATTTGACGCGTTTCGCTGAATAATCACGCGAACCGGGAAATTTCGATATTATATATGATTCCGCGGGTCAATATTTAAAAGAGGCAGTGCATATGCGTCGGTTCGATTTACCGGCCAGGAATTTAATTAAAAATCTCATCCTCGCCAATTAAATAATTACACGGAATAATTTTCGAACATTCCCAATTTCCGCGTAGAATTTCAGCGTACGCTCGTCGTTTTGAAATTTCGATTTTAATGCTGTTCGAAAGTTCGTACTAGCATATTTTTCAATCTGTGCACACGAATTTCCAACGTCGAATTTTTTAATCAAGCGCCTGTTATACTGATTATACAGAATACTTTTGATTTTCGTACGATAATATTCTAACCGTAAAAGAGACTCTGCGACCTTATCTCTTCGCAGAACTCGCAGTTTTACACGCCGTAAGCACTGCAGTTAATTCACATTCAAAGCTTAATACACACACGCCTTTCTTAATTTTCACGTCTATCAATTCCAACTAGCGAATATCGCACACAGAAGCGTAAAACGTAAAATCAAGCCGGTGTAAAAGTAAATCGCGGGGGTGGATATACACACACTGTATACCAGGCGCACATCCGCGCGACTGGCTTTCGAGTCGGCGCGCGCATCGATTTTCCCGGGCTGAACTTTGCCTGAGTCATGCGGTAAATGTCGTGACGTTAGATTAGCTGGAGTTAATTGCTCGTGTATATTCCGGGTGTCGGAAATTCCTGGATGTATTTATTGTGTAGTCGCTTGTTTTAAATTGGAGCTCTTATATTATATGTTATTTAATTTTGATTTTTTTGGTTTTCCTTAACTCGAAAAAAAATTACATCCACATGTCAAGAATCCGCGAAAAACGCACTCCTCCATTTTCATTTTCTAGAAGCTGCTGCGCGGTATAAACGCGTACACACGATTATACAGCCCGAGGCGGTCTCGGGATTTTCCGCGTCGACTGTTCTTTTTTCATGCGTTCGCTCAGGCGGTACCAATCTGGCGGTCCGTTAATTTTTTACGAGCGTGCAGGCTACTTCGGCATTCCATTCGACGAAATTGTTCCTGGGGCTAACAGACGGGAGAGAGGAGGGTCCTCTGTGTTCGCGAGTGAATTAACGAATTCGTGCGTCCGAAATTACATTTGCTGGTAGGATTCATTATCTCTCGGCTGGTTCGCGCGCTTTCTTGAGCTTAGTCGTAGAGGTGTGGCCTGGAAATAGTCGTTTCGGAAAATTAAGTATTTATGATGAGCCGCAATTGGGAATTCGGTCGCCGTGTGTTTCAGGAGCAATTAAGACGAATTGATAACGATGTGTTGTCAGGGAAGAATATTCAATTTCTTTTCCTACCTAAAAGTTTCGATCGCTCCATTTTGAAGGTGTTCTATTTTTCGTCTGATTATAGTCAGTTAAAAAAATGTGTGGTTGTGGTTCGATTTTGAATTCAAAGTTGTATTTTAAATTTTATAAGAATGATAAGTACAAAGTGATAATGCTTGTAATGCAATGAGATATTAGGATGGTTTCTTATTATATAATAATTACTGATATTTAGAATTTTATAATTTCAGACAGTGCACAACATGACCTTTAAAACTATTGTACGTATGAATTTAGAACCCAAAAGAAAATACTTTCTGAAAAAATAAAAGTTCACTTTTATACTAAAACTAGAAATGTAGGCGCGCTTTGCGCGCTCTTGATTCTATCCCTGATGTCTGAACTCTGGGTTATGACTGTTTTGAGGTTACGAATTTAAAGCGCACGGTTCTGATCTCGTTGCCTAGGCAACCAACCAGCAACCAATCAGAATCACGTATTAAATGCTTCACAACAAAGGCCATCATTTTTTTAAAGAGAGGAATGTCTGTATCTGACTCCCATGAATGAGTCGTTCATGTATGCACACGTATCTAAATACTCTTAACCTTACTACTTAACCTTTAAAATGTAAAAAATTAGAACGCGCGGAGCAATTAAACTTATTAAGTACATAACGTATACGTCCGGGCCGCTAGAGCGATATCAATACCAAAACAAAGCAGTTTTAGATTGGCCCCTTCGCGAGCCTTTTCTTCACTGCTTAAACTCTCCGTATCTTTGGCAAGTGAAAATATAGGTGGCGCATGGACACTTTCCATTTCCCTCATAACAATATGCGCGCCGAATCTATAGATATAGCGTTGTACTATCAATTGCTAGAACTGCCTTGTTTTGGGCTACTGCTTCGGCTGCTCATGCTATTTACCGTTATTTATCGGCATTTACCGCTAAGTGCTTCTGAAGTCGCAAAGTAATGAAACGTGATTTGATGTTTGCAGTAAATAACTTGGGATGGATGCACTCAACAGGCAAGCTTAGTTATTGAAGTTATTGCGAAATACATTATTTAAAGTACAACGAATGTCTCATTCATAGCACAAGGCTATAGAAAAAGCTTTCGTAAACACTTTTCCACTTCATCGATAAAACGATAGATATTCATATAAAGTACAACGCTCTTGTCAGCACATACACCTCGCGAAAGTTATTTCTATTTTACGAACAAACAAAAACCAAATTCGAATCATCACGCGCAATTTTCATAGTTTACAGAGCCTAGTTGCTGCAGATGCAAAGATCGTTCAAATTGATTGCTTTTTTTCCAGCCAGGAATAAAACAGCGCATCGAAATTTTCGCCGACACTATGAGAGAGAGAGAGAGAGAGGTAAAAATTCCGGGGAAAGCAAAGTTTGGCGAAATAAAATATGTATAGAGTTTCAGTGGAGCGAAATAACAAGGCATCGTTTCAGTGTACCCTTTTCAACTTTTTACTAGAAAGCAGCGAACCTCGTTCTTTTGAGTTCCTCGGATTTTCTACTGTATGCCCTGCGCTATACTTTTCTACACGCCTAAATTTCCTTTTATACCGCTATAGCTCTAGAAATAACCTTTCTATTTCCGCGCTATTCGAATAAAATAATGCAGCTTAAAATGCATCGAGGGCCGCGCGATAAACTTGTCGCTCTCGGAATTATTCATTAACTTTATGTTTACTCGCGCAGTTGTTTTCTTCGAGGCGGAAGGAGAATATAGTTCTTTCGGAATGAAGTTTACTTACAAAGTATGCGATCGGGCAATTGACTGTCTACTACTGTATATTTGGCTTACCTGAAACACAAGAGAAAAAATTTATGTTAATACAAACTTGTCATTTCATTTTTTACAGTAATAAAATTACATTATATGGTTACATCTCAAAAAAAGTCACACACACACACACACACACACACACACACACACACAACACAACACACACACACACACACACACACACACCACACACCCACGCAAAAATTCGAATCGCTCTAGAGCGCGTAATATATCACACCGCGAACAAACTTCTCAACAAAAAGGTTCGCGCGACGCAGCAATGAATACGCAAACAAAGCCATCCAGCTCCGTGGAGAAAGTAGAAAGAAAAATGTTTGCCATCGCGATTAAGAAGCTTCGCGAGAAAATAAGCGAGAGCCGATGATAACGGTGATTTTCCAGGCGACTGCAGCAGTCGTCGTCGTCGGAGGAGGAGGAGGAGGAGGAGGTGGAGAAGGAAGAAGAAACGTCGCAAGTTTCGAGGTCGTCGCACGAGAGGAAGAACGGCTCGAGGAGCGAAAGTCAAATTTGCTCATGATAATGCGGGGGAATCCAGTGCGGAGTGTGGGAATTGTTTGCCGTTCGCAAAAGTGACGGGGCGGGTTCTTTCTTTTCTCCTCGTCGTCGTCGTCGCGAACTTTTTGGCGACTGCGTGCGAAGCGATTTATTTCTCTTTAGGATTCCGCGATTTCCAGCCTCACGGGGTCGACGATAAAGGTGAAGATTTGGATCTTCGAGCTTTTCGCTGCAGCTGAGAATGTAATTATGTGCAATGTGTTATTGCAGTGAATAACGTGTGTGGGACGATATTCGATCAATAATCGATGAATGCGCAGGAAAATGAAAAGTACGCGGCTGTGAATGTTTAATGCTCAAAATCGATACTCTCTGCTGCCTATTGTCTATCGTACTTTGCAAGGAAAAAAATATCGACACTCGTACAAAGAGTATATAGCTTCTGTTCAGACCATTTCATTCGTCACGAGGAGATTCGCTGGTTGCATAAATTTTAGTCTCGTTTAGTTTAAAACGTGGATAAGCGGAAAACTCGGCCTGCATCAGTCGTCCGAAACAGTGTATACGAACAGCGAGTCTCTAGGCATAGCGGCAGCCACGAAAAGTTTTCTTATCGCCGCACGGATTACCGACTCTTTAACGAACTTTTATAACACACAGCGACTTTCGAATTCCGCGCGCTGCCGGCAAGTTGCACGCGCGCGCGATTCAATTTACTTTACGCTTAAAACACAGATTTCGATTTGCCGCGCTTTCACGAGGAATACGAGGAATGATAGTCCGGCTTAGTTTTCTTGTTTGCCGTTACTCGTTCGTACGCTTTGTGCCGCAGCTACTCTCCCTCCCTCCCTCTCGGTTTATTTCGATTCGTTGTTTACTGTGCAGCAGCTCTCGTATATTGACGGAAGATCAAGATAGGGGATGGATGCTACTCGCGCTTTGGAGCTAAAGTTCGAGGATAAAACGGGTTATATGGCGATTGCTCTGAAATTTGAATGAAGTTTGCGGCATTCAATCAAGCGGCTTGGATTGTGGAGTATGAGCGAGAGTTTTTATATAATAATTTTTTTGATTCCTTGAAGAATCTTCCGCGTATGTATATTACAAACAACATCAAGATAAAACTCACTTTGTTGTAATAGCGGCGATCGTGATCTTATTCATGGCTCGTAATTTGTGCACGTACGTGAAATTAGTAGGGACATACAATACTATAGAAACAAAAAGTATCTTATTCAAAATTAATACTATGGGAACATTTGACTTATATTGCTATTATATATAGTCATATGACAAAGCACCACTTCGGAAGTGAATTAATGCGCGTTGAGCGCACTGTAACGTCTCTCCAGGTATTTGTTTGTATTGCAATAACTTTATCATTGTTTTACAGCTGACTCCGATAATACATGCGAGAGAAAGAGAGAATACACAACACGCGAAACTGGCGAACTGGCTAGAGAGCTGGAAAGTTCAAGCGGTGAAAGAAATTCCAGTCCAAAACTATTTTATTTTCGACTAATATTATGGCTATAGGCGCTAGTACCACTAATTTTACATATGGCACACCTTCAGTGCAGCGGATCCTTGCATATCTCCGCAAAGGGATGAAAAGACTTTGTAAATAACGAAAGAACTGGGAATTAGAAGTCAAGATAGCGAACGGCGCAAGTGGAGGGAGTCGAGGTAGGGTCAGCCGGAGTGAGAGAAAGCTCGCGACTATATACAGCGACTGCTGGCGTTCGCGCCTTTCCGGCTGAGCGGATCCGAATATCGCACACGACCCTTAAATCTCGACATGCCTGCCTGAGCTTCGACTCGTGAGACGCGTACGAAAGCGCTTATTTCTCTTCCCTTTCGAAAGAGCTGGATGGCATTTCTGGGTTAAGGAGGTCGGCGTGTATTGTAATTTCAGAATACTGTTAACGCTTTATTTCTGGAAAATTCGTTTCGTTTATGCGTAAAACAGTATAGTTGGAGACTCACGCAGTTGATTCGTGTCATTCGAATTAGTTCACATTAGAATAATCTTCAGCTATACTCGAATCTCGATAATGGCTATAGTTCACGATCGTCATAGCCATAAACTCAATTACACCGGTTACATCCAATAGCAAACTATATCCATCCCAGCGAATAATGAGCAAAGCGGATAACAATAATTCCTGCGTCCAAAACGAATACATCCCATCGGCATATCCACAACAGCACCGACTCTCGGCTCTTCCTGCAAATTTGAAGTTTCTCTGGCAGACTTCTTTCTCTCGTCTTCAATTCCCGACTCTTTTCTTTTCGGCCGGGCAGCCGATGAAACTGTCCAGCCAGGCGTGAACTAGCGATCGAGCGTGAGACACCGTCCGAAAAAGAAGAGGAACATATCCCCCCATGCTCGAGGGAAAAGATACCGTGTGGGGATTTGAATATACACCCGAGAAGAGGGAGAGAGAAAGCGAAGCGAGAATTATACCTGGAGGGAAGTCAGAAGTTTGGAAAATTCCTGCCTCTGGGGAGTCTCGGCCTGAGAGAGTTAAGAGTACCGGGAGTCCGATAAATCCCGTTAAATTGCACGAGCGACCTTCGATTTGCAACGTGATCTTGAGAGCCGGTCCTCGGCAATTATCCTTCGCTCTATCTCTCGGCCCGTTTTTCAAAAATATCTATAGGTCTGCGCTTGGTTGGATATAGAATATTTGTGAATTTCACCGTTAACTTGATTCATTGTCCTTTTACGCAACAATAGATATATTATATGCACAAAGAGAGGGAAGGAGGTCTTTTGGTCCGGGGTGTGGATCATACTGTAGAAGAAGATATTTTTTTCTTAGAATCAAATGCAGTTATAGCATGCTGAAGCTAAACACCAATACGAATGGGCCGATGAGCAGGCTTAGAAAAGCAGTTTTGACGTAGGTCGCACACCGCTATATCTAGACTCGGCGTGCAGATTAAGATAAGGGAAATGAAAAAAACACCTATGCGCCACCTAGCATCGCTAGCTAGAGACGAGAGAGCCAGAAAGTTTAAGAGATGGGGAAGAAGCTAGTCCAAAACTGATTTTGTTTTTGCCAAATCCATAGCGGATCATTTTTATCCGTAAATGAAAAATTTAAGGAATTTTACTGGATGCACGCAAGAAAATTTCATTTTAAGTGAATACATACGTGGGGTTTCATACTTCGATGATATCGCTGCGGGTGGGCACGTTTTTTACAACGGAGTGTTGTAAAAACTATTGCCATAATAAAAAGTTTGTTATTGCACAATACGCGCGCGTCGGTTAGTGGTAAAAAATATATAACAGCGAGATCGTTACGAAATGTTTTATTGATATGCATTGCATTTATTTGGCTCGCCGTAAAAGTGAAATCGTTATAGTGATAAGGAATAAATATTAATTCGTGCTTTATCTTGGCCGTATAAATTCAGGACACGCAGGTATATCCACGCTTTCATCGTAAACCGTGTGTGTAAACTAAAAGCACCTGTTAGCAAAATTACACACAGAACGTTTACGTATCACTTTTTGCAGAAAAATTATTTCATATAATACAGCGTATAATATCTAAGAACTATAAACGCCGAAGAATTTAAAGAATCAGGGAAGTCAGCTGCTTAGCGCTAACGAAAAATAACGAACGGCGCTAAAACTTGTATACATGAGGGGATCAAGCACCAGAGAGGCCGATAATGATTCCCGTGAGCGCGGGAGTCAATCATTAAAGGCGCCGCGGACACGCCAAGCGGTTTCCATCAAGCCGCTTGATGGTCACCGCCGCTCGCGGCTAAATTACAGAGACGAGAGTACCGCTCTCTCAGCAAGTGCAAAAATGACTCCTTACACACCGCTACTCGGCGTGAAGATTACCCTGCGTTTATGGAAAATTCCGTGCTCGCAGTGACCCGTCGAATAACTCGGGGTAATACACCGCTGCTAATTGGACTTTCGGATGCGAGCTAGCAAGCGGTGGAATGCGCATTTTTACACGTCGGTGCTTATAACAGTTAATTAACGCTGCTTTGGAGTATGTGTATATAAAAGCGTTTGTTCGATCTAAACTAAAATCTGCACAGCCATCACGTCAAAAATTCACTTCCGAAATAATAGCCCACACGAGCCAGGACAAAAGCTCGAAGCCCGCCAAAAATGTCCAGAACACAAAAGACGCTCGCGCAAATTCCAGCGACACACACACACACATATAGAGGACAGTCGAGCGGTGCAGCGAAACGACCAGTGCATGCGATGCCATATCTTCAGCCCCTTTCTCTCGGGGTTGGATTCTCGGGCTGCGCCGTAAACTCGTTACCGCGACACCGTGTCAACATCAACGTCAACCGCCGATGGCCGCCTCCGCGATTTACGCTGTCGTTCACCGCTGCTGCGCATATTTAGTCCCAGAGAGAGGGATTTGGAAGGTGGAGCGCGGCTCGATATACGCTCGGAGTTAAGCTCGATGAATAATTGACGAGGAATGAGGGAGAGCCCGGCCGAATTTCCTGCTGCTGGGTGGGATTTGATTTTTTTTTTTCGGAAAGGGGATCGATAGTTTTGTTCCACAGCAGCCGCGGGATTTATTTCGGTTTGTTATTTTTTTTTTTTTTTTTCATATAGTTTTTACCTATGGAAAACCATTGCGCGAAGAGACCCACAAGAAGCAACGAACAAATTAATTACATAACCAATTAACGCAGCGCGCCACGATTCTAAATGAAAATTGAAGCAGCTCCGCAAAAAGAATCTTGTAATTGTGCTCAAACTCGACGAATTTCACAAGCGACACAATTAGCTTTTTTGCCCTTCCTCGCGCATAAATATTCACCGCAACGAGAACGAACACACACAACTATACAGTCGGCAAAGCGGGACCAGGTCTAATTAAAGATCTGTCGTGCGGCGCAGCACCGCGATCGGAGCGTGTCGGAAAGGGAAAAATGATGAGTCGGATGAAGACGGCCGAGCGCTAATTGGAACGAGATATGGGGGAAGGAAGCGCGGAGTAGAAGAAAGAGTAGCGCGCGCGCGCGCCACCGCCGCCGCGGCAACCTGTTGAATCCACCGCTGAGATTCGTCGTCGTATGGGGGGAGACTGCCCCTCTCTCTCACTTTTTACGCGATTTTTCGTCGGACGTCAGACAAAGAAAGAACGTTATTTGCTCTGCTGATTGTGTACCAAAAGTTGAATTTTGCGGTACGATTTTATTTACGAATGCGTAAAAGAAGCTGTAACGTATCAATATTTAAAGCGTGCGGGTATCTCGATAGCCCATGAAACTTTCATTTAACATTATTATACCCTCTTTTTAGTCCACATACCAGGAGAGAGGAAAGAGCCATACTTAACGATAAGCCGCCGCTAAAGAGACGCATAAACCGGTCAGTAATAATAACAATAATAATCCAGATCAAATCAACCGCAGCAAAGTTCTCGATATTCCGTAGCTTCAAGAGAGCGCCGTATAAAGATTTTATCTCGCGAAAATACAGACCTGCAGCAGCAGCGGCGGTAGAGCAGCTCTGCCAAGGACAAAAAGTAAAAAACGGAACCAGCTTTCTTGCGCTGCTGCTGCCCGTCTGCAATCCTTTCTCTCGTGGCCTTCTGCTTCTCGCGTCTGCGCCTCTTCTTCTTTTTCTTCTTCTTCTTCGCTTCGGCGAGGACGACGCATTCCTGCGAGCAAAGGCTCTGCACATATACGTTGTTGCGCCGTGGAATCCTTTAATGGAGCTGGACCGGAATCGCGCGAAGGCTATATACACAGTAGCTTATCGCGCTGTTGTATTATATGGCGTCGGTGGGGAAAAAAAAAAGAATTGTAGTCTCACCCGGCGTAAACGAGTTTCCTTCGGTGAAAGTGAAATTCGCAATTTGAATAATAATTATCTTTCCCGCGAATCAGGACATGAAAGGCACGCATTATCTAACGATTCGCTCGACTTTCAGAAATCGTATTACAAGCATTCTGTATACATAATTTCACTTACATTCGCGCGCTGAAAAATACGCAACGATCCTACCTTCAGTAGTGCGCGGCTTGGAAAAGCGAACAAAAGCGCGAAGATAATTCGAAAAAAAAAGGAGAGCATCGCACCAGCGATGCGCAAGACTCGAGAGAGGAACACACACATACACAACTCGCATTGTGCAGCTTAAATCTCGAGCTGTTGCCGCTCTTTCAATAGCGCGAAAGAGCGAGCGAGTGAGAAAGACGACGTCGACTGGCAAAACGGGTCACGCGGTCATACCGGATTGGTAACTCGGCGAACGAAATAAAAAAAAAGGGAAGAACGACTGTAGCGTCGGGGTAAGGCCGAGGCCAATATGGCGTCGAGCGAGTAGTGCATGTGTTTGCGAATCGCCGTCGCGTGTACAATGAACAATGGATACAAAAACAGGCTGCTACTGCTTCTGCCACTTTTTCTCCTCTATTAAATTGCTGCACTTTTCTAGCCCTCGCTTTTAACTACTGCTACTGTTCTATGCGCCTGGGGAAATTTGGATCGAAAATCTGGTTTTCCGTAGATACGTTGCAGCTTTGATGAGCCTGATAATTACGTACTCTTAGCCATTTTTTCCATCCTGATAAGCCGCTATACATAACAATTTTAATCGAGCCCATGAAATTAAATGAAGCCGTGTATAGTGTACGGCAAGCAGACGGAAAAGTGAGCGTGTCTGGAGCAGCAGTACCGCGAGAGAAGGGATGGGAGGTTCGCTAACTCGGCGACGAGGAATGCATTCCACGGGCTCTCCAAGGTTGAGGTCAAGGCACACCTAAGTATCCGCCGGCGCGCGACGCGATGTTAACCTCTCTCTGCGAGCAAACTTTATATACTTACTCTCCCGCGCACGCGGCTGAGAAATAACGACTCTTTTTACGCGCTGCTCTCACGGTAAAAATTATCGCGAGAGCTTTGACGATGACGCGGTGGCTTCTTTTTTATCCTTGACGAAATAGTATAGAGGCCACTGGGGGCTGACTGGATGATAGTTGGTCCATCGAAAACTCTTATTAGTTTATTGCAACACCTCTGGTGATTCCATCAGCGAAAAAAGTTCTTTGCCAACGACAGAATCGAAAAAACATCCGCAACACTCGATTATTCCTTCGTGCCACGCGCTCCAACTCTACACTATTTTAATGAAAAAACTTGCTTGACCGGCCGCGAACTACCGATGCAGAAGAAAGGTCACACACACACACACACACACACACACACACACACACACACACACACACACACATACTCACAGCAGAGAAAAAGGGCAGATATTGCGCCGCGAGTTCGTCCGGTTACACACACGGCGATTTCCCCGATTTTTTATTGCCTCTGCGCGGTATACGTGCGGATATTTATGGAAAATACGAGTCGTAACCCTTCGTGACAAAGATCAACGGCTCGGCGGCGCGGTGACGTCGTCGTCTCTCGCGAATATCGACGAGAGTGCAGTTGCGCGTTTTTTTCCTTCCCCCTCGCACACGCAGCGGCTTTTTTCGCGTCGTCGGCAGCAGCAGCAGCAGCGAGATCGATGCGTTGTGCGCGATTTACGGTTTATTTTATTACGCCGGCCGCTAAGACGCGGATACATCACGACGTATGAGTTCCGTTGTGCCGGAAGCGAAATCGCGCGCAAAAAGACGTCGCAGCTCTCTCGTTCGAATTGTTATTTATCTTGAGCTCTATACTCTCCCTGGCTTTTTTCTTTTTCGTTCAGCCGAGTTTTTACGACGTGGGCTTGATTATTATTTACGAGGAGAACGGGCTGTTATAAAAACGATGGATTTTGTGTAGCAGGTAAAATTAGTTTATTTTCCTATTTTTTACTCTGAAAAAGACATGGTAATCATTCTATTCGTCCAATGATTGGCTGTTCGTTGCTAAACTAAAAATGTGATGATTGAGAAAATAATTAAGATAAAAGGGTATATTTCGTTATATTGTTGCGGGAATTTCATCCTTTTTGAATCAAAGTTTAAAGCTTCAAGCTTAATTTTAATATTTGTGCGCACGTGTGGCGCTAGAGCGATATCAATTACCAAAACAAAGCAGTTTTGGACTGGCCCTTTCGACTTTCGTCACCGTCTGAACTCTCCGTGTCTCTATAGCAGGTGAATTATAGGTGGCGCGCATAGGCATTTTTTCAATTCCCTCATAAAATTATGCGCCCCGAGTCTAGATATAGTGCTATGTGCCACCAATACTAAAACTGCCTGCTGCTTCGGCCGCTCATGCTACAAAGATTAAATAGCTATTTTTGTTCATTTTTGCTATTTCATAGTCATCTTATTTAGGGATGCCTAATCGAGTGAAGACATTTGCATGTATCGATGGACGACATTGCGGTCAACTATGGTTAAACACTTAATAAAGCAATATGCACGACAGAGTAGGGGAGAACAAATACAAATGACTATTGTTCAACGAAACAGTAGTTTGCAGTTGATTTAGCCTCGTTAATGAGAACTCCGCGCGTTTTAAATTGAAAGTCTTTCGCCTCTCTCGGAACGAGTTCGTTTGAAGAGCAGGTCATTATTCGAGTTTCGCGTATATAATGAGGTGTGTGGGCGTTTTATTTGTCCCTCTTAATTTATCGCGCAAAATTACAGAAAAAGTGTATTTTCACAACGATAACGATATGCGAGCGAGCTTCTCACGATTGTAATCGATAATTGCGTTATTAGCAGTCAGACAATAACATACCCCCAATTATACCCGCAATAATCTCCGTAATTACGAAGCTCTCGGCCAGAGCACACGCCGCATGAATTATGTAAATAAACAATCAACAGAGACGAATAAAACGCATCGTAATCATTCCTCCCCTTAATTTTCTGGACATACCTATAAAATTCTGTCTTTCCCGAACTCGTCCGCTTATCTCTCTCTCTCTCTCTCTCTCTCTCTCTCTCTCTCTCTCTCTCTCTCTCTCTCTCTCTCTCTCTCTCTAGCGCTG
>CM053170.1:13156797-13174528 GCA_012977825.3 Pteromalus puparum | reverse complement strand
CTCTCTCTCTCTCTCTCTCTCTCTCTCTCTCTCTCTCTCTCTCTCTCTCTCTCTCTCTCTCAAGTTCACATTTACGCCGGCGCTATTTGTGTGCCGTCGTCTCTAGGGCCAGACGAGCGCGAGAGAAGCTTCGTATATAGTACAGAGAAGGGAGCGACGGACGGCCTCGAGAGAAGAACCAGCTACACATACACATACACACACTTTCTCGTCGTTTGATATGTATCTGCAGCGCTGCAGTCGTGACGCTCACAATGCCGCGAACTCCGTAATCATTGCGAGTGCGCAGAGGGAGAGAGTCGGCCTTCCCAAACGAGTTATGCGAGCCTCCTCCTCCTCCCACACTATACCGCGAGCTTTTTTCTCCCTTTCGTTTTCTCTCTCGCTTCCAAGAGTCGTCCTTATAGACACACCGCTGCTATGCGAGTGTATAGTGTTCGTATACACGCTGGTGGTCGTGCGCGCGACAGACTTTTTTTTAGAGCCAACTGCGGAGAAGTATATACATGTACGTATATGCGAGCACGAAGCGTGTGCTCGTTTTCACGCTCGTCTGTGCGAACGCGCGGATTTTCAGAAGGCTGGAGATTTTGTAATTTGCGGAGGTAGTTGTTAGTTTTTAGGCTGTACGCACGGTTTAATGAGCGGAATTTTTACGTATTATTATGCGAGAGCTGAGGTTTGTTCGAGATTGTATTATAAACTAGGTATACTATGACAAAAGTGAATACTAAACGACACACTTCACGCACACGCACACAAGATAGATAATAAATGTAAACTTTAGTTTTTCTTACCATGTAGAATATGATACTTTGTCTGTAAGGGCTATGAAGATTTGCGAACAGACTCACCTGAAACACGAGAAGAAGAGAACGAGTCATGAATTTTTATTTTATCTTCAGCTCGCGGCGCGAGTATATTATATACAAGTTCAGAAGTGTACGCGAGCAAGTGCGCGTGTTATTTATAGAAAAGCTAGTTATATCTTACAGCAGCTACATGGCTGTTAACCAAATCTAAATTAGCGCCTCTAATGCGAAGTCATATTTTGGAGGCGTCCAGGTCTAAATATAAGCCTAACTGCTATCAATTTCGCAGGCACCTCCAGATGGAGAGAGGACCCACTGAATAATCGTGTAATTGCGCGTTCACCTCGTATGAGGCATATCTTTAAATATCACCTGATCCCGTTGCAAAATTAGTTATTCCACCGCTTCAAAGCTTCATCGAGTCATCGATATCAGCGAAGCGAAAATTAAAGAGCTGCATCGAGCTGCAGAGATCGAAACTGTTGTCTATGCAGCTGACGAGAGAGAGAGAGAGAGAGAGAGAGAGAGAGAGAGAAGCAGTTCACTCTACGTAGCAGAGGCAAATCCAGCTGATGGAGGGGCAATAACGCGCAAACAAAGTGAAGTTCCAGGCTACCGGCGACAAAGCGGCCTTAGACCCCCATTGTCAATTATTCTCATCATTGTCGTCGCGGTCGTTATTATGGAAACTGGCGTAAGCCGCTTTCCCCTTCTCTCTTCCACCCCCTATATCGCCTCGTGAATTTCCTTCCTTCCTTCCCGTCACACACACACGTATGACGCGACACATCGCTGCGATGTATACTTTTCGAGGAATTCGATTCCTAATCCCTTTGTCGGCGCGCGAGCGAGCGAACGACGCGACGTTCCTATTTTATTCCTAGAATATTTCAATATCGCATTTAGGTATTATTGTGAAGGAGAGTACCGGGAGGTTTTACGCCGGCATTTCGTATCCGGCGAGCGCGAGATGGGATTTTTCGAGAGTCTCTCTGCAAAGCTCTTTGATTCTTACGCGTATTTTGTTTGCGGAGCTTGCGCAAGCTCGGAGAGCTGGTGAAAAGATAACGGCAAAATTTTACCAACAACCATGCGGAAAATACATTGTTGATGCATAGAAACACGAAAAATTTTAGGTCGAGCCAAAAAAGAAGCTGTACACGTTTCCGCGTAGGAAAATACATAAAACCCGTACATCCGCCTCGTTCAGAGCTTGCAAAGCGAGATCCGCGAACAAGGGCTTAGACTCGCGAGAGCAAAGGAAAATCCATATAAGAATACACATCTCTCCGCGCGTTTATGCGCTCTCGGACCGGACGACACGAGCTTCTCTCTTCTCCACACACGCCTGTGAATATATCATCCGCGCTATTTTCGCCTCTCCTTCCGCGTGTGATCTCTCATACCGTGCATACGTATATCTCGTATACACACGCCGGGATGACGAATGTCGGTAGTCCGACGTCGGATAACCCAATTGGTTAAAAGGCGCCGGTGTGTACGAGACTCTAGAGGGGCTGGTTCGCGTATAGTGTGTATACACAAAGTGAGCGCGAAGCTCGCTTTGCCCTCGACGAAATTGGAAAACGCGAAAGGTTTCATCGGAAGTTCCTTCGAGGCTGGAATGCGGCGGGAATTTTAATTTGCAGCGTTTCGATGTATCCACTTCTGCTGCGCTTCTTTGCTTATTGGCTGGATTGTTGTTGTTTGCTTGGTGGCTCGAGTTGCGATTGATGCGAAATTGTTTTGACTTTTGTGTTTGATTAGAGATACCTTTATACGCGTAATGATAGAATTTTTTTCGATGTAAAAGAAACTCGCGTATCTTATCATGTCAATCTAAAGGCCATCGCTCCGGTCGTCAAATATCGCGAATCGAATATAAATCGAATGATTTGCGAGCGTCCATCCCGGCAAGAATATAGCTCTCTCTCTCTCTCCCATTACAAAAGGATGACCCGCGGGTATCGGGCCTCGAGGAAACAGCTGCCGCAGGGTAGTTCCAGCGATTGCCCTCTGACTCGATATTCTCGCGAAGAGGAGTCTGATGAAAGAACTTGTTGCTCCGTTGTACGGCTGAACGGTCAAGACTCTCGCTGGGAATCGCGTGGATTGGAATAAAGCTCTCAAAAGGGTGTGAATAACGATCGCTTTTTGAAAATATATGTTTCTGAAATCGATATACGATTGAAGATGAGAAACTCGTTTGATAAGGGACTTTGTGATAGGATTGTTCAGTCTTGCAAAGAAACACAAGACACACAGAGAGTGTAACATAATTGCGTTCGTTATTAGAAATCCGAAAGATCAAAAGGTTTAGAAAACGTAGGTGTAGCGAGGCTTTTCGTTTAATTCTTCTCTCCTCAAAGAAAAGCCAGCTCCGGATGTGTTTTTCGAGTGACTGAACTTCGCGCGCGCACGCACACACACACACGCATACGTTTTCTTTGACAAAAAAGAGCGCGAGGCGCTCGGGAAGAGATATTCAAGGGACTAAAAAGGTATAGTCCGCGAGGCTGTAGAGACGTGCGCCTCTCGTTCCCACAAAGGTTTCTTCTTTCCACTTTATACGTCCCCTGGAAAATGTTTTAAAGTAAAAATGTGAATAATTCACACGTCTATGCACTACTGCAGTAGGGAAAAATGTCTTTGGTTCTCGAAGAAACGAGACTCCGCGACTGAAGAAATCCTCGTGGTTTACGCGTTGACGCAGTCGATTCGAGGTAAACCTAGCGCTTAACCTACATGTACATCGAACATAAACATCGCATACTCGTTACGAGCGACCCTTAAGTCTTCACAATCTTAAAGCTCAGCTTAAAATAAATTAAAAAAAAACACGATTCCATCAGACAACAATTTTTCGACTCCCTTATTACAACGCTCGCTCTATTCATCGTCGTCGTCGTCGTCGTCGCGTCGCGATGGCCCTTGGGGATCTTATCATCAGTCGTATAATTGAAGTACTTGAATCCGCGCGAAAGTATATATAATATGCGCGAGGCGCTCGCGCGATGTGATTACGGATTCGACGAGCGTCGCCGGAGCTTTTGACGCTACTCTTGCTTGTCAACGCCTCGCGCGAAAGGTTATATTCCTCGTCGACGCGCGTGCATCTACCTAGATATATATATATATATATATATATATATACACACACACACACACACACACACACACACACACAAGCACAGCGACGGCTCTGTCGTACCCCTGGGAGTCGACTGGTGCGACGACGCGTATATTCGCGAGACATCGTCGCCGGAGACGAAATCAGGGATTTTCAGGATCAGGCTTAGCGTCTGCGCGCGAATTCCATTACCGTTGGAGATTGTAGGCTGATGCTGTTTTTTGGAATTTGTTCGCAAGTCCGTTCGTTAATTTTTCACTTTATTCGAAAAATCTTTATACACACGCATACCAAAGTAGAAGATCAAGCCTCAAAAAGCCTCACTCTCCCATCAGCAGCAACCGACACCGGTCCATCGTCACCGCAGTGTCCGACGTCGCGTATCCATCCTCGGCTATATATGCGTACATGCATATACACATACAGGCTGGCGGTACGTTAATGACAGGAAAGCGTCGACGGCACGGCAATGTGAACTTGACGGCTGGCTACCGCAGAACCGGACCGCAGAGACAGAGACGGAGAGGGAGCGCGTCCGCCTACCCTACGTATTATTATCAGCCGGCATTTCGACGATAAAATCTCGAGGCCGGCTGACCGTAACGGCATCATGTCTATGTATATACGTACGCGTGTGTGTGTGTGTGTGTGTGTGTGTGCGGGGGATGCTGGCCGCTAATAAGGTGCGTTTTATCGCTCCGGACGCTCGACCAGGAGCTTATCTCGGGGTTAGAGGCTGCTGCGAGACGCAGTGGTGTTCGCGAGAGTCCGAGAGGATTGAAAACGGTTCGATTAACGCTGTGTTTTATGACTAACGCTAGCTGGCTTTGCGAGATGAATAGCAAGTGTTTGGCACATTTGTTGTTAATGATTATGCGACTACGCTGACTTCTGATAAATTCAATAATCATCGTGAGCTATATCAATCAGTGAAATGTCTGCATCCGACATATCCACCACACTTTTTCCACAGCCCCTATTTATTACACAACACACGCATGACGCGACAATTCACTCCAACGATATCTCATTGCACAGAGTCATTAATCGTCTCATTAGTCGGTCACATCGTCCCATCCCCCCATCCGAACGCAGACGAATGAATTGTTGACTCAGGGGCGCCGAGATGAGAAAAAGACTCGGAGCCTAATTAACCTCGTCTTAATTTGCACCGACTACTCCTTCTCGCATCTATTCTCCTCATTACGACGTACTCCGCGTCAAAGATGAACCATCAGAAGGAAGAAAAAAAATTCCACCCCCTCTATGCTATTCCTATGCAACGCGTGTGTATAAGAACGACGGAAAGCTCGCGCGCTTTGTTGGTTTCTTTGTCGGGGAAATTTTCTTATTATCCCGAGAGAGGAGTAGTAGGCGCGCTTGCTCTCTCCTCGGATTTTAGCTCAATTACTTAATGCGGCCAGTGCGAGAGTTGTGCTTTCAATCCGCGTTTTCTCTCCTTTCGCCGCTGTATATAGGAGATTTTGTTTTCTTTGTTTTGTGGTATTTCACCCAGTGGCCCAGAGCCTTCTTAACCTCTCGTACGCGGTCATTGTTTCCTTTTTTCTCTACGGGACGAAAGAAATCGCTTCTCTTTTGAGCTTGAAGTAGCGCGTTTTTGTTGCGCAGTTTTTTTCCGAGGAGTTTCTTCGTTAGTATACACGAATTCAAGTAAAGGGGTTTGAAGGGATGGGCTCGACGTCATCCTTTGTTTATACACGTTTTTATACACGAGAAACGAGAAGACTGCCCGTGTGGAGTGGACATGGATGTATGCAAAGTATTCAGTCGTATACGTGTGGAACGAGCTCTTTGTTTAAAGAACGCGTGTCGAGGGCTGTTTTAGCCCCTTGCGTTTCGTGTAAATAACCAGAGGGAAAGCTAGGCGAAACACATTCTTGAAATTTCATGATTCAGCGGTTTCAGATTCTACGTTTATTATGCGGGGGCGTACGGCCGAAGGAAAAAAAAACGAACGAACGCGATGGTAGTCGTCATATCAACGGGTCTAAATCATTTAAAATTTACGTCCGTATGCAAATGCAAAAGGCGTTTGAATTATTCCATAACGCGAGCTGTCAGCGTATCATAATGGAAAATGCAACGATGCCGTGTTCCGCGCTTTGATGTATCTTGTTACGTTGAATTTTGTATTATAATGTATCCTCGTATAATTCAACAAGAAAAATTTATCGTTTCTGGATTATTGTCGATGGCTTATTAAAAAAGAAAACAAATTACGAACAATCTAATTCCTTCTCCCTCAAGAAAACGAGCAGCGCAAGTACACAGTATACACAAAAGCGGCCCACAACTACGTCAATTTCCAACTCGAAAATAAAGCCCAGCAGCGTTGCTGGAAAGCTGCGAGCGACGCCGGCAGCAGCGAGGAGAACAATTCCAAGAAGTACAGAGAGGCCGCGGAATGCCGAAAAGGAAGAAGTGGAGCTGCAGAAGAAGCGAGGGTAGTTAGCAACTATTCGGGTGGGCTACTCGTGTCGTCTCGAGAGGCAAATTCCAACTCGCGCGGATTACGTCGAGGGGCAATTTACATCCGATAAACGACGGGGACGGAAGAGAGCGAGAAAGAAGCGATAAGCTGATAAATAGGGTAGGGTGAGTAGTTTAAACGATGCCAACGCGTAATTGAATGAGTGAACGCGTCAAAGGAGTTTGCGCGCATTATGAATACATTATATCGAGATCGTCGTACTTGGAAATTTTAGTTAGTGGTATTAGTTTTGTTGAGAAGCAAATCGTTCATTTTATACGACGGCGACACACAGGACAGTAATCACGTAAAACGTACTCTCAAAGCCTCAGAAATACACAAGCTCTGGTTTCCCAGAAATACTCAGCGCGCAAAAGTATTCAAAAGCTCGCATAATATAAACGTATTACTACTTCCCCAATGAAGCTCGTCTCCGCTGGTTCTTTTGACGGAAAATATCCCGACCTTAAAAATCCACCGCCGCAAAGGCGAGCAAGAAGAGTGAGTGATATAGGAGAGAGAGAGAGAGAGAGAGAGAGAGAGGGAGAGAGAGAAATCTCGAGTCACCGGAGAGTAAGACCTGATCCGCGAACAACACAGCAGCGAAGCGTAGTCGAGGCGGCTTTAAAAGGGGTTGCCAAAGCGCAGGACTGCGTGAAAATCGCGCGGATAGCCGAAAAGGGGGGAAAGGCTGCATCTTGTCTCGCGACTTATCTGCGTCTTCCGACGGACGGAGCGAGAGCTCTGTGTATATATGTATATAGAGAGGAGACTGAATGAAGGCGGACACTATCGAGGAGCAGCCGCGTAATCCGACTAGCGAGAAAACTGGAAACCCAAGATTCTGTAAGCTCTCTCTCTCTCTCTCTCTCGCCTGGGCTCGAGTTCCTGACCCGGCTACTCGAGCTTTTTTTACCTACTTCTGTGGCAGGCTTTGATTTTTTTTAAATTTTCTTTGGTGTGTCGTACTCACGATCGGGTGCGAGAAGTAGTAGAATGACGCAGGAGAGTTAGCTTACCTGAAACAGAAAGAAAGGTTTTCATTAGTATAACATTCATGAATGGAAGTAACATGCGTTATATCACGTATAATCTGAATAAAAACGGTATTTAAAACAATCCATCACCGGCCGTACCGACGCGAACGACAGCCCGAAATGATTTTTCGGCTTTCTGAAATCCATCAGAGGCGTCCGGCTATCCGTCTCTTAATCAGCGAAACGAATCACCCCTTATACGCCCCGGACTTTAAAAGCCACATACAACAACGCGTCCCAAAATTCGACACTGACAAATGACACGAAAAAAAAATTACCGAGCCATTTGCCCCCTCGTATACGCAACAGTCGTATCGCACCACGAGGCCAGTAAAATTCTCCATTTCTCCGCTCATAAAAGCCGTATAGGCATTTCTCGCGCGCGGAAGACCGGAGAGAAGAAAAAAAAAAGCATCGCGCTCGTCATTTCTCCGGCTCTTATCCTCATTCGATCTCAATCCACGTACCGGCCGCTTTCAATCTTATCACTTTCATCCCGTTCGTGCTGCAAGCTCTCTCTCTCTCTCTCTCTCGTTGCGTCCTATATATCGTCGCTGGGAAAACGGATAGCGAGAATAGAGACAGCGAGAGCGAGAGAAAGCCAAGGGGAGGCTATTCGGTGACCACTAACGGTAATAATAATTCTACTGGCGTCACGCGCTGCCTATATAAATCACACGCGAGGCTCGCAATTATCTCTCTCTTGGCTCGTCTCGCTGTGACTCCTATTTCTCAGTCGGCGATTCGCCGCTGATGCCAGTCGTGTTCAATAAGGCGATAACGGATGTATAAACGATCGTAATGATTTAGCGCTTTAATTCGCTGCTATACTGCTGCTTTTCTTCGCGTACACAAGCACGCGGAAAGACGAATACGTTGTACATGCGAAGGCCTGACTAATCGACTTAGCAATCCATCATCGCCGGTTCCTTTTTATTGTCGGAAGTCCGGATTTGATTGGCGCGAGCGCGAAATGTTACACGCTCTTTATCTGACGCCCTCCTGGCGTCATTAGCGCGGTTATTATTTTCCCCGGTAAAGAGCGTGTGCGTGTGTGTCTATGTGGGTGTTAACGGAGGTGTGAGTGTATCGATGTTTTCTGTACAGCCACACAGCTGTGGGGTAGAGGAAAAAAGGGTTGCGGGGGTGCTAACGAGTCGTTTCTAGTTTTTGGTTTTTGATGAGCGGCTCTGATTGATCCTGAAAGGTTTTTAATTAACCCACTGTGGTGACACTGTGCAGCGGGATTTCAAAAGCGGAGATTTGATCAACCGGGAAAACTCTATGAATATAAAAGAGAATCGAATAGTTTTTCTTTAAAAAATGAAGCCTTTCACACATTACAGCAAAACCGCACACTCGATACACCCGCTTCTCTTATCGAAAAATCGAATAAACATCGATTCCCATCCTCGATTAATACAAAATCCACGCATCCGCCAAACTTTCCCGTTTATTTGCCGCAATATCAACACACAGAGCTCGCGCACACAGCAGTACACACAGAGCTCGTCTGGGTAAAATCCCAGGGTGTATTCAAAGGCTTTTATGAAATTACATTCCTCGACTCTTTGCAATACGCTTCTCTAACGGTAGTATAAAGCGCGCGCATGCAGCGCAGAGCTAATTTATGATGTGAACGGTCGAAAACTACCCTCTCTCTACTTGTTCCGGCTTTTTGAGCGCGAGACTCAAAATGGAAACGCACTCCTTATGCATCGTACAAAGTAAGTCTGTATATTGTGTTGGGGGAAGGGAAGGAGGAAGAAGGCGCGAAGCCGAGAGAAAGAAAGGGCTGGGATTACTGCGCGCCAAGTGCCAACGCTGCCGCGCAATCCTCGCTACCGCCGCCGCCGTCGTCGTCGTCGCGCAACTTTCTCGTGTCTCGAGATTCATGGGGTTGCGGCAAATCTCATGAATACCGCGACTTAAGCTCGTTTCATACATATTTTGATTTTTCGATGAATAGGGAAGTACCTCTATTTCATTAGCGCGTCTTTTCGCGCTTTACTTCGTTTGGTTTCGCTGCGGGAAATAAGTCAGATTTATTGTTGCGAGTGTAGAATTAGTCTTCAATAATTAAAGCGACTTTTAACGCGTTTTGCACAGTTATGTCATGAGCAGCTGAAGCGGCAGGCGAAAATAAGGCAGTTTTAGCATTGGTACCACTATATCTAGATTCGACGCGCATATTTGTCATGAGAAAAATGGAAAATCATCTATACGCCACCTACCGATGTTCACCTGACACGGACACTAAGAGTTTAGGCCAGTCCAAAACTGCTTTAGTTTGGTAATTGATATCGCTCTATCAGCCCACACGTAATACATGTGCGTCTGTGACAACATGTACATATTAAAATTTTAGGATTATACTTTAGACTCGCATCAGCGTTTTTAAAATAAAAATGTTTGGTACCTAAGTAAGTTTCAAATTTTGAGATTCCCGCGAACAATATAACGAAATACACCCATTGTTATCATATTTTCTCAATTATCTTTTTGAGGCTAGGAATTTAAACATACGCAGATATGGGTGATTCTGCCGTAACTGGCTCATTCTGCGCGCCTGCTTCCCAGGCGTTTACACATTTGAAAAAAAATCGCACAAGCGGTTTTATGTATGTCTGGCATAACTAACTATATTTACCAATAGTTAAAACCGAGTATGCAGGCTTATATTTAAAACTACGCAATATAATAGGCCTCAAATGTCAGTTCCGTAACCTGTCTCCAACACGGATTTCAATCTAAAAGGTCGATGCAGATAAAAGTACGACATGTAAAAAAAAATCCATCATATATAGTATGAACTATAGACCTATTACAATATATTTTTCATGGTTTTGGGATTAAAATTAATTATTTAATATTAAAGCTAGCGCCTTGCTCGTGGACGCCCGTGTTTAATAAAAGGGTCACCTCTACATTACCTTATGTTTAAAGCGTTTAGGTGGCTTATAGCGCCGGCCTATCGGTAGTATTTCAAAACTATATACTAATAATTTATGAAATCCACCGTTAGATGAGTTTCAATAATGCAATAATTATGTAAGTGAGAAGTATTTTATCAGAAATTTCGAAAAAAGCAAAACTGTCTATGCGCGTAACGCTATAAAACTACTATCTTAAGGAACAATGTAGTTTAAACATATAGGTGGCGTTTATCTCGAGTAAATAGTAAGTTATTATTGAATATATGTGCAGAAGACATTGTTATAATAATATACGATAGGCTATCATGGCTGACAAACGACTACAATGTCAAATTCCGTAACCGTCGTTCCGTGAAAATAATGACAGTCAGAGTTCATAATACATAATGAATGTCCCTCTCCATGCTTTATATCTTACAATGACTCCAGTTAACAAGAAAAGTCTACATAATGAGTCTAATGTTTTTTATAAATATTTCTTTTAACGATATTGCGATTTCGGATAACCGAAACAGGCAAATGATTGACGTGATTCATATATTATAGATTAAAGATTAAATAGAATATATAATCTTAGACGATATTAATTTCTTTTTTTACTCAAGTATAATAAAAATTTACTGGCAGTATTGTAGCATGCAATTAACAAAATGTCAGTTTCCGATAACAGTCAAATAATGGAATTTTCAGACATAAGTTATGAACAATTTAGTGTGTGGTTATTGATGCTCTAGACTGTGAGTAATTCAGTTACGAGTATAGACACGTACGATAAGTTAAAATAGATCGATTTAGTAGTAGAACATTTATGTTGCCCGTTTTTGAGCAGTCACGGACAGTAATCAACCAGCATATCCGCGTCAAAGCATGAACAGGCCGAATAAATATCTAAACATGTGCTTATATTTTAGCGTGAATACTTCCAAGTGCGATCGCGTCTATTATTCGACGATAATTACGATGTCCCTTACTCTCTATAGTCGGATGATAAACGGATTAAAAATAAAAACGCGCGTCTTTATTCTCGGATCGGTTACGCCCAGCAGTTTTTTATACGAAAACGCCGTGAGATTACGGCCGGCATCATTTAATACAGAAGGTCCCTGATTATACATCGTTCTAAACAATTCAGTCCTCCGCTTTTAATTAAAAAAAATGAAACTCAATAAATATTACATACACATTTCGTGCATGTGATTGTTTATCGCCGAGGCAGCGTCGCGCGTGATGCAACTGTTAAGTCAAAGATTGTGATGATAAAAAATAAAAACGCAAAATTGAACCCGAGCAGGGACGGGCGAGATGACACACATCAGGTCATATATTGGAAAATCAAGCCGGTTTCATTTCAGTACGAGAACGGAATCAGTAGCGTCGGTTTAGGGTAATGGTTGATAATTGGCGTTCTTCGCGCGAGACGTTCATAATAGTAGAGGAGAACAAGAAAAAATAAATGGAAGCTTCAAAGGTAATCATTTGAACGTTGCAATTCCCACGAAATTTGCCTCGTATATACTTTTACTAAATGAAGCTTCCGCCGACACTAAAGTCAAATAATATTACAATTTACGAAGAGATTCGACGCGCAAGTGATTAAGCAGGTACGAGTGCCCACGCCCGTGCGTCTCTCATGTTCGCAAACATAAGGGTCCAGGCTTCAGAATCACGAAGATATAATCATGTGGTGTACAGAACACGTAAAACAACAGAAAATCGCCCAATCGTCAAAAACAAACGTCGTATAATCCCCGACCGACGACGGCATTCCTGTTGACATCCCAAAACAACCTGCAGAGCAGAGAGAGGGAGGAGACAAGACAGCAACGAAGAGAAAGAGAGCGAAGGCAGCGAGAGAGAGAGAGAGATCGAAGAGAGAGAGAAAGATAGAAGAAGAGCAGCAGAGAAAGTCAGAGAGAGGGCATCACACAAAGCACGAGCACCAAAAATGTCAAAAGCCTTTGAGACCGATTGGCATCGAGTGAAACGTACTCCCATCCTCTCTCTCTCGCAACTAGCGGGAGCTTCAGCTATTGCGTAAATAATTATCAAGCATGTGCCTATTATCGTCGACAATAAAGACCACACGCACAGCGGAAAGAAACACGTCGCAGCTGTAAAACACTTACGGCGTTCTGAGATGAATGATGCCACACCCGCAGAGTCGACATGCCCAGTAATTTGCACAAGGCCGTGGACTGACACGCATTCGAGCTTAGTTAGATATGCCACTGAGTCTCTCTGTCATCCTGTGTGCTTGTTGCTCGGGTGAGGCGCGACAGTTAAGGCCCACTACTGCATGTCGACGTAATTTCCTCGCGACTGCTTTCCATCTTCTCTGATTGTAAGTCGAGCGTCAGTCTGTTTAGCTGACCCCCCCCTTCTCTATCTCTAGCATTGATTTAGTTGTTGCTCTGCATTAGTCGGGACTTGATCAGCTAGGACTCTTTAAACACTGGACGGAGAACGGAATATCTGCTTGTGTTCCCTGCTGAACCGCTCCTTTAGTATAGATAAGTATTTTCAAAATAATTAAATACAGCTGCAACAGAAGCTAATAATCTGCGAGGCATCAGGCTGGCCAAACGCCTGCGCAGTAGAGCACGTACCGTAATGAACGTAATCATGCGTCGGAATAGAAAATGAATCGGCCCTTCATAATACAAAACAGCGGGCATCTCTCTCTTTTGTCGATCGTAGATAGATATATCTTAGACGATTTAATTTTTTTTTTACCAAGTTAAATTAAAATTTACTGGAGTTTTAGTAGCGCGAATTACAAAAATGTCAGTTCCGTAACCTAGTCAAATATGGATTCTTCACATAACTTGTTATAAAATTTATATGTTGTGGTTTAGCTTTAGGGACTTGTTTTGTATGTAATTCCAGTTAGAATGACCGTCCGATAAGTTAAAAATAGTCGATTTTAGTATAGAACATTTTTGTGCCCGTTTTGAGCCAGTTACGGCAGAATCACCCATATCCGCGGTCAAATGAACAGCGAATAAAATGATTACCATGTCTTATTTTTAGAGTAGAATACCTCCATCGATCGCGTTCTATTATTCGACGATTATTCTTGTCCCTTACTTCTATGCTCGTGATAAAGGTTTAAAATAAAAACGCGCGGTTTTATTCTCGGATCGGTGATTGACGCCCCAGCAGTTTTTTTATACGGTAAAACGCGTGATTTACGCGCGCACTATTTAATAGGCATGAACGCGTGATTTATCGTTCTAAAAATTTGTCCTCCGTTTATTATTAAAAAAAAAGAAACTCATAATTTACACTACGATTTTGTCATGTGTCGCATTGTTTTCGCGCGAGCAATGCGTCCGCTGATGCAACCTGTTAACGTAAAAGATTGGGATGTAAAAAAATAAAACGCAAAATTGCAACCGAGAGGGACGAGAGTGACACACATCGGTTATTTATTTGAAAATCAAGCGGTTTTCCATTTCAGTTTTGCGGAACGCGAATTCAGCGTCGTTTAGCGTGATGGTTGATTTGGCGTCGTTGCGCGGAACGTTATATATAGGAGGAGAACAAAAAAATAAATGGAGCTTCAAAGGTAACATTTTGAGTCGAATTTCCCACGAGACTTTGCGCTCGGTTCACGTACTTTACTAATGAAGCTTCGCCGCACGTAAAGTCAAATCATATTACAAACTATTACGAGAGACTTCACGAAGTGATTTAAAGCCGTACGAGTGCACACGCGTGCGTCTCTCTGTTCCGCAATAATAATAACCGGGTGTTCCAGTTAGAACGTCAGCGAAGCATATAACTGCATTCGTGTAATGAACGTAAAAACAACGAAAATCGCCAACTCTCAAAACGAAACGTCGATAAATCCCCTGACGACGAGGCTATTCCTTTGAATCCCAAACCAATCACAGCGAGAGAGAGAGAGAGAGAGAGAGAGAGAGAGAGAGAGAGAGAGAGAGAGAGAGAGAGAGAGAGAGAGAGAAAGTACAGCAGAGAGGGCATCCCTACAAGGCAGCACCAAAAAGTCAAAGCCTTTGAGGCGATTTGGCATCGAGTGCAAAAGTACTCCCCTCTCTCTCTCTCGGTACTTAGCGGAGAGCTTCGCTATTTGCGGAGTAATTATAACGATGTGCGCTTGTATCGTCGACTAAAGGACCCACACGCACAGAGGAAGAGAACGTCGCAGCTGTAAAGAGCCTTACGCGCTTTCTCTGGAGATGAAGTGGCCACACCGCAGAGTCGCTCAGTAATTTGCACAGTCCGGCTGCACCTTCGAGCTTTATGTATAGATATGCACTGCGAGTCTCTCTGTCTCTCTGTGTGCTGTTTGCTCGCGGGGGCGCGAGTTAAGCGCCGCTACTGCTGTCGCGTAACTTTCCTCGCGATGCTTTCCATCTCTCTGTGTAGTGCGGCTGTCCGTCTGTTGGCTGAGCTGACCCCCCCCCCCTCTCTCTCTCTCTAGCATTGGATTTAGTTTGCTCTGATTTAGTTGGGACTTGATGCGCTAGGACTCTTTAAACACCTGTCACGGGGGACGGGATTTCTTGCTTTGTGCTGCTGCTGCCGCTGCTTTAGTTAGATAAGGTTTTTCCATAATATTAATTAATACAGCTGCAACAGAAGCTATAATCTCGCGCAGCATCGGTGCCAAACGGTGCGCGAGTCGAGCACGTACCGTAAATTGAACGTAATCAGGCGTTCGGAAATAGAAATTAATCCGGCCCTTCATTAATACACAACAGCCAGCGCAGCAGCAGCAGCAGCGACGACGGCATCTCTCTCTCTCTTTCTCTCTCTCTCTCTCTCTCTCTCTCTCTCTCTCTCTCTCTCTCTCTCTCTCTCTCTCTCCCGCTCCCTTATGAAACTGTCTCGAGTTCAGAATAGTTCGTGACGCGACGATCCATCCGCTCGCGCGTGCAGCAGCAGCAGCAGCGGGAGAGCCGCGAATATTCGAGGGCGTCTGAGAGGAGACCTTCGTGTGCACTTCCATCTCTCTCTCTCTCTCTCTCTCTCTCATTCGGTACGTGTATGTATGTGTGTCTGTGTGTCTGCAAGCTCCCAGTGCGCTCTCGAGCATTAGCGAGCGGGAAAGCGACTAATGCGAAGCACACGCCAGCAGTCCGACCCCACTAATTCCCACCGAAACACAGCCGCACGATCATCCCGAAACAAGAAGAACGTACCGCCGTACTGACGTGTGCTCGCTCTAAGCTTCTAACGTACCTTAGTCTATCTCTTGGAAATTTCCTACACCTTTACTTTTCCGTGCGAGCGAAGCGTCTCGTAAATTTTACGTCTTTCTTGTGTGTTGTATCGCTTTCGAATGTGCGAGCTTTGTTCGTTTTTGAATGAGGTGTATATCTACGATGATTTTAATTTGGTAAATTGCTAGCTCGATGCAAAGAAACTGCGCTCGGCGGACAGTTAAAACGAGTGGAATAATGAAGTAACTTTAAACTTGTTTTCCAGTCCTGCGCGTGCACGCGCTATTAAATTACTTTCCACGTATCATAATCGTTTTTCCGCGTTTCGCAAACTTTTCCTAAATTTAAAATACTATATAATACTAGGGAGGTCGCTTGCGCGTGGGCGTAGTTATTTCGCCTTTGCCGCTATTTTTCCCCGAGCTTTTTTTCCCTCTCTTTTTCGAGTTCGCGTTTCAAGCTCGCTCTCCTCCCTCGTTGCATTTTTTTTCCTCCTTCTTTTATTCCCTTTATTACATCCCTAATTTTCTTTCTTTCTGCCAACACACGCACGCACACTGCCGCTATCTCTTTCCACCGCAGCTTTTTTTTCGTCTGCTACCCCATCTCTATTATTCTCTCTGTAGCTTGAAACCTCTGTTTTTCTACATCATTTTAAAAATATACTTCTCGGAAAGTTAGCCAATGAGAATTTAACGCGCGTTGAGTGATTTCGGAGATAACAAAAATGTCTTATCTTTAATTACGATTTATGCGTTATAGGAAGAATAAGCATTGAATATAGAGCCGTGATAAAACAAACGGCGCGAAACAATGCCAATCCAAACACGCATTCTCCCAATTTCCCGGCTTCAATCTATCATTCTCGCGTTGCAGCTAGAGCCCTCGTGCCATTTTACACAGCCGTCACTTCCATCCCTTATTCTCCCTCATTCATACCGTCCGAGCGATTTTGCCGCGGTGCACACGTGCACACACAGTTGCAGCTTGATTCCCCGACTTCCCGGAGTTCCCGTCCATTTTCATTTCGACCCCGCCGAACCTCGTGCTGCTTGGATTCTGTGGAAATGGTCTCTGGCTTGATTTTGCGTTCATGAGCTTTTACATGACATAAAACCGCGCGTGTTTAAAAATCTAGTAGAAAAAAGCTCCAGCAGAACAAGTCGACTATGGCAAGACAATAAAGCTTTCGGCGTTATCAAGCGGTTCCCATGCGTATCCCTTCCTCGGAGCTTAAAAGAAAGGGAAAACAATGACCCCAACGGGAGATAAAACGATAATATGCGCGAGAGCTCGACTGTACGAAGGAGAGAGAAAGTTCGATGCCGATGGAGAAGAAGATTGCGATGGAAATGGGACAAGAGGGAGCGATTTTCGAGCGGGCGACTTTCCGGAAATGAAGGGTCGCCCGTGACAAGATATACTGCCGAGTCTGTTGACTTATGCCTCTGCGTTCTCCCTTGTATATGCGTATAAGGCCTATCTGGCTGCGTCCTTTTTTTCAGTTTTCGATAATTAAGAGACGATCGGAGAACTAGGGTCGTCCAGACGGAGCGGATGGGCCGACTAGCGCTCGGTGATTAAGGTGCGAGGGATATAGGCGTTTTGGATTTCCAAGATTCGGGACGGTTGTGTAGATACACCCCTTTCCCACTTCGCTTTGCTCTGTTGAAATAGAGTGTCTGCGCATTCATTATAGCCGTAGGAATAAAACTAGCATTGAAAAAAGAGCGAAGCTAGCGCGTGTATAGAATTTTCCGCGATCATCACATCAAAGCGGAAAACAGCGAAGGGAGTGGGTAGAGTCCGACATAAGGTTGAAGGTAAAAATAGCGCGATTTCATGAATATTTATATCCTGCCTAGCAACTATACAAAAACTCGACAAGTATATATACCGGCCGAGAGGCAATATCGCCTGACGGTGTATGTATCGATAGTCCATTATTGGAGGATTAAAGTTGATGTACGGTAGACAGAGAGGAGGGCGACGAAGCAGCAGCAGCGGCGGTGGTAGGTTTAAAGAGAGCCGACGTGTACACTGCGGCGCATCGCTCGGTTTCACGCGCCTGCAGCTCTGTGTTTACACGGCAAACGCCCCGAGTAATTCATCGCTGCTCCTCCGCCGCTGCAGCGC
>CM053170.1:13016797-13151797 GCA_012977825.3 Pteromalus puparum | reverse complement strand
ACTGCATCAAAGCTCATTAACATAATTAATAATAATCTCAAATGGCCTGCTGATAAAGAGCGTATTTAATATTAATTATATTGCTGCTCACATTAATCAGAAGTATAAAAATACGAACTTGATCCCCGTTTCGAATCATCCGCTCAGATAATTTCCACTATATTATTTTGCTGACGACGGCTCCATAATCGCAGAATTTCAATCGAGTTCCCTCAACATCCAGCACGAATAATGGAATTCCACAAAAGATCAGAGCAAAAGTTTCATCAACTCGTCTCTACGACAGTCATCACTTTTCAATCTTTCGCCGCAAGGTAGTACTCAGCAGAACGACACCCGCGTTGCAGCTCGTTACGCCTCGACATCGCCCATCGAGGAGCTTCATTTGTCACACGGTCAAAGCATCCGGAGCCAGACAGAGGCGACTTAATTTTACATACGTCGTTATACGCCAGCCCACCCGGCTGCGTAGTTAGGCTGGCTTGCGTTGGGGATTCAATTTAAAACGTGATTTTTTAGTTGGAATTTCTTTGATGAGGTGTGACGTGTTTCTCGGCTTGATATTCATCATTCTAGATTATTTTAAAATTAAATTTCTCCAGAAAGAATTATGTCAGAGTATATGGAAGCATTAAATTGAATTGATATCATTACCATCTGAAAATACTCCGATATTCTTTCGGATAATTCCGACCTCTCAAATCCAGATGAGAGTAATCTCGACTGAAATCCTTAACAAATAATCAGTAATAAACCACCCGCAACACTTTCCAGCAATCAGTCTTGTCAATACATGAAAATCAAGTCAATAATCTTCGAGCACATCCCATCCCCGCATCAGTAGTAGGAGGATGGATGTCGCAAGACGGCTCCCCGAGAACACCTCGAGACTTCGGAATGCCGCGTGCGCTCGCGTGATATAGTGAAATTGCAGCGGGTGGCTGTAAGGGATGCTTGCTAAGTTCGAGGGGCATTAATTAGGGAAAACCGCGCTCGTCCCCCGGTAAACATACGCCGGCGGATCGACGATCATCGGCGAGAGTGGGAGCGAGAGAGAGAGAGAGGCTGGCGCAATCGCGCCGGGAAAACTTGGCGTGTTCCTGATTTACGAGCCGCGCGACTTCGCGTGATCCTCTCTCTCTCTCTCTCTCTCTCTCTCTCTCTCTCTCTCTCTCTCTCGAGGTGGGCTGTATACATATAGTTCTGGGATACTCGATCCCGGGCCGGGAGTCAGCGCAGGGGGTGGAGGAACCGATGGTAACTTACCCGGAATTCACGGGGATGTTAATGCGCGAGAGATCGTGTTGTCGGAGCTTTGCTTACCTGGAACAGAGAAATAAATGTTTGCGTTAGTTTCATTTGCTTGTATAAATTTTTAAGACAATAAAAGGAGTGTATAGGAATGTTCGTCGTGTATTTATTTAATGAATAAGGGGGAAGAGAGTGAGTCAATTAACTCGGGAGCGCTAAAATATTTTTTTTGCTTTGTTGTAATTATGACGCTGTGCGGCACGATAGGGTTGCGGCCGCAAACACGTTGTAATTTTATAAATGCAATATGTTGAGCACAGCGCGATATGCGGGACACACCGCGGGGATGTATAGAGCCGGCACATTAGCGGAATTAATTAACGTTATATATACTTTTATTAATTTACATCGCATACATTTACGTTATCGTCGATATCATGTACATAAAGTTATTGAATCATCGATACACAGGAGCTGTATGCATATTGTGCGTCATCACCCACGAAAAATCTATAAAAAACCAAATCTACTATCACAATCCACAGCGATATCTATAAACTCCCACTCGCAGCGAAAATCTCCCCATCCGCGCGCATGCAGTTCTGCAGTTTGTCGCGCGCATTAAGCAAATTATTATCTCTCGCAGCGATTCCCTTTGGCTCGCGAGCGCAGCGTCTTGGCATTAGCGCGTTATTAACACTGTATTAGAGATCGCGCGATTTTAAGCGGATATAGCAGAGCTCTCCCTTACCTCTCCTGTACTCGCGGGTTTATGCGTCTAATGCCAGAGCTCTTCTCTCTCTCTCTCTCTCTCTCTCTCTCCCTCTCTCTCTCTCGCGCGCGCGCGGTTTCTCTCCCACGCGGCGGCGACTAATGTCTGAATTATTAGTTCGCGAGCGCTCTATTTGCTCTGGCTAATTGCTCGCGAGTCCCTCAAGGGTATACGGCTCGAGCTTTTTCCTTTGACGCTTTTGGTTAAGCGAAGAGAGAGAGAGAGAGAGAGAGAGAGAGAGAGAGGAAGTATTACGGAAATCGTTGGCTGCTGCAGAAGTGCCCCGAGGATGTTTTTGAAAATTACATCGTTTGAGGATGTTTTTGGGAAGGGAGGGATGTCGAGAGGAATATGATTCGATCGCGCGGGCTCGAGAGTTTCCGCTTGTGTGTAAGTGCATCTTTTTTCTTGAAGGGGGGATTACGCAAACACGATTACCTCGCAGTGCGGGAAAACAGCTCTTTGATGTCGAGCCGGTACTTATTTTTCAGCGATCTTGTGCTACGGCGTGCTTTTATTTCTGCAGAGGAGAGAGGCTCTCCTCGCTTATAACGATATGCAAATTGGCAATATCCAGCATTAATTTTTGAACCCATGGTGTAAAAAGTAAGACGGAATGATATCTTCAATCGCAACGCTGCACACATCGTGAATAAATAAAACCTCATCAACAACCAACACCCAGAGAGAGAAGAAACCCACCCAAACTCGAAATAGCCTACCACCTGCCCTACATACCCACATTGGCCCTTTACCCATGCACACTGGTAAAACTATACATCCGGCCGTCGTTTCGACGCGTCTGTTTACTCGCTCGCAAGCTGCTGCCGTCTTATGCTCGATCCGCACGTGTGTACCGACTGAAAGGGAGGCAGCCGCTAGAGAAGCTTAATCGGGACTGTTCCAGCTCGACGTCGCGTATAAAGCAGTCGATCTTTCGCCGATATCCCTGTCAGCATTCCGATGATATATGCTCGCCCCTCGTCGTTGGCCCATTAAATTAAACTTCGTCTCCTGCCTTGTATACGTGTTTCGGTTTTTTCTACCCCTGCACTATAAGACAGTTGTTTTCTTCAAAGGAAAACTGAAACAACGACTCTTGCCGTAACCCTTTCGGAAAATCCGAGCTAGCAAACGAAATTACGCGTCATTTCACAGCCGAGCATTCGTAAAAGCGAACGAGGGAAAGCCAAGAACTGGAACCAGTCTTTTTACCCTCTCGCGCCCCGGCGTTTTATTGGCCACTGCGCGTTGCCGGAGATGCGGAATTGGAAATTAGCGCGCGAGCGGCCGATTCGCATAAATTATGCTAATTGACTTTTTTTTCCGCCGAGCTGCAGGCCGAGTTAATGATACGAGCCCCGTGTATTGTTACAGTGGCTCTCGAGTATTAGCTCGCTCGACGAGGGGGTGAGAATTTTCATAATGGAGCCGACTTTTCGGACTATTAGCAAGCGGGGGTGAATTTATTCGGGATTTTTGTTTTAGAGCTTGGGTTTTATTGAATTTTTTGGAGGTCCTAGCCTTGGATTTTAATTGGCTTGTGCAATCCGATTGATTTGCGTATCTTTTAATTTAAGATCTTCGGATATATCGAACGAGTTATTATGTCACGACGCCATTATGAGATAAATTCTAGAAGATGTGAATTTGATTCAACATATCTCACAACCTAGACAGTAAATTTTTCAAAATCTCATCACAGTAAATTAAAATAAATTCAAAACCAACACATTAATCGTACAACCCTCTCTTAGATTCCCAACCAAAGCAAACTCCGCACTATCTCACCATAATTTACGCGACAAACGCGCACAATTCACTTACGCAGGCACGGCACCGAAAAAAAGGGCCATCGCTGACCGAGGCACGAATTTGTCAGTGGCCACGAAACGACCTCGAGTCTCCTCTATAGGCTCGCGCCATTAGCCTGCCAGCACGTACAGCAGCAGCAGCAGCAGCAGTAGCGTAGCTTCGTGTAATAACATCTCCGCGGGTAGCGCAGCGTTTTATCGCCTCCTGCGCTGTAAATCGTCCCACTGTGCGGCCTGTGCAGCTACGCACGCACGAGCCGTTGCGCGAATTCACGTCCGTGCAGCGGTGGCGTCTTCTCTCCGCGCCGCTACGTGAATTTCGAATGGAAGCATCGCGGCTGTGCGTTTATTGTGTGTTTGGGGCTTTGAAATTGTGACGGTTTCTGATTGTTTGATCGCTTCGTTTCATTGCTTTTAGCCTTATGAAAATTATGATTAATGTGCGGATTGTGTGAACTTGGAGTAAGTATAGAGATATTTCACACTTATACGTAGTTCAGATAGAGAAGGAAAGTATCAAAGCAACTCGAGTTTCAAAGGAAAATCCAGACGCACTTTGGAAAATGTGCCACGATAAGGTCAGGATGACACCCCGGGAAAAGCCCAGGCGCTTGCGAGAATGGGGGCAACCCCTGTAAATTTTAGTTATCCATGAGAGAGAGAGAGAGAGAGAGAGAGAGAGAGAGAGAGAGAGAGAGAGAGAGAGAGGGGGGAGCCAATAGTTGGCCTGTCGGAGGTAATACGGCCTGATGCATGGTTCCCCAGGCGCGGACTTTCGGGCCAGACTGTATACCGCTGCTGCAGTGGCCCTCCCATCAATCTGGTATTGATGGAGCGCCCCGCGAGTCCGAGTGTGTACGAAGGTGACATCGGGGAGGCTGCTACTTTGTTTGCTAAAGGGAGAAGGCGAGCGCGTATACGTTTTTCTGTATGACCAATTGGGTGGAGTGAGATGGAAGGGGAAGGCTGCGTTGCTTTTTTTTTCTTATTTGGTGGCGAGTGAAAAAAGTTTTGATTAGGTGCCGGGTGTCGTCGCAGGTTCTGAGAGCGTTACTTATGGGGTGCCGTAGCTTTTTTGTCGATACGATTTTGTTTAGTCTTTTGGGATTGAAAATGGTGAGTATTTATGTGCAGTACCCGAACCATGTCAAATACTCTTAACATTAGTCTCGGTTGCAGTTATAACATCAGCGACCCAATGAACAGGCTCAATATCGACCAAAAATATAGCCATGAATAAATTTAGGCATGCAGGCAAGACACTGTGATTCCAGCAGGCCCAAGAAGGCGTTTTTGAAATAACCAACGCACCAATTTATATGAACTGGACTTACACATATCGATGTGGGGAAAAATGGAAAAACACCTCTATGCGCCACCTATCGCCGCTAAAGGTACTACTATAGACTCGGACATTTCAAGCAGTGAAGAAACGGCCTGTCCGAAACTGCTTTATTTTCCGGCAATGTCGGTTCTTATGACTAAAATATCCTATGATTTCACCATTTTCCTACTATAATCCAATAATATAGATTACAAGATTACAACAAGTCTCAGTGATACTCTCAACCCAATCATCGATAATATTTTAAACTCGAAGCAAATCCACTTCGCCAAAGACATCGATACCTATATTTGATTCAACACGCCAGAGTAACGGCACTTAATCCAACTATGACACGCCGCTACAATAAAAGTGAGATAGAGCAGCGGGATCGGAACACGCGGCGGGAGAAAAGTAATATTCTAAAGGGATAACAAAGACGCAGAGGAGAGTAGGTAAAAGAATCATAAAGCAGCCCGAAAGAGAGAGAATAGAAATGAGAGAAAGTAGAACTCGGGCGAAGGAGGGAGCAAAGAGATTGCGCCGTATAACCCAGTGCCGCTTAGGAGGGTGTGTGACTTATTTATTTAGAAATCCTTACACACGGTGAGCCGATGGGCAATTTGCTTCTGCGTATGCGTTTTCTTCAACTGTTCTTGTACACACATCGCACCGAAAAATCAATATGAGATGCAGAATGATTCTTTCATAAATTTTAGAATATACAGAGGGTATAATCGTGGAACGACTTGGTTGATTCCTTCGCGATCGCAGCCGAATGATTTTTTGAGAGAGCGTAACGAACGCGCGTTATGCCTTTATAGCGCGTTTATTCAAATAATGTTTCTACATAAATCAACCCCCAGATCGTGTTCGACGTATCGATTGCTTTATGTTTTCGTATCAATTTACCATCGAGCATCGACGTATATGTTCGAAATGTTTTTTATACTGCGCACATTGTACACGGCCGCTTTTGTAATGCTTCCGATGATAATTATTTATTTATTCGAGAGCCGAGTCAGCTTTGTTGCCGCGTATTGTTTGTTTCCGAAAGGTTAGCCTTCGTGTTTGTTTGATTTGAAATGAAAATAGCCTAATGAAATATTCGCTCGGGCTCGAACGCAACGTTGAAAATCGGCCGTGTATTATACACGCGATCGATATCCGATTCTGGATTCCAGCGAATAAATAAAATGTAAATAATGTCGAGACGCGCAAGCGAGTGCTGATCGTTAATTAAAAATAACAATTGCGCTACATTGACGAGAGCACTCGCGCATAGTTAAAAAGCTTGGCTTTCCCCTGTGTGTGTGTGTGTGTACGCAGTGTACCTTTTAAATAACATCTCCGGTTATTTCGAACCAATATTAAATTTCATGCGTCGACGGTCGCGCGTTGAAAGATACAAGTTTACAATAAAATTCACGCTTTCGCGATTCCTCTTACGACTAATGCCGCTAATCTTTCGTTAATGAATTCCGCAAAATGATAACATTTCTCGTGTAAAGTAGCTTACCGCAACTTTCGATGAACAAAATCCGAGTTTACTTGATAATCATTGCGTTTTCCCGCAGATCTGCACTGGCTTCGGATTATAATTAAATTAAAAACGTGGAAATCGCAGAATCGTAGAAACGCAGTTCTAATGTAAAATCCGAATTAATCCCAACAATTCCCAGATATGTACATCGATTCGCCTCCGAATCGCACGAACGCGTCAATCAAACATCATTCTTTCAAGCGCATATTCCCAAGCTACTCCCAATCATTATCCATCTTTCCTTATCGCTCCCAAATTGCCCATCTCCTCATGCAAAGACGCCGATCGGCACGGCGCGGGCAACTGCAGCTCCAATAAACCTCTCTCTCTCTCTCTCTCTCTCTCTCTCTCTCTCTCTCTCTTCCATCCTCGGGAATTATACACTGGCGCTTTTCCATTTTCCGCGCACTCCCCACAGACCGATTACGTTCGCGCGCGCGGCCTAAGCCTCGTGTCGGTTTTGCGCTCGCGACCCACATTCGGTGAATTACGAGGCTGCTGTCCCGGGCAAGATCGAAGGCCCCGATGCTAATCGAATAGACAGCTCGTTCGTTGTGTTGCTGCTGCTGCGGTACTCGTTCGATTTTTTCGGCTGTGTTCCTACCGCGTAGTATCGGGTGAATCGGCATTTGATTGTTTTCTTCGAATTCTGACGGTGCGAGCTTTTTTTTTTAGAAACGATATTGTTCCGACGAAGCGAAAATATTTTTCGGATATTGTTTTTTACGCGATGGCCAGCGCAGGAGGTTGGTGTTTGTTTTCAAATTCGCATTCATGGCTCGCGGAATGGAGCTTTTATTTTGGATCATTTTTCTATAATACGCCGGTACAATTTCGCGGAATTCGAATTGCCGGTTTAATAAAAAGCGTGTTTTGCGTCGATCGCGTTCCCGTTACAAGAACGAGCTTGCAGGCCAAATTTCAATATAAATACAGCCGGGCAGCTTGCGCAAGAAACAGCAAGTTATTACAAAATCCATTTTCAATTACGCTTTTTCTTCGACGTCAAAAGCACGAGCCGAAAGAAGCCCTTTGACGGACGAAAGTGCTAAGCTTTCGGATGGGCGCAAACAGTGAGCAAACTTGCGCCGAAGCGAGAGCCAACTATCATAGGAATATCAAATTGCTTTTCGACCTGTTCGTTTTTCCGCGGCTTGTACACACGCCCGTGGCTATACATTCGCATCATCATCTTCTTCCCTGAAAATAAACGTTGCTGCTACTACTCGCAAAACCGGGAGTCGGGCGTTAATCTACTGGTTCGAGCAAAGTTCAAACTTGGAAATTACCCGAGGTTCGCTTGAAATCATTGCTTACGTTCTCGCTCTTCCCGACGAACTTTCAGAGAGGAAAAGATCCGCTTGGAGAGTCTCTCGCGATTGCGTGGAGATGCTCGGGAGGTGCAAAGAGACTTGCTCTGTGGCGAGAAGATGGAGAAAATTCTTCGGGGAGTGTATCGATATTTCTCCATTTCCTCGTATTGTTGTTTCCGTGTTTTTCGCAAGGGACTGTAATTACTCCATCAAAATACACCACAGTAGTATCCGAAGATCTCAATTAGAATCAATCCTCGCGAAGGCTATTAAACGGAACACTTATTTAGACAACTTTCCGCCGAGTCAGCTCCGCGCATAAACAGGAATCAGAGCACTTCTAAAAATTCAATCCTCGCCGACGGCATGTATACCGTAAGAAAGCGACGGTAGCAATTCGGCGAGTCTGCGAGACGCTTCCGTCCCTTCTCGTCGATCAAGCTTTCTCGATTAACTCTTCTTTCTGGGCGTTTACTTAATTTGCCGCGCGGCAGGCAGGCAGGCAGGCAGGGGGGACACAGATTAAAAATCCAATTTTCCGTTTGCCGTCGCCGCCACGCCATCGGAGAAGACTACGCGCGAATCGCCTAATGGCTGCTCTATGCTGTAACGCGAGACCGCGGCGACGGCGACGTTCCCGCCTAAAGAGAGCAATTAATCGAGAAAACTACTTTCTTCGAAGGAGAGAGGGCTCGAGAGAGGGAGGGAGATGGGCTTTCCAATCGTCTCTTCGTATTATAGTCATTTTCCAGGTATCCTCTTTCTGATAGAGATATTCTGTATAGCTATATGGACTCGTGTTGTTTTCTCTCTCACTATATTGCACTGATTTATTTGTAAATTGAACAAAGATATAATTTAATTGCGATGTTTATTAGATTTTACAGTATCCAAGTCCTGTGATATATTTGAACCATTTACAGATGAAATTCATCGAATAGTAGATGCTGTGTATAAAAATCGCGGCGTTGTCAAACCATTCTAGAATTTCGGGACGCATCGGCCTGAATAAATTGCTAAACAATTTTAAGTGTAAAACAGTAGACTCAGGCAGTTATAGCATAGGCAGCCCAAGCAGGCCCAACAAGGCCAAAGACGCATCGGCCTCAGACCTGGCTCGCCTTTATGCTTTTCGGAGCGCTTCTCCTCTATTAGGAGCGCAAACTGGTGGCGTCGCCGCCTAGCGACCGCATTTTGTACCGTCGGCGCAGTGGCGCACATTACACATTACTACATACGATGCGCTGTCAGGAGGGTTTTGGGTTGCCTGGGGCTTGCGCAAGAGAGCCTGTGGGTGACTTATAACACAATTTTTATATGTTTTTAGAAAAAAAATCCAATTAATATTTCGTTTTACTTAAACTTCAAAATCCCCCAAGCCACATGCACACCCCCTCCCTTGTATACACCCTCAGAAACTCACCGAGTGTACACAATCATAATCGTGGCGGAGAAAATCGAAAGCTCGCCGCACACCGATAAGCATCAGCTCTCCACTTGGCTCTTAATCGAACCGAGAGCCATCCTCGCGGAGAGAACAAAAAGGAGAAGAAGACGAAAAAGCAAGCACAGCGATGATCGCCTCTCCGAAACGTGATCTACGCTTCGGTCAGATATTTTTATCACGCTCTATAAAAATTCCTCGCTTAATAACCCGCACCGTTGGGGTGTGACGACGACGGCGACGACGACGACGACGACGTTGGCGTAAGGTAAGACGAGAGTGTTATATTCCTCTCCGTCTTTCGACACACTTTTTTTCGCAGTCGACGCCATAGAGGGGAGTTCCGCCGCGGCAAATCCAATAAACCCGGGGCCGATTAAATTTATGAAGTGAAAAAGGTATGAAAAGTTGCTCCCGTGCTCTCTCTCTCTCCCTTTGTACTTCCGGCTGGCTCGGGTACACACGAGCGCGCTTCTCCTTATTACGCCAGGAATTTCGTTATTTCGCGCCGGCGAAAAATAATATTTTCCCCGCTGCGGGGCCGTAATAGCCGCGGAGAAATAATTCAAGGCGTCGCGTGAAATGGCTCTTTGAATTTTTTTTCGGCTCTCTGCTCTGTCGCGCGAGTTTGACGAGCTTTTTTTTACGCGGCTAAATCGCACGTAAAATTCGAGAGTCACGGGGTAGGCCACCGGTGCTTTTTTTCAAGGGGTGAGAGCTTGCGGCGAGTATAGGCCGGCCGTTACATGTTCGGTTCGGGGAATGACGTGAAATAAGAATCCATTGGCTTGGATTTCAATTTCACGTCTGCTGTATTGCGTGTAATATTTTTACATCTAGTTCGGCTTTTTGCTGGTGGAAATGATCTCTGTAGCTGGTGAGCATTTTCTGATGAATTTGTATGGAAATTCCGAATTCTATATTGAAGTTTCGATGTTTCATTTTTCGAGCAGCAGCGCATCGCTGGCGCGATTCCAATCGCAGCTTTAATTAGTACGCTCAATTAATCCGACGTATACCTATACTCCGTTGAGTCGGCAAGGGGGTATACGCACCGGCACGAGTTTTTTCGCGTCGGAAGATCGAATTACGAATGATTATATACTGGGTAACCGAATTTTTTGTCTCAGGCACACGGAATTAGAGGCCGCGTCGAAGCCAAAGGCATCTCTTCGACGGACTGCCTTGGCGTAGGCCTGTATCACTGGCACGAGCTTTTTCAAAACTTCAAAATCGTGTATTTTTCCACTTCTATCCCAAACGATCGTTCGGAAAATTACGCCATATATTCCGTAGTTTGATAGGTACATGCACAAGCCGTGCATGTCTGACCAAGTTGTATCAAGCTGCCTTTAGAAAATATTCAACCCGCGGCCACGATAATCAATGCCATAGAATATAGTGTATCTAGTTTATATCGCAAACAGTTGCATAATTAGCGGGGCTGTCAACACAGGGCGCTCGAGTAAAGCAATTATCCCGTCAAACGTTATCAAGCAGCGGCCGCCTAAATTCTGTGAAAAAACTAGCGGATGCATGCGGTCGAGAGAGTCAACACGCGTCGCTGCTTTATTCGGAGGGGAAAAAACCGACGGTAGAAATAAACCGAGAAATTTACTTAACTGTCGACTGTCACGCGTGTATACTCAGTGGAAGCTCCGGTCTAATGCTTACTCATACACGGTATAATGTAAAGCTTTTTTCATGGGTTCCGATTTTATTTCACTCGCTATATGATTAAAAATTTATCAGAACGTCAAGTCGAAAATAATATTCCCGTAACGCTCCTTTCCTCGAGGCATAAATCTCAGACCCACGCGAAATTGTGTACCTTTATTGCGTCGAAACGACGCAGTCAAAGAGGCGACGCGTGTCCTAACGACAAAGAAATATCTCGAAATTCGCCCCCTCGACAAAAAAAGAAAAGAAAGAAAAACAGAAACACTTCTATTTGTCGTAATGCGAATCGGAAAGCGTTATTAGGTCGCGCACGTGGCTCTAAAATTGCATACACGGTCTCAATTTCCCATTTCGCGGCCTCCTGGACGATTCGTTTCGGAATCCAGTCTCGTAAATGCCGATTTAACGAGGCTTAGTTAATGCACGCGCGTATACAGGTAACGAGCTGGAAGAAAGTACGCCGGATGAAATTGAAGATTGCGGTGGCCCTCGTGTGCTAATTTTTATAGCTTAACCATCAGTCGAGCGTTTATTAGCTCGATAGTAAATTGATTCGGTCGTTGGCGCGAATGCATTTAGCGTGTTTGGCACATCGAAGTTCGCTAACTCAAATACGAACTCGACTGCTGGGAGTAAGCGTAATTGACTGGAAACTGTCAACAAGTAAGTTGACTAGTTGTCGCTGCAGTTTCATGTAACGCGGTGTACAGCTTCATCTCGAGTAAATCACGCTACTTGCGTCTATAAGCTGTCACCGACTGCGTTATTAATTAAGCTTCGAAGCTTCACACGACCTACACGAAAAAAGCTCGTTCTTTCCTGGAAACACGGTAAACAGATCCGTGGAGCAAACTCCGCTCACGTATACCTTCGGATCTCGAGCAGTACATCACCCTGTACTCTCTTAAAGTTGCAGAGAGAGAGAGAGAGAGAGAGAGAGAGAGAGAGAGAGAGAGAGAGAGAAGGGAGAAAGACGACGAGGTGGAGCAGAGGAGGAGGAGACAATGGAGCGCGTAAGCTACAAGCGCAGCCTAACGTATCGGACTTTTTTATCTGTCTATTGTCTGGGGGCGCAAGTGGCAGGAAACGGGGCGTCGGGCGGTGTGTCGAGACAATAGAATTGTCAGCGAGAGCGCGCGACGCCATATCGGGAGGGAGGGAAGGGAAGATACGCGGCTGGATATATATTCCGATACGATCCCTTTCGCGGTTCTGTAATGCGGTCGAGCGGCCAAGTTCCGCACGCCACACGGAGCTACTTTATTTCTTCGTGCACTGCGTTAATAAATTCCGTGTTTTTTTATTATTAGCGAGCAGGTAACGTTGCTTTTTAATAATTGATGAAAATTATAATTCTAAGCTACGCTTGCAATACGCGATGGAAAGTATTAAACTTCATCGAAACTCGAATTCCCCGATAAACGAATAAACCAGAGCTATCATAATACGGAAAACCTTTCCACTCGCTCCCGCAGTATTAGTTCTATTTTCTTTATCTCTATCGGTTATACGCAGCACACATCGCGTGTACTTTTACAAACAGCCCCTACTTGCCGCGCACTCTTTCCTTGTTCTTCTCCCTTGACCCGTTCTCGCACCCTCGCACACACCTGTTCTCTCTCTTTCTCTCTCTCTGTCTCTCTCGGCAAACAGGTCGCGCTTGCGTCTACTCAACGCGCGCATCGATAGCGATAAGCAGGTTCTTTCGCTACCTTCCGGCGATACTGGCGCGTAGCACAGTTATCGTCTGAGTGTTTGCGGCTCGCGGCGCGCGAAATGTCCCTAGGACGCTACTCTCTCTCGATTCCATATCTCTCGTTCGTGTGTTTCGCGCGAGTGTTACTTTTCCGTTAGTTTCCGCGATAAAAGCCCCTCAATCGGAAAACAGAAAATGGGAAAAAGTGCGAGCTTTTATTCCGCCGCCGCCGCCGCCGTCGTTTTTTTTTATTCCACTCCATATTCGCCACGTTTCTCCGTGTGTGTATATGCCGTCGCGCGGTGTACTGAATAAAAGTTCCATTTGCCAAAGTGAAATGATGGTTATGGCGTTTTGCGCTTTAAAAGACGCGACTTCGATTTTGTCAAGTCTCGTGTACGGTCGTCGAGCCTGACGTTGTTAAATTTCATACGCGGCAAATGGAATTTCATCCTTTAACTCGCTGCAGCTTATTTTGGGAATGGTTGGGTGGCCGCGTATTGCGGTAGTGCAGATTTTTATTGGTGATTTTTTTCGCCAGCGCCAATTTTATTTTTTTCTATTTCCACTCGGTGAAAACGACTTTTACCTTTTTCTGCCAGAGACAATGGGCCTTTCATTCGTTTTCTGTATATCGAAGGGTAGCGGAGTCTTTGAAATGCTCTCCTCAATTATTTACGCTTTGGTTAGTACATTTTTTTCTATTTGAATTTCGTGCGAAAAAAAGATTTTTTTTCCATTGTCACCTCGATAGTCACAATCGCGCGTCCGACCAAACGTCGACTGTTGCTACTCGATCGTCGCGGAGTACATAACCGTTCCTTCTCACGGTATACCAAATTAGACTTTGAAATCGCGGAATCGCGCGAAATAAACTTTTTATCGGAACGCTCGCCAATACAAACAGGCAAACATTTGCCCTGGCCAAACATCCGAATTAAGAATTCGCATAATTTATAGCGCGCAACACGTTAAAGCAATCAGTTCGCGTATATCGTCGATGAATGAAAAAAAAAACTGATCTCTGGCATCGAGCGTTAAGTGGGTCCGTCGACGCATCTGTAATCAAAAGCGAAAAGCAACGGGACGAATTCAATTGTCGGGGAGAGCCGTTGCGGACGTCAAATCAAAGCACTTGTCGATTATCGTGGGCTGCAATCAGTGCGCGTCGCTTAAATTATGTATGCTATAAACGAGCGTGGATTTTCCCTCGACCCTTCAATTACCGGTCAGCGATACATTAATCAGCCCATCAAACGCTGTGCGCCGCGCTCCAATAGATTTTGGCTCACTCGATCTCTGCGTAAAAAGCGGGATTATAATACCGAGTGGAGTAATCCAAACCTCTTCGGTATGTATATGGACGGCGATGTATGGCGATGCGGGTATAATTATGGGAAATGACCGGTTATGCAATCTATACACGCGGTTAAGCATTAGTGTATAAACTAGTTAGAATTTCAGACTTTTTACTCGATTCTATTCGATGTTCTATTGATTAATAAACATGCAAGTTGGGACTATTTAATTGTTAACTAATATGCTTTAGTGACATGTCTCAAAGTTACGAATCATCAAAATGTAATAATGCCTCGTTTATTTAACAGCTAAAAATCATTACTTGAAAACAAAAACTGTTATTTATTTTCAGGTACCAAAAATCAGTCCCCAAAATTTTATTCATCCGTTTCCCGGAATCATGTACTCTCCTTGTTAGCTAATAGCTCGGTGAAAAGTGAACGAGCGGCGAACGTCACGCGTAGCCTGGGGAGTCAATTAGTTTAATTACATGATACTGCAAAGGGATAAGGGAGAAAGGATTCGGTGGAAACAAGTGAGTTGAGAGAGACAGCCCATCGTGAGCGTCATATATTGAAATGAAAGCCAGCATTCGGCACTTTAATTTGTCGCGTGTACTCGCTCACAGAAAAATAGCGCCAAACAAAGAACCGGATCCACACAAATCGCGAGATCCCAAGAAGAGCAAACATACGCTCGCACAGTATGTTATTAATTAAAAATTCGCTCCACTGGATTCATTTTATTTAATACTCACGTTCGTCGAAGTCAAACAAGAAGAAGTATCAGCCTTTTTGTTAATGAGTAAAACAGCGAGTAATTTCACTGAAATTTGTTTGACTTTGAGCGGGACATATGGAAGAAGAGATTGCACATATTCAAGGCAAATAAGAGCATTGTTATTGGATTTATTAAACCCTGATCTTTTTACAATGACAGGTACAGAGATGTGTGCCTACCGCTGATCAAACACTATCTTCCGGGTTAGATAAGCAAGTATCGATATGAGGTTATATCTCGATGCTTTACCGGAAGCCGAATCAAAGTCCACGTATATACATTCATCGCGAGTTAACACACGCAGAGACAAGCGACTAAGGACCTCTCGACGCCGGCGAGCAAAGACAATCTGATTAATTGACGCAGGTGAGGAGCACTTCCGCTAATGAGGACATCGCGCTTTAGCCTAAGCTGAATCGCTCTGATTGAAAGCACCAAACGGCCGGTGCCCGGCAACGGTTCGCTTTATGCTCGCAGTGTGGCCCTTTATCCATTTGATGACTGTTATCATTGTGATATTTGTGGAAGTTACTTTCTTCTTAATTTTTTTAATGACGGCATGTTACGGTATTGTGAATCTTACTTACGTAATAAAGGAATTATAGCAGATTTACTTCGTTTGCCAATGAGACACTCACCTGAAACAAATAAAAACACAGAGTTAATATTCAAAGTTGTATGCAAAGATTAATTGAATAAATTTCACACTAAAATCTAAATCATCGAATACGTATCCATACTACAAACGTCAATCGTTCACCATATCGTCCAAAGACCCCAATATCGCGTCAATAATCAATACATCTCGCCATCAGCGTCGAAACAAAGCTCGACGATCAATCCCCGGCACTACTTTTTCACAGCGCGGAGAGATATCAGCTGCAGCATGACCGAAGGACACACCGCCGCTGCGCTTTTTCCCCTAAATCTCCGTCGTCTCTCAGCGAAGTCCGTTTGACGCGCAAGCTCCTCTCGCGGTGGCGGCGGCATTTTCCCATTTCCATGGAAATCGTAAATCGCTACCGGGCAGTATCGCCCGAAAAAAAAGGAAACAAGAAAACGACGACGCAGAGTCTCTCTCTCGATGTAATTAAAAAGCTGCATGCATTTAAAGCGGTAGCCGGCCGCGAAACCCTGTGGAGCGTTTACCATATATTGAACGCTATACTCGCGACGAGCAAACACAAAAATGTGGGGACTGCAAGTACCGCCGCGAAAGTCCAACAATGGTTATTGTTTTAGTCCGGCCCCTATACTCTAACTGGGATAATAAAACGCTGCTGTGCTTTTTTCTCCGACTTGCGCTTTTTCCGGCACGCTTACTTTTTAATTAACGACAGGTTACGCGTATTGCGATTCGCCGGAGCGAGGTGTTTACATGCTGAAAATGCTAAAGTATTTTTTTTTCTTTCACTTTTTGATTCCGCGCGCTTGTAAAAGGGATCAAAGGTATTTGCGCTTTGGGATGAAAGAGGATAATCATTGCTCGTTGAATGAAAAAATGTTTGCAGCAGTTTAAAAGGAATGTTGTGTTTCAATTAGTTTGCGCGGGTATTTTTGTAGCTTCGAAAAATAATGTTGATCGCTAATGAAAGCTTCAGCTTTGTGCTTGGGAACTTCGAGCTGTTAGCAACGTTGTACGTGCGGATAATAATTAAATTATTGCTATGATAAAGCTCGAAGCTGTCGATGAAAGACTTGCTATTGCAGTCGATACAATGGAAGATTGCGCGCTTGTCTTTTCAAAAGATTATTGAAAACATATTATAATGGCACAAAGGAAAGATCAACCCTACGCTGCTTATTGTTGCGAGACCTTTGTGAAATATATTTTTTTCACGTATTTTTTTTGTATAATCTTACGATCGTTACGCAAGCTCCATTGGATTCAAGCTCGACGTGGAAGCAAAAAATTCAAAAGCTACATCTGAAACCCTCGGTTTCGAGGCGCACTAAACGTTATCTCAATTGCGATCATTCCATCTCGATGTCTGTATCGTGCAATCGATGCCTGGGGGTAAAACGACCGGTGATTAGACCGATTTTTAATTTCCTCGGTGGAGAACTGCGCGCAAGCCTCTTTTGCCTAATTGAGGCTTCGAGAAATGCGAAGCGCCGCCGCATTGGCTAATTGTTATTGGCAGGCCGAAAAGAATGTTGGCTTATGCTTATGGTGTTTTTTTTTTACCGATTTCCAAGCTTACGCTTCTTCGGAATCACAGGCGAGGGTAATTCAATTTTGTGGAAAGGGGTTAAAGCGTAGCGGAGAAAAAGTTAGGTAAATCGCTTGTAATTAGCGCTGTAAGTTCCTCGAGGCGGTGAAAAAGTTTCTTTTAGAAGGAACGAATTAGGCAGGCAACAAGTAGCAAGCGTGCATTTCCTGGTAGAAAAAAAAGCTACCGAACTAGCTTGCTTAATAACAGTAATCTAATAACAGAAACTTATAATGAGCTTCTTCTTAAGACATTGTAAGCTTCGAATAAGCTTACAGTGCAGCGTAAGGCTATAAATGCGACCATAACCTTTTTTCGTATTTTTTATTATAATAAAAATAAAACTATTTGATTACTTTGTCTCGTACAAAATTTTGTGATAACTTTTGTGCTATTGAGAAAAGTAAATGGAGGGGAGAGTCAGAGAAGGGAAGTGTACACTGTATTAGTGTACATGAGCACAGCGAGTATACATACAACCATATATACGGTATATGTGTGTAAGCCTAAACCGCTGGTCATCGTCACAATCTCGGAAGTTCGGAAATCCTATTATATAGCGCAGTTTTAAACAATAAAAGTGATTTTTTAATATAGTGACTATTTATAAATAAAGTGATAAAAAGTTTGTGAGTGTGGGTGATCAATTTCAATATCAAATATTTTGATTCGTTTTGGAGCAGTTAACCTACATAACCTATTTCAATTATACTCTTTTTACAAGATATTAAGAAGAGCACAAAAAGAAAATTGAATTTCAAGGTGTACCGTAAAAAAAAAACCGCTGCCAATTCTTTGGCACGTAGCTTCCTTCAACCTTATGTATCGCTTTAATATCTAAATTGTTTTTACTTCATATATAATTCTATAAAGTTTTTATGCTTTTTCGTTTGATGGATAAAATTATTTCGAAATAATTATATTACATAATCAATGCGTAACTGAAAATATTGTTTTTAACGATTTAATAAAACAAAAAACAGAAAAAACTAGCCGATAATCATGATGTTTTAACGAAAAGTTCAAAATTTATTTTCCGGTGATTCCCACCAGTGATCGAAAAATCGCCATGAATATACGCACATGCGTAACTGAAAATCTTATTTTTAACGAATTAATAAAACAAAAACAGCAAAAAACGAGTCTAAGTATAGATTAAAATCCATTAATGGAAACTGAGATCGAAGCGATACAGTTTTCAGTTATATAGAGTATACAGGGTAAGAAAACAAAATTTTGAAGCTTAATATCTTTAAAACTAACTGGTATCATAAACAACCCAAAGAAAGAGATAAAGGTGCTATATAATGCTAACTAAATCCAAAATTTTAAATTGATTATTGCCTTTTTACTCCAGTTATCGCATCACGTAGAAAAAACGACTCATAGTATACAGGGTGAAAAAACAAAAGTTTGAAGCTCAATATCTTTGAAACTAACTGGTTTTATAAAAATCCCAAAGAAAGGGATCATTGTGCTATATAATGCTAACTAAATCCAAAATTTGAACTTGATTATTGCCTTTTTACTCCAGTTATCGCGTCACGTAGAAAAACGATTTTTTTCAGTTTTTGATGTTTTTCTCAGGATCTGCCCCATGAAATGACTTAAAATTTAAGTGGTATATAGTTCTAATTACCTTCAATAATCATATATTTTTTTAGAATGATTCGCTATTTAGTTTTTGAGTTATAACGATTTAAAAAAATTGCACTGTATGGTGTATAATAAAAGAACGACGAACGATAATATAAATTTTTCACGGTAAAAACATAGGCAATTTTATTCTCTTTCAGGTACATATTAAGCAATTTACTTTTATTAACTTTTCCGATAACTTTGTTGGCAAAAACTGAAATCTCAAAACTAAAAAATCACTATAAAAAAAAACGCGTATATAAATTGTAAAAACGGACTTTCGTCCCACTATCTTCTAGCAAAAACAAAGAAAATGAGACTTGGTGGGTTAAAATCCACCAAGTAGAAGCTGAGAAACAGGCGTATACATACGCACACACACACACACACACATACATCCGTACGGACATTTTCTAAAAACACCATTTTTCGACTAAAAATTCATCAAAACACACTTCCCACATGTTTTTACACAAACTCCAAAAATTACTATTACAAGGCTTCCTTAGGAAGGAAGCAAAAAAAAACAGAAAACAATGGATGATTTGTTAGAAGAATGTAATGCAATAATAGAAGTAGCAAGTATAAAAGATATGCCCTTATAGTAAAAAACACTTTACAGAGTGAGTCATCAAGTGATCAAGCTTGTTCTCGAGAAGAGAAAAAAAAATAAATATTACAAGTTTTAAGTTCGTGTATGTATAATATATAATTATATAATTTAATTTTATGTGTCTAGTAAAAATGATATTTTTTATAAAGAGAATCATAATATAATTTAAAAACTTAGATAGTCTTAGTTGATTTTATAACGTTTGACTACAATTTTTAACATTCAAATATTATGTTGCCCATAAAAAATATTTTGAGGTTATAATTATTCCATTATATAATCTGCAGGGGTGTACTGCCGCATCAGAGTATGTAAATTTCCCTTTTTATTTTAAGCTTTATACGATCATTTTTGGATAAATGAAAATCAAATCTGTTTGCAGGTTATAAATTTAATGTTGTAAGCTTACGTTAAGCTACTATGCGCGTTAAAGCCGCTGGTAGTGATCGGAAGCTAATTCCGTAAGCTTCCGATCACTAATTCTGCAACTATAAGCTTATTCAAAGCTTATAAAAAGTTAAGTTCTCTACCAGGGTTGTAAAAATGGCAATGAAGTGTGTCATAAAAAATCATCACAGTGCTACCGAAGAAAAATGATCAAGTGTGGGTAAAACGAAGTCTCTCTCGGGAGAAGTGAGGACGCGCCCAGCGTTCCGATACAGGCACTAGGCGCACATAACTCCGAACCGTAATAAGAGAGCTAGTCAATGTTTATAAACCGAATATTATTGAGATACCAGGGTGGCAAGCCTCGTCGGCACTTCATATCCACTCACACGGCCGGGCGCTGACAGTGAGTGATGAGACACAGCGCTGCGGCAGCGGAAGCTTCTCCACCCTCTTCCCGATTTTCTATTAAACGCCGATTTATTTATGGAATATTCAATGGGCGCCCGGCAGTTTGCGGCTGGCGTTGCCTCGTGAAAATTCAAATAAGCCACTCTCTTCTTCCTCGAGAATTTTTCGAACTCGCGCGCGCCCGGATTATGATAAAAGGAGTATAGGGCACTGTGGTCTCTTCCTCTCCTACTCTCTTCTCTTCCTTTCGTGCTGGATTTCAGAGGAGGGGGGGGGGGGGGATAAGGCATTTTTAAATTGAAATTTCTTGATGATCCTCGCGCGCGGAAGTCTCACGAAAGTTTGGGCTACTGTGCTCCACGCTGTTTTATTTTGGAGAGGCGAAGCATGTTGTTTTGTGATATAACTTGCGCTTGCCTCTTGTTTTTGTTTTGTGGACGAATAAGGATAGCGTATACGAGCTAGCGGGGACGGAAAATAGAATACGTCGATGGAGGTATTGACTTTGCAGGCTTGCTTTGTTGTATAGGGTGGTACTCAAGATTTTTATAATTGAAGATACGTTAGCGGTATCCGGAGGTAGTTTGCGAATGTTTCACGGATTTGAATGAGTTATTAGTTTTTAGCGGAGAGAGGATTTGTTTATGGGAAAAAGCTTTTGACGAAAGCCATTATTTCCAATGAATTATTCTTCTATTTTTGACTTTTAGAAGCGAAGTCGCTGCTTTTGTAAACAAAGCGAGAGCTAGAATACTAGAAACTGAAAATCCATTAGTGTCTGCATAGTTGATGTGTCGAATGCTTTTGACAAGAATACTTAAACGCCAAAAAAACTCAGCATCCCCAAAATTCCAAGGGAAAGTCTTCGAACACAGTCAGAGTACAGTATCCAGTCGCCAATAGGACAGACGAGCGCAATAGCGCGATTCAGCAGGTATGCAGCTACAAAGGCAATAACAGGGCAATAAAGCCAGAGCGCGAGAGACACAGGGAGAGAGAAAGAGAGAGAGAGAGAGAGAGAGAGAGAGAGAGAGAGAGAGAGAGAGAGAGCTGAACTCGGACGCGAAGGCGTTACATGTCTGCTCCTAATTCCTCTGTTTGCGTATGCAAACGAAGGTACGCCGGGGGAGGCCCTGCACTCCGCACTCATGGAATGAGAGATCGCAGCGGCGGCAGCGGCGGCTTCTGTTTGTGCCGGTGTGTATTTACGTTCACACGCACTGCTCCTCTCTCTACTGTCCATATGTGTGCCAGCGCAAACGCAAGCTCGAGTGTGTGTGTGTGTGTGCCCGAGCATTTGTGCGTAATTAAGCGCGCGCGCAAGGCTGTATCTGTGCACGTGCATGTGTGTACTTGCAATGTGTATATGCACACGAGGGTTTAGGCCTCTACGTTTGTTTGCGAAAAAGTCAGACTTTGAGCTTGCAAAGCTTTCCTTTGAAAAAATGTGCGATAACTATAGTCTCTACCAGCGACATAGCGACGTCATCTGTTATGCCACTTTCATTGAAATTACACAGAGGAGAGAACATTAACATGGTAAAAGAACAAAGTCTGCTGGAAGTGCCTGGGGCGAGCTGTCTATGAAAATCCTGACAGTAGCGCGCTGCGCAGCGCAGCGTCGAACCGAAAGAGCAGCCGCTCTCGATTAATGCAATGAAAATATTCGAAGACCAGCCGTGCGCGCGCGGAAAATGCAAAAGTGCCAACTGCGCGTCAGCCGTGAAATTGGTATTTTTTCAACGCTCGTAACGCGCGTATGGACACCGGCAGCGGCGGTGGAGCTTGCGATTGAGCCATTGAATAATCACGAACGAGCTTGCACTGAGCGAAGAAGGAATGCTTGATGCGTTTTAGGGATTTCGCGATGAATTTTTTCGAAGCATCGTAATCTTATTCAATTTGCGACGCCGCGCCGCCAAGCGCTCTTTCGCGCTTATTTCGGATTCTATTTATAGAATTTCAAATGTACTTTCGGCGGCGCCGGAATTCCACGGAACGACGAGCTATGTATTTTTCTCGAGTTTCAAAGTGAATTTCCAAGTGTGGAAACTAATGACTTTAGAGTGCCAGAGAGAAAGGGATGAGATGAAATTTTGTTTATGTACGTACGGAGCTTAAAATTGATATTTAATGGAATTTCGGCGTGAGGATCCTGTGACGGGATGATCTCGTTGGAATGTTTGCGCGTTGTAACGAAGCACCTGCGGGACATTTTTATACATAGCGACGCTGTATATTTTCTTTTATCTCAGTGAAAATGGACGGGCGAGGCTAGTAGTGATATTCGAAACTGGTCAGACATTTGTTTACTTTGAACATTAATGCAAACGCAACTCGTCGATGTTGACAAATGTCGCTCAGAAATAAAATATTTGCACAATCAAACCCTAGTCATCAAAACATCGGAAACAAGCGTAACCGACGCAAAACACAAAAAAAACCTAAATCAACACATCGTTCAATCCGCAATCAATAACTCCGTCATCTCTTCCAACAAAACGCGCGTAGAAATTCGTTCGAACTTGTCAGCTACGGCCGCGCAATCGTTAATTTCTCTCTCGAAGAAAGAAAACGCTCGGTCACCGAGCGATAAGCGTGCGCGTCAACGAAATCGCCGACGTAAAAGCTTTCGCCTCTCGCTCGCTCTTTCTCCGCATCGAAAAAAAGCTCAGCGTGCGTACGTAAATTTGCGGTTCTAAGGAAAAATTTTCCTCCCGACTAGCGCGATAATTGAAAGGCACGTCCATGGCCACAAAGCCCACGGTAGGAAAGAAAGCGTCGAGAGCCACAAGACGGAACTGCGGAAAAAAGACCGTGTGCTTTATACTCTGTGTATCGCGTAAAAGCTCGGGCATCAGTCAAACCGTTTCTCGAAGAGAGTGTGTGTAAAGCTCTATACACACTGCACAACTTTCGCATTGTGTATTAAAATTAAGGCAATACATTATAAGCGGCTTAATGTTATTCAGCTTTTTGTTCGGGCCACTTTTGTGAAGGAAAACTCGCCGGCGGATGGATGGAAGCGGTCCCCGCTGGCGCGTGGTAGCTCTTTGCTCGGAGCGCGAGGCAACGTTTTAAACGTTACATAATGACGAGGAAGAGAGAGAGAGAGAGAGAGGGGGACCGGACGGCAAGTCGACGCGCACAATGAGTCCGCTTACACACGCCCTGGATAAAAGAAGAAGAAGAAGGAGGTGGTGGTGGTGGTGTTTTTTTTGCTCTTCTTTTTTTTCTATATATATATATAAGGGAAAAGAGGGCTGATGGTGTCTTTTCTGCCGCGGCGGAGGATCTTTTTAATTATCGCTCGGCGCGAGCCGAACAGACGCCAGAAACCATTGGAGCTTAATTGCCTTCGAGTTCTGAAAGTGTCTCCTGTCTCCTTCTTCTCCTTCTTCTTCTTCTCCTCCTCTGTCGGCTCTGCTTTTGAAGCTTCTTTTTCCTTTTCGAGGGGGCCAAGGTAAACTCCCCGATCGCTGATCGAAAGCGTCGGGTTAAAAAAATAATTGCTATGCAGATCAGCAGCTCGGGTGTTAATAGGCGCGAGGCTCCTCTTGATAACGTTTTCCGTTTAGTTGTAAAGATCGTCCCGGCTGTTGACGCAAGCTGTACCGCGATATTTCTCAGTGTTAACAAAAACACACTCCGAAATGATTATTCGACGTTTTTCCTTCATTTCGAAAAAAAATAAAAAACGAAAGAGGCTTGTATGGGCGGTGAAAAAATGATTGGAGGGATTAACGTTCATTACGATAACGCACGCGCGTAATGCGTCGGCCGCCATCAACGAGTTACGCGGAAAAAGCTTTTTTCGTTAAAACCGATGCTCTCCCCCACGTATTTACAAAATTCGTCACATATCGAGGGACCGAATTACCATCACTACACCGGTAATGTCGACACCCCCTATATAACCAAGCAGCGGATAATGTCAGCGGAGAGCGACGACCGAAGCTGCGAAAAATAGGGGCTGTGAACAGGCAAAATACAGAGCAGTGTATACAGCTGGAATGTGCGAGAGGAAGCAGCTCCGGTCGGCAGAGCTAACGCCCTGGCAAAATTGAGTGGTGAATTATCTATGGAGCCCGGAGCCGAGAGGAGGCAGATTGAGAGGCCCGTGGAATATTTACGGAGGAATTTTAATTAATTTCTCTCGGCGTCACGCGCACGGCTCGATATACCTAGCCACCGCCGCTGCTGCTGTTGATGCTGTTGTGTTGCAGGTCGAGAGGGAGTATATATAAGGGAAAAACAATCGACGGGCCGGACGGAAAATGGTGGAAACCGCGAGAGGGCCGAGGATCCCAGGATGGATGTGTGTATTATTTAATGCTGCTGGAAGAGAAAAAGGGTCGCTGAGTCTTGAGTGGATGTAATTTATTTAGTTGCGGTAATAGGATCTTCATCATTTAAATTTTAGCTTGCGATGGAAGAATTTTCGACGGGTATTGTGATATTTTGAGCTCGTTAGAAGTATTTTTAATTTCAGCGTTGAGCTGAAGTATAACGGTAACGAAATAATTTGTACACAAGTGTGCAGCTTTTTCATAAAAACGTATCATGAGTATTTCTACCACGGCAACGTCCATTCTTTTGCTACATATTTTATACCATCATTAATACCATATTCTTTTAAAAGTATAAACACGGTTTCCACAGTACAAACAATTCGAGAACTGCCAATCAAAAGTGTCTTCTGTATCTCTTTTTCTCAGCGAGCAAGCAAAGGATGGGGATACGCGTAAGGGGAGTGTTCTAAATGATACGTCTATCAAAACGCAAGAAGAAAATACGAAGCAAGTGAGGCTTTGATCTCATTCTTCGGAAGGGTCTGAGAGACTCGTAAAGGAATCGAAAGCAGTCGCTTTTTGGTAAATAACAAGAAGTTCGCCCGCCTTGAAGCGAATAAATATTGAATGTCGGAGATTTCCCGCGTCTTTTTCTTTCTCGCATTTTTTAATCAACGAATCGAATGTAAACAATCTTCAATAGAGCTGAATATATGTTCGTGCTTTCTACGTCATATACTTACTATATAGTCGCAACTGCTCTGAGAACTATTGTATTAGAAGGATCACGAAATTTACCTTAATTCCGAGGGTAGGCGCCAGCATCCCGTAGTCGTGGAGGGTTGGAAGCATAACGGGTGGAAGGTTGGCCATCATCATCTTGTCGTCGGGCTGTTCTTCGTTTTCCACTTTTACTACCTTTGATACTCACTCACTCGATCTTCTCTAAAAATGGATTAAATTTGTGTTTGTACTTCACCTACCTGAAACAAGCAAAGCAAAAGAAGCATTAAGTTTTCGTTTTCGATTTGAAACGATCTAGTTGTATAATAAAATCATAGTGCATAGAAATTTGGCCAAATTGCAGTTGACGTGTTATTGCCAGACACCAAAATTTACGAAACATCTCCGAATTGATTTAGCGCGCGAGCGTAAATAATTCTATTGCCAGAATTGAAAATTCCCCTAAGTGATCACGATACCGAATCCAGGTGGGATACGAACATTCTATGGACGTGTAATTTGTGCGATACATTCCGAAACAGTATTATTCAATTAATAAACGTAACGTTGAACAGTACCTTTCATTACTATTATTAACAGAACGTCGCATTTGTTTCAGCGCAGCGTTTCTTTTTATACACCCGATTATTCCACACCTATATCAGGTCATCGCACTCATCAACCTTTTGCAATATTTGCCTGTACTCCAACTCTGCAGCTTTGTATACCTTCACCAACTTTCATCCAACTCCATTTCTCTTTCTCACTATGTACCGCCGAGAGAGAGAGAGAGAGAGAGAAGAGAGAGAGAGAGAGAGAGAGAGAGAGAGAGAGAGAGAGAGAGAGTGAGAGGAAGGTAGCTTCAATTACAAGACGAGCCAATTATAAAATTAATCCATTAAGATTTGCGGGGCGTTATGTGCGGGGCTTATACCGAGCTATATATATATATATATATATATATATATAAAAGGCACGTACAAGTGGAAAGGGGCCGAGTGTGGACAGACGCGCCATGGAAACTAGCGGGATTCGCGCAGCCCCTGGTCTTATCTCGGATTTACTCGCTAAAGCGTCGCGCGGCCTGCAGGTGAGGAAGCTTCCGTAGCATTCTCGCTTCCCTCCACGAGTGCCAATCTTTTTTTTCTTTCTTGAACTTTATTGTTCTATTTTAATTTAACTTTTTGACTCTTCGCTCGATGTACGGAGGGATTGAGTATTCTCGGAAAGAGGAAAATGATTCGGGCTTCACATTTTTCGGATGAAGCTTCACAAAAGCCTGTTAGAGGTACATGAGATAGTTTCGAGAGAAAAAAGTTCCCTCTATATGCACGAGGATGTCACCCAGCGGAGAATGCGGAAAAAAGAAGGGGCTGCTTTAAAGATTTAACTTTGATTAAAAGTGACGCGCTCGCACGCGTTTTCTGAAAAAATTCCCAGGAACTCGGATTTTCAGGCAGCTTATGCGCGAAAGAAGTGATTCGAAGCTCTGAAATCTCTTTTTAAACGCTCTTTTTGCATGCGCGCCTATTTTTTTTTTCACATCCCTGTATAAAAGTTTCTCAACTCAAAGGGGATTCGCTTTTCACCCACCGTTTCTTATCTATTTCCGTCACAGCACACACGAGTACCTATAATCGCATTACAGCCAATAATAATTACAAAACGAATCCGTAGTATCGCAGGTGCATAGACGTACGCGACATGAATCACGAAGCCGCGTCGAACACAGCCATAGAAATGACAATCGGATCGAAGGGGTATTATCGCGAGAACGACAATGCAGAGAGGACGTAGTAAGTATCTCTATCGCGCGTGGATACAGAGAGGAAGAAAGGACGCAGATGCGGGTTGTCGAGCGCTGATTAGGAAATCGGACGGTTGGAGATAATGACGATCGGAGTAAATTATGGCAGCGACGTCGATCGAGTCGGAAGTGACACGCGTTGACGTCAAAGAGTCCGCGGAATTGACGCGCGCGTATACGTTCTCTCTCTCTCTCTCTCTCTCTCTCTCTCTCTCTCTCTCTCTCTCTCGATTCACGTGCAGGCCTTCGTTGCATACGCGAGCGACGGCTTGATTGATTGCAGCGCGTGGCTTTGGAAAATTCAACGGGCCAGCCTTTCAGCGTCGGCTATCGCGCCGTAATTATTACGAGATATCGAGCCAGAGGGTAAATTTGACGTTCGACGTCCCCCTATTGTTTTCGAGTAATGCTCGTACGCGTTAAATATGTTCCGTTGCGGCCCTTTTGAATGCCGCTTCGATAATCATTATGTTTGGCTAATTTTAACCACCGGTGACGCAATCGCCGCCGTATCTCGTGCGAGTAATTAGGTCAAACGGGAAGATTATGAGCGGAGAACTTTTCAGCTTTGCGAGTATACGCAGGATCTCCAATTAACAGTCGCTCTCGCGGACATAATCGTTATCCTACTCTTTTTACACACACGGCGTAACAGGTGCGCTCGGCTCGATCTCGTCCTGGAGAGCCAATCTCGTCGCGGAAATCTTGGCGCAAAGCCGATCGACCATATTCTCGCGCACACGTATAGGGACCAAAGCGCGAGATAATATTGCCGGGGATTTGGCCTGCTTGCCGGCGGATGGAATTGCTGATCGCTTTGCTCCGTCTCTCTCTCTCTCTCTCTCTCTCGCTGGGCTTTTCTCCCTTTTGACAATTGCAAAGAGAGAGAAAGAGAGAGAGAGAGAGAGAGAGAGAGAGAGAGAGAGAGAGAGAGAGGGAGAGGTAGCGACGGCTCTACGCTAGATTAGCCGGCTGTGTGTGCTCACGTACGCCGTTGCCGACGCGACTTAAAGCCTCGGCTTCGAAACTTAGATTAGCCTCACGTGGTGCCAGGCTAGCTTCGAACTAGGCGTCGCCGATCTGTGAGGCTTGTGTGTTATGTGTAAACGTTGGCTGCGAGGGAAAGAGAATTTCGGAAGGCTGTTCGGGAATTAGTATACGGTGAGATGCCTTGGCTTCCGGAATCAGGCGTGGGAACGATATCAATTTTGTTGTGCGTAACAAGGATGCCAGTTTTCATGTAGGGGCAGATTTTGCGATGTTAGTTTGGAGCGAGGATTTTAATTTGATTTTTCAGAAATTCCTTTACTGATGAGATTACCCGTTTGTGAATTATTAACGTTTACGCTGAATCGGCAGGCCTAACAAGGCGATTTGTCATTGGTGGCACAACGCTATATCTAGACATGGCATGCATATTGTTATGACTATTGTCACCTCCCAGAGACTTGGAGAGTTTAGGCAGCGACGAAAGGGCCATTCAAAAAACTGCTTTGTTTTGGTAAAATGTTGTCGCTCTACATTAAATATCAAATTTAATATAGACACGTAACAGTACGTTTTTGAAATAAAAATGTTTGGTATACATAAGTAAGCTTCTTACTTAAAAAGGTCGAGATTCTCTATATACTCTACAATAAAAGTAAACGCACTAATTCGAGAGTTAAAAATTACACAGCCCTGAAATCGGAAATATGCACCAAAAAAACTCCTGAATTAATTTCATATACTCCGCAGTACGTTAACCCTAGCAAAAAAGTAAAAAAATTTCCAGCGAAATACCGCCGAGGGAGGCGCCGACATTACGCAGAGGTGACAGAGGAAATTCCGCGAACAGAGAGATGACGCGTGTTTTTCAATTACTTCACAGCCACTGGTCGAGGACAGAGGGCAGAGCGAGAAAGATATAGGTAACTCGGCGGCGGCGGGCGACCGGCCAGAAAAGTCGCCGCAGCGGCCAGTCAGAGGGCAATTTGCATTTTTAGCCAATATTCAAGAGCGAGAGAGAGAGAGAGAGAGAGAGAGAGAGAGAGAGAGAGAGGAGAGGAGAGAGCTGCGCGCCGACGCCCGGCCGAGCGTAACGTTTTCCGCGGCCGCACCGCAATTCGACTCGTTTTACGCCAAACGGACCTGTTGCCCGACGACGGACACGACGACTCTCGACTCGACTGTACTGTGTGCGTGCAAAATCAATGACGAGATTGTCGCCTATGTAATTTTCTCTTTTTCGACGCGTCGCCAGGCTTTGTGCTCTATCTTTTTTTTTGGACGGTGGACTGAACTTGATTGTGCCGCTGTCTGAGTTTGCGGAGATTGACTATGTCGTACGTACATCATGTATTATATTCGATCGTGCGCTTCATTAAAATTCATTGCTATTAGATTAGATTATAATCAGTAGTAATATCCCAGTTTAATCAGACTAATGCTAATATCAATCAATCTACAATAATGAATAAATCCGAGTAAAAAATTAAACGATCGACGCTGCATAATTACGGCGAATCGGTGGAGCACTGCAGCCGATAGCCGAGAGCAATAAGAAGCGCAAGAAAGAGCAAAGTTGCAGTAACTAGCGGGCCCCCTCGGCATATTCGTACCGGAATTAACGATCCGCGCCTAACTCTTCCGTCTCTTTTCGCCCCGGCAAGATTCTACTCCGAAGAATCCTCCGTGGAATACGTACACTCTGGCTTGCGGAGGCACAAGGGATGCGAGAGAGTGAGCGCAGAATTAGAGGGCTGCTGCTGAAGAGAAGACTCTGAATTTCGAGGATGAGGTATGAGGGAAAAATTGGACTTGCGTTCGACCGTAACGTGTGTTAAGTTTGCTTTGATCGACTTGTTTTCTCGAAATAAGTCGAATTACTGCAATATTCTTCTTTTATATAGTCTCGATTATTCGATAATTTCCTCCAACAGCATTAAAATAACACTCGGCCAATAAATTCCCTGAGTTTATCAATCTCTTCCGCATCCAGTAGCGAAATATGCTCGAGCAGTAGGTACTACAATGTTGCACAAGTGGAAAAAAAAGTCTCGGAAAAGTCGCTCATCGCAACTCTGCGGTTTCCGATACATAAAGACCGACCACTTGCTTCGTAATTTCATGCTCTCGCTGTGTGAAGCCGATGCGCGGACAAACTCCATTAACTGCTTAACGAACCGCAATTTATTGCGTTATAAACTCTTGCTCGCTCACCGCCACCGCCACCGTCTACTCTCTTTCGCATCGGCTCGTGAAAGCCGATTTTACGAAAGTATAAGGAGTCACGACGAGTTTCGCTTCTTTTTTTTTAGAGGCTTATCTGCTTCCTGCTGTACACAAGTGTTGGGTACGATGCTTGTAGTTTCGCTGCGGTTAGCGGTATTTTAAAAACACGCGCAGTATTTACACCGTAGTTGAACTGATGATCGAGGCGGTGAATATTGGTTTTAAAGTTGCTTTTACGGGGAGCCTTGTTTGTTGGATTAAATTATAATGGTATAACATTCTCAGAAGTATTGGATACTGTTTATAATCAAAGAATTAGGCAACACTCTACCATCACATCAAGAGACTCGAAGGGTAGTATCGGAAAACTTCGAATCTGAGCTCGAAGGGAAAGCTCACTGGGAGTATTTTGATGAGTCGCTGATATAGTGTAATTCCAAGTATTCCTGTGGCAAACCAGTGTAAAATCGAAAGCTGCATTGAATTTCTCGCGGTTTTCTTGCAAAACTCAAAATTGTCTCCCTTCACCACACCACCCGTGCTTCGAATAATCTAAGGCAGTTTCAATAATGTCTCAAGATTAACCGAAGGTATCCTTCAGTAGAGTTTGTCAGCGTAAAGTCAGCCAATCACCAGCTCTCCACTTGATTAAACCTACCTATACACTAGCAGCAAATCCGAGCCCACTTCATATTCCAAAACGATGCACGAACTCTTCTTAGAGATCCCACAGCGGACGACACCTTCATAAAACGCCTACGGGTCTCGAGGTATGAAAGCCGCGCGCGCGTCATCTGAAGAAGAAGCCAGCACGCGCGCGCGTATCCGCGAAATTTAATATCGTTCTCTCTCTCTCTCTCTCTCTCTCTCTCTCTCTCTCCGCGTGTATACACTTCGCGAGTGAGGCGCGCGAGCTTAATTGCCTTCCACGAGCACCCGTCGCCTTCCTCCCGCATGGCTCGACGCTTTGGAAGGAGGCTCGGTATTTTGCCTTGGCTGCTGCTGCTGCTTTTCGGCAAATCCGCTATCTTGACGATGCAGTGCTCAAGGGGGTAGATAAAGACTGCGCGAGGATGCCGGAGTCCTTTGCTGTGGCCTCTATCTCGCTTTATTCTGTATACATCCTCAAAACATAATTAAAATTTTCTAATTAAGAATTTCGATAAGGGAGCTGCAGCGCGCCGAACTCCCGTCGAGCTTGCTCAAGGAAAATGCGCGGCCGCCCCTCTCTGCCATTCGTAGTTTCTTGAGGGTTTTCCGAGAAAGCTTCTGCTGCGCTCTTCTGTCACCGGTGCTGGAGTTTTCGAGAATCTTTTGAATCCGGATCTTGATGAATTTTCTTTCTGCGCTCGAGATATCTAATCTAGACACTTCAAAGCTATTGTTAATACACTCCACGCGGCGAGTGGGTGAAAACCACGCATTCGTGCCGAAAGCTCGAACAAAGAGCGCAGCGGGAGATTTTAATTCTTATACTCGAGTCAGTCTGGTGCACTTCTCAGTTCTCGTAAGAGAAATTCTCCCGCAGAGGGTCAAGCCACGGAGGGAGCGAGCTTGCAGCGAGAGCATCGAGTCGTCGATAGCGTAGCTATATATACTCTGCCTGCACCTGACCGCACTGTTTACCAAATTAACGGATCCGAGATTGCCGGCAGCTTGTTTCCGCCGAGTCTCGGGAGAGTTTGGCCAAGGCGCTCCGATGTCCATTTGGCCCCGTAGCTCTCGGACTTATATATACACACGCGCTAGTTTAGTGCGTTGCCTGCGCACCAAATACCACTGCCGCCTGTGGCTTACGACTGCTTTTGTTTGTATTAAGCAAACAATTTTAGACGCGCTTCGCGCGCGCGCGCAGTTATAGCATTAGCGGCCGAAGCAATAGGCCAAACAAAGCAGTTTTAGCACTGGTATAAGTACACCACTATATCTAGACTCGTGGTGCATATTCTTATGAGGGGAATGGAAAAGTGCCTATGCGCCACCTATTGTCACCTACCACAGACACTAACAATAAGAGATTAGGTGGTGTCAAAGGGGTTCGCGAAAGGGCTAGTCCAAAACTTGTAGTGTGCGCTTCTCTGCTGGGTGCCCAGTAAATATCGATGCTCTATCAAAATCCCGGAGTATACGAGCGCCGAATGGTTGGCCCGAGGTATACGAGCACTGAGCGATTGGCCCTATGACGGAGTGGGGCAGACCACGCCGTCGAGCCTATAAAAGCTCTCGATCAGCTCGCAAGAGCTAGAAGATATTTGGCGCTCCAAGGGCAAGGTGCTCGAATGAACTTAATCGGGACATCACCCAGAGTCGTCACACAGGGCCGTCTTCTCGCCCGAAACACCGAAGCAACCATCCTCCGCATTACGAGAACGGAGAGGACTTCGTCGCAATACTTCACCACGTCAAAAGAACGGGGAGGATTCATCGAAATCAGACATCCGCACCATGACTGGAGTGGAGCATCATAAAGAGCAGCATTGCCAAGAGCCTCACCATCAACCTACGCTTAACATCGAAAACGACCATCGACCCCATCATCAGCATCAACAGGAGCAAGAATATGTAGAGTGAGTGAGTGAGTGAATGGCAAAATTAATTTCGTATATCCATCGTTAGGGAACCGCAGACGTAAGAATTTTCAAATAAACTAATTTTAATTCTAAACATTTATGTAGTCATCCAACACTCAATTCCCTTCCAAAACCGCTTTTCTATAAAATATACTAAAAACTGCTTTCTTCTGGTCTTTTTATCAAACTATTTCAATTTTCACTTTTTGAGGTTAGGAATTCAAACATACGCAGACGTTGTGCGGTAAAACGAACAGCCAATCAGAGGACGAATAGAATGATTACCATGTCTTTTTAAACTAGGACTGGGATTTGAAGATGATGATCATTATTTTTATGCCTATAGTTTACAAATCTTTCAAGCAGTAAATGACAAATTGAATGTTTTTCTATAATCATAAGGCTTTTATTTCGTCCTAGGACAAACCAATGTCTATCTGATAAAGCATAGCGCCAAATCAGTTGGCGGCGTTTTTATCTATGATCTGCGAATCCGTGCGAAATTAAAAGAAATAAAGCTCTTCGGATGAACTGAATAGGTATTTTTCAAAAGAAAATCCGAGCCTTTTTCAATGACGATCTGGCGATGTAACCTTTTAAAATGCAACGACACACCGGGCTCGCTGGGAAGGATTTGACCGATCGAATTCAGGGAACATTCGCGGATTGCGGTATCGAGGCGGAACTTTGATGGATTTGAGATGATACATGCATTGAATGCAGCCCCACCGAAGGGGGACGGGAGCTGACTATCGATTTTTCTCGGTCCGTTAACGAAGAACGAGGCGCGTGGATTTATGCAATTTCGTTTTTGAATTTCAAAAGCTCGGAGCTTTGACTTTTTTTCGCGCGTCCTCCCTCTCTCCCTCTACGTACACGAATTTGTAAATCCGACCCGAACACGAACTCGTTTTATTTTCCGATTGAAAAAGCTATACACTTTTGAATCCGCTACACCGAATTCTCCCCTTTGAATCTTCCCGCGGTAGTAATCAATAATCAGACATCAGCAGTGTATAGTTACACACAATCACACATACGTAGGTATACATTCAAAGGCATTAACGTCACAGGCCATTTCAATTTCGCAGTAGGTAGTCGAACTTGCTCCGTTGCGCTATCATAAGAGTATAGGAGAGGTAGTAGCCACGGTACAGGCTTTGGGATTAACGCAGCTACTCTCTGTGTCTCTCTTGTGAGCACAGCGGGATAACTGAGATTCCTGCATCCGGAGTCGAAGCTCTGAGCTTGCAACCAATTCCGGGCCGTTGCTGGCCTTGTCCGCTCTCGAAACTAAGTAAGGACCCCAGCAGCAATCCCGCGGTAACGCGACGTGCCTCTACTATCTACGTGTAAGCCGTCGAGTTAAACTCATCGCGGAATTCTATACACGACGAGACGGAAAACTCATGCTCTGTGTATACGCTATCAAGTTTTTGTTATACCGATTTATTTTTTGGTATCGCGTGAAAGAGAGAAAACACAATCCAATCGTTTAAAACACACGTATATATCTCGCAGAAAATCAATCAGAGCCGACTGATTAAATCCCCTTTGTTATCCATTACACAAAAAGTAAGCTCGATAAAGCTCGTATACTCCTTCATTTCTAATTATTTCATTAAACGAAAAGTCTGATTGTGTTTCAGGAAAGTTCGAGGCTCTCCGAGCGTGCGGCCGGAAAAAAGGAAAATCGAATTTTATTTTGAATAGCTCCGGCAAGCGCAGCGCTATAAATGAAATGCCATGATTGGTGTTTATCAATGCAAACAACGCTCGTTCGCTTGGAACGTTAATCACGGGCATTGACGGTTAAACCGCAGAAAATTCGCCGTTTCGCGCGCGGATTCTCGTCCGAGGCGAAATTGCCGATTAAAAGTCAATCTCAGCCCAACAAAAATTCTCCCCGCGCGCTCGATTTCTCCATCAATCCCGCCGCCGACGAGATAACGAGAAACGAAAACAGTCTATTTTCGAATGAGAGTTGTCGCTCGTTTTTTTTTTTTTTTTGTTTTCGCGCTGTTACACACGCATCCCTTTTAACCTATGCAATGCTTCCCGCAAAAATCATCCAGTGTGACGTTTGACTGTGAGTACAGAGAGGAGAAAATTGAAAAAGTAGACAAAAAAAAAAAAAAAAAAAAAAAAAAAAAANTTGATAAACACAAAGGAGGAAGCTGTCATAGCGAACGAGATTTTCCGGGACTCCGAGTACGTCGGCTTGTACTTCTCAGCCTCGTGGTGTCCGCCCTGTCAGACGTTCCTACCACGGCTCAAGGCAATGCACGAGGAGGCGCAGTCGCGACGAGTCAAGCTCGAGATTATATTCGTACCCTCAGACTCGGATAATCAGCGGATGACGCGGTTTTTCCTCGAAAATCACGGGCTCTGGTAAGACAGTCTTTGTCCCTCTGTATGTACGCGCGTCAGTCGTGCGCTGATAAATTGAATTCCATCGGAAAAAGGTATGCCCTGCCCGTCGGTTCGCTGGCAGTCGAGCTCAGAAGGAAGATGCAGATTTTCTCTATACCCAGCTTTATTGTTCTCGGTAACAAGGGCAAACTCGTGACGCGTAATGGAAGGGAGGATTTGGAAAATCTTGAGGATCCGCTCGAGACCTGGTTCGGCTCCGATACAAGGAAAACTGAATCCTAAATCAGGTAACGCAATGTAGGATAATAATAACTATTCGAAGCACACGTTATCCCCTTGGCAACGCGTGGATCTTCTCTCCAACTTTCCGCCTTCAACTCGTCAACTCGACTCGGAGCTACTGCCTGCGACGATATCCTGGTCTTTCTTCTCGACACGCGCGCGAGCTACACTACTCGGCTTCTAATTAGCGATCGCTAATTGCTCCCTGCGCGCGTTGTCTCTCCTTGTATAGTTGCGATTACCGGCGGACGCTCGCACCTTGGAAATTAAACTTTCCAAGTGCGTGCGAGGGGCAATTAATTAGAGATGTTTACGATGTATAACGAAGAGAGAGAGAGAGAGAGTGAAGTTTGGATTTATGAGGATTATTATAAAATGCTACTCGCGTGCGATAGGGGGGAGAGAATCGACGATACGATGATGAGAATTTAGGGCCGCCGACAATGTGCGGGAAAACGCGAGCGAGCTTATCGAGCCGTGTTTTACGATTAAGGGAAAAAGCGATCCGCGGAGGGGTTTTAACGGGGAATTATGCATGTGGGCGAGGGGTTACGAGCGCTGAGGGATGGTGAACTCGATTTGTAAAAAATCAAATTTGAAAAATCCAATTATTATCAAAAGGTGTGCCGGATTTTTGTTTGGAGTTCTGTGTGAGATTATATTTATTTTTATCGATGACTTTTTATTTTTATGAAGAGCCATCGAATTTACGCTAAAAAGTTACATTTTTTTACAATACAAACAATTTGATAAGCCTCCTTTTCAAATATTTAATACTTTGAACAACACACACATCGCAGCTCCACACTAGTTTGAAAATAACGAACGATTAAAAATTCCGCCGAAACGTAATCGATAACCGAGCATTATTATATCTGCGTTCGACATTCGAAAATTCGCCTGTCATCGAGATCTGCCACTTGCACATAGAGACAGCGTATTCCCAGCGTCCCCTCGAGACATCGAAGCTTCCTGTTAGCTGGAAAAAAAAAAAAAAAAAAAAAACCAGCCGGAAGCTCGCAACGGATTTTACACTCTTTGTTCTCTTTGTGCCGTCGACTAAGGGGAGAAGGAAAAAAACGCGGTGATTATTTTATTTATACAGTCGGATACACGCTAATGACGGTAAGCATCGGACGATGATAATAATAACAGCAGCAATAACAATCGGCCGCCTGGCTAAAGGGAAAAACTTTTTTGCCTCGTTATCTGCCAGCCGATTCGGGGAGCTTTTGCTTTTGAAGTCGCGCGCGCGCAGGCTTTCTCTTTCCCCGGCTCGATCGTCGCTACTGGCGACGACGACGACGACGACGCTATCGTTACAGAAATCGAGCAGCTATTGTTTCCCGAAGCTGCATTCAGTACTCGCCGAGGCTGTTTCGGGATGAACGGACCTGACGCTCGAGATAGGCGGAGAAAGATGGGCGGTAAAGAGATAGATGGGGTGGTTTTGAAGGCATAAGGGACAATATATCTCACGCGCTAATAGTTTGTTTTGATTTTACCTCGCGGATTTTTTACGAGAACTCGATACAGGTGACGTGACTCGCGTTTCAACGAGTATTATATACAGGCGTTCGTTTGAAGTATCATTGCGGAGTGAAAACGAAATTACTGCTGTTTGAAATGACACACCCCTTCGCGTTGGCAACATTGCATACCATTGACAACGTCGAATAAGACCATTGATTTATTTCCACGCGCAATCAACCAGATACTGTTATAGACGTATTTTATTTTGAAATAACGTAAATTTCGGGGCAAATCAAATAGCGACGACCGAAAATCAGGAGCCTGTGGATTTTCGATCTGTCATTTCATCTCGCTGCGTCGATGCGCGCTCTGCAGTCGGATGATAGACAAATATTCCGACTGTAAATATTGCAAGAGGAATGCTTTTACCAAAATTAAAATAATTTTCCTCGATCTTGTCTTTTTTCTTGTTCCTCGTGAATTCGTGCTTATGCTCAAAATCAATACACATCGACAGCATTAACCCACATATATTTTCGCAACCTTTACCGAGCGCAACGCATCGCAGAGTCCGCATAATCAATCGATTCCCCAATTACCCCATCCATGCACGTCCACGTCGCGGCTCTCACACAAAATAGTTCTCTCCCATCTTCCCATCCCTATACACGCAGAGAACACACGGCCAGTCGCTTAATCTGCTTGCATTGCGCGGCCAGCACACACTGTCTGTTGCACTTTGAAACCATTACTGGCGCGTGCAGCAGCAGCCTCAATTTGCTTTCTCGCGGCTGCTTGTTTTCAAAGGGAATTACCAGCTATAAGGATTGACAGGTCGCCGCGTTTGATGGCTCGAGAGGGCCGGCATCATCGGATGATGATGACCTCGCGCGATAAGCGCACAGTGTACACGATGCTTTTTGCTGCTTTGTATACGTCGTGCGATTGCTAACTGATACTATGCGCAGTTGTTGTTGGTGTAAAAGGAATTTTTTTTCAGAGTGTAGGGGTGGGAGTATCGATTCGGTGGTGTGTGATTGATTATGCGCGCGGATTATTTTATCCGGTTCGTTCGAGTTATTGGTCGAGTACTTTCGCGTTTGATGGAGAAATTTCTGTCGTGTTGCTGAGTTTTTTTTAAGTTGGGATAAAAGTTCGAATCACATTTTTGCCTGGAAATTAATTAACAACAACGTACGCACACCTCTAGATAGAGAATTCAATGTTTTGGAACATCAAATCCAGCAAACACGGCAACTATTGATAAAGGGGTTATTGATTTTCTGTTCTACATACAAATGCGAACTCTCGGTGTTATTTATTATTTCGTTTGGTAATCAAAACAAGACTCCATTTGTTTTATCAAACCTATTCACCGCGGGGGCCATTAGTTTCGAAACGCGAGTCAGAAAACGAATACAATAAAATCAAAATAACTGATGGGAAAAAAATGGAACAAGCTGCGTAATGAAAATATATGTAGAATAACGAGAACGAAAGCAAACATCAGAGTGAACAAAAGGTACATTTCACTCGAAGTTAATGATACCTTGATACCCGAATCGAATACAAATTTTTTTTCAACAACAGAACATCCTACCGGTGAAACGTACATGCCACAAATAAACAGCCGGTTGGACAGGAAAAATACGGTAGCAAACAAATAACAAGCGCAAAGAAAAAAATATGCAAGCTCGCGAGTATAGAGGGGAAGGACGAAGCATAAAGAGGGAGAAGATTAACCGGGCGATCGTGAAATAATTATTGGCTGAGCGGGCTGACGCTGCGCTTTAATCGGACAATTATAGCCATTGCGTCAACTGTCCTCGCTTGTTATCCGCACGCGCTTTTGCAGCCGAGCAGAAATTCTCTCTCCCTCTCGTCCTGTTGCTGCTACAGCTACTCTCGTCGTCCTCTTCTTTCTCTCTGCGTAGCTGCTGCTGCTATTCTATCCTCAACTCTGACACATTTCCCGATGTTTTCGCGAAACTTGAAGCTGCCTTACACGCTGCGTCGTTAAACTTGTTAGAAACTTGCCCCGCGGCCAAATTGTCTTGCTAATCAAATTGAAATAAAGCGCGAGCGCGAGGGTGCACGGGATTTTCAAAAGTTGTAGTTGCTTTATTATACATGGGATCTATTATCTTTGAATTTGTATCGTTTCGCATATCGAGTTCTTGAAATTTTAGTTGATATTGTAAGGTTTGATTAACTGATTTATTTCATCTCACCGAACTGGAATTGGTTGTTTGATAGGTTTGTTTTTTGATTCGTCAACTCACCTGTAACAGAAAAATGAAATTCATTTATTAGTTTTTATTTAATGAAAAATTAAAAACAATAAAAAGACACGTTGTTCTCACAGACCGAGGAGATCAGAAAGAAACAAAACAACAAAAGTCGCAATCCCGAGAGCAAAATTATCGATTTGACCCTCAACGAGGGTAACTGTATATAGGCGCAACCCTCGTCAGTGTCGAAAAGCCAATAGTAATTTTCGGGGGGCCGACTGCAGTCAGGTTTGTGCGCGGGACAATTCCCCGCGATCAACAATTCCGCTTGACGACCGATTGGATGCATTTTTTACAAGTCGATGCGCTCGCGCTCTCTTCCGTCTGCGTCATTAATTTTCCAGGGGAACGATGCAGTAGCGGCAGAGTCAGTCATTCGCTTGTTCGCTGTGCGAACTGTAGTGTGTGGCTTATAACTAAAAATCGAGTGTTTTAGTCACCGGTGGGGAAACACATTTCATTTGTACGAGTTGTGTGTGTTTCATCAGTGTTAAGTAGAAGCGTTTGGTAAGAGGTTTATGCAATTTTTGTCCGATTGTAAACAATAAAAACAAATTCGTTTATACACGAATCATAAAAATCTTATTACTCCTCCTTTGTGCAATCAAAGGCATCAAAGAAAAGGAACTCATTACTTATGTGATCCTATACAGAATTATTCCAGTCACATAGATTCTTCTCGTACCTTCCTCCTGTATTCCATAACACACGTGCGAGACCCCCGTTGCTTTATTTTTCCGCGCACGCGAATGTATCCATTTATCGATAATTCAACGAGCCCATCAATTAGCGACCGTCAACTGGGCTCCTCGATTATTACGAGGATTACTTTCCAATGTTTTTGCGAGCCGAGGTGTCCACTGCACACGTCCGCAGCTCTCTGGTTTGCTTCTCCTTGGAGCAGCAGGATAGGTATACCTACGTGCATCATGTTCTTTTTACCAAAGAATCGCTGATTAAATGTCCAACGATTTCAGTCGCGCTTCGTGCGCAGTTGTAGCATAAATGGCCGAAGTAGCATGTCGAAACAAGGCAGTTTTAGCATTGGTGGCACAGCGCTATATCTATTAGACTCGGCACGCATGCTATCATGAGAGAAATGCAAAAGTGCCTAAGTGCCACCTATTGTCATTTACCATAGACACCAAGAGTTTAGGCGGTGACGAAATGGCTAGTCCAAAAGTATTTTGCTCTGAAAGTTGATATCGCTCTAGCGGTCCACACGTACGTAGCTATGATAAGTTTTATTTAGACTTGTAAAAGTGTTTTTATCACTTGCATATTAGTATTTTTAAATCAAATTTTGTTTTAAAAAAGATCGCTCAATTTCCTCAAATATCACTTTTTATAAAATAAACAGCTAATCACAGATGGCAAATAGATTGATAACCATGTCTTTTTTAGAGTAGGATAAATTCAGCGTTAAAGTTTGTTTGTAACCCTTTTTTTATTCCACGAAAGAAAACAACTTCTTTACCAAGCTTCACAACAACTAATCAACATTAGCATAATGTCCTGTCATTCTGCTATCATCACAATTGATTGCGGAAATGTTTCGTCCCGTTTGAAAGTTTAATTCCATTGTGCAAATTAAAAATCGATCCCTCTACCTCCATACCCTTTTCACAAACAATATCAATCAATTTCCAAAACATCCGACTCGCCAAAAGAATTCACCGAAAACATCGCTCCTCCATAATATCGGAACTTCCAGTCATCAAAAAAAGCTCGCTCTCCATTCCAACTTTCAGCGGAGGCAGTTCAGCCGTCGAAATATAAAATTACGCTTCCCGCTTGGCAAAGCCACAAAAGAAATTCCATTAAATTTCCCGACTAGCCATCGGAGCTCCAACGACTGCCATTTCAAAGCATACAACACACCGCATCCAAATTCTCGCGTTGAATACCCATCCACGGTCCATCTGCCCTCTCTCTCTCTCTCTCTCTCTCTCTCCCCTCGGAATACCACCCCATCATCGAAATACCTTGAACGAAATTGAATTTTCGAAAACTTGTATATTTATCCGGCATTCCGCGCGTATCCTCAACGCGCATATCCCTGGCGCACAATCCGCGCGATCTATCGATGTCTGCGGTTGGGAAAAAAGGGGATTCCCATTGCGGAAGGGGGAAAGGGAGAAACAGCAAAACTCTTCGGCATTTAGCCGGTCGAGCGAATTTTTCGTGGCACAGTTACGCGTCGTTAGAGCTGCGGAACTCGCTCTCGAAGACGATACATCATCCGCGAGCAACGCACGGACTTGTCATACATCCTGGGAAAAGTTCTTGTGATGATGGACGGTATTTTTCGCGTGGGAAGGTGCATACGTGCGATTGTCGAGAGTTGAGGGAAGTCGAATTACCTCCTCGAGTGAGCTGCTTCTTTGTTCGGCGCTACGCACGCGCGAACATGCGTATTGCTTTGTATACTTATCAATATACAATTATACGTGCGGTTGGTATGAAAGGGTAGTTTTTCCAGATCGACGAGGAAAACGAGAGGTGCGTGGGTTGGAATGAGGCTGATTGATTTTTGTCCATCGGGTGACTTGTTGCGTGGAAGTCATCGATTGGGAAACAGTAAATGCGACCAACGGATTTTTCTTTTTTTTTTATAAGTTGCTGCTACTCTACTGTACGCTTTATCGGAAATTCATTTTTAGAAAATTTATTTCGATACAAAAAGACTTTTATAGCAGGTATAAAAAAGATATTATTAAAACGGCTCTGCCACATGGCACGACATGACGACTTAATGGACGTTGTTTTAGATGGCAGCATTGAAAAAGTAACCGCACGTGAAATTCAATAAACCACGCTGTTGGTTCAGATCTTTCTGAAATATCAATAAACCTAGAAAAACACGGCGTACCGCAAACGCAGTAAAAATTTATTTTCGACTTTTATACGCAGAGTTTGATATCCGATGACCATTTTCAAAAAATGATTTCATTGGACTGCAAATACAATATACCGAAATTCCCACAAGAATCCACTCGAATTTTGCCGCGATAATAATCTCTTTGAACCGCCGACACTTTACAAAATTGCATCTCCACAACAATGACCTTCTAAATCCTAATTACTCATTCGGCTTTGTCGGACTGACTCAGACTCATCATAGCATGAATATCCTCTTCTAAAGATCTTCTGCGTACAACCAGTCCGGCAAGTGCTGCCACAGCGGCGGCGATATCGACCATTCTTTCCGCGAGCGTCCGGCTTCTCATCGCATCTTCCGACCACGCATTTTCCGCGAATGCCTTTTTACTTCTTGGCACGTGACACCCACGTCACAGTACGTGCCAACGACTTCGTCCACGTCTTTGTATGTACGTGTATACCCATATATACACCGCAGACTCACGTACGAGTGCAATCGTGCGGTGCAAAGGAGGGAGAGCGAGTCTTTAGCTGAAGTGTATTAATGACATCGCCCATTGCTTTATAATTCATTTTGCGTTCGCCCGCGCTGATTTATGACGTTCATTTTTTACTCGGCTAATTGTTTGCTGGGCGCGGGTCAGTAAACTCTCGGATGAGGAACGAGCGAAGGGACTTGGATTTTTTTCTTTTTTTCATTGTTCCTGGAAAGTAGACTAAACACGTGTATGATTTAGATTAGGGATTTATGCACTCGACTCTCTCGTAGTCGGCGTAAAGCTTTGTATCGGTGATTTTTATTTAGAGCTTGTATTGAAAAGGATGTTATACACATCTATTATGAATAACAGGTACACAGATTGCACGTGGTGAAGATATTAATAGCGTGTGTAATAAATACATATCGGGAAAATGGAAAAGCCGAGAGAATTATAGGTTCAAACGAGATGGGAAGCAATAGCTATAAAATAAAAGTGGATGTTCAATAATATCAGCTAACGTGTTGTTATCACACAAATGGAAAATCAGTATCGGAGCGGTAGCATGGAGTGCTGATACCTTTAGCTGGGGCTAGTATTATTGAAGTAGAATCTCGATTATTGGAGACGCTTGAAGCTGAAAGGAGCTTGCAGGCGGAAAACACCGATAATAATCCAAATAATTCGAGCTTTCAATTCTTTTCATTAGAGGGTTATTGCTGCCGTTATTCGGCGAGAGATAGAGAGGCCGATAGCACCAATTCCAAATACGTATTTACAGCTGGTTCTTTGACAATTTTTCGAAAAGTTCGAACAATCTAATCAACCCTGACCCATAGAAACTCGAGAAAAGCTCGCGTAATAGCACTCCAGCTCATTAATTTCCTCGAACTCGGTTTCTCTCTCGCGCTTTTCTAGCTTGCCAATCGAGAGTCATTGAGGCGCGAACTCTTGAGAAAAGACCGGCCACGCTTCTCGCATCAGCGTCAATCAAAGTCCTATATATACACGAGCCAGTGCTCTGCCATCATCTTACTCTCGTGCACATCTCGAGGCTTTCTCGAGTGTCGGGGGTATGGCACTTAGTCGCGGTTCGTTAGACGCCGAGATCTTGGGATACTTGAAATTTCGACCTGACGGCTATCAGAGTGTTTTACAATTTTCGCTCTGCTTTCGCTCTGCCCTACGGCGTAACGAGTGGTTTTGGGGCTTGGACGAGGAGGAAAACTTGCTTCAGGAGAGGAGCGATCGAAACTAATGCCAAGGTGGCAAGGTGGCTCATTGGAGAGTGATTGAGCGTAATGTAGGACATTGTTTGAGAAATTATAGTTTTCGAGCGCGAGGCAAGCTTGAACGCACAGTTCCGGGACAGACCTATCGGTCTCTTGTCTAATCTCAAACTCTACAATATACTTTTCTCATATCCAGTGCAAAGTTTTGTTCATTGACTTGTGTCTGTTCCCCTTATCCTTATCTTTAATAATACAAGCGCAAAATCTCTCGTTCGTACAGTGGTGACCCTGAGTTAGAATATGCAATCGTCGGGTCATCGCGTGTGTCGCCATTTTGAACGCCACGCGTAGCTCGGAACCATATACCACAAGATCCAGGCTAGTAGCAGTTATAACATGAGCGACTCGAGCAGCACATGCATATCAAGGCAGTTTTAGCATGGCTAGCACACCTCTATATACACATTCGGCGCGCAGATCGTAATGAGGAAAACGGAAAGTTTCTATGCGTCACCTATCGCCGCTAGTCAGAGTTTTGTAGCTTCTCGGACTCGGTACTACCTACTACCGATTCTGCGCGTTGCCCGCCTACCGTTGTTCTTTTTCCGTGTTAATGAATGTTGTCGAATTTTTTCTGTCGTCCAAAAAGTCAGAGAAGAAGCTTCCGTAATCAAAGATAATTTGCGTCAGTCTGACTGCTTGGCTATATGAAAAAAAGAGAGCAAAAAAAGGGAGGCGCACAGTTACGCAGCATTTAACGACGAAACGTCGATAATTGTGTCTTTATCGGCAATAAAGAGTGGGCTATTGTTGCGAACGCAGTAGGGTTTGATCGGCGAGCGTTAAAAGCCTGGTAATCACAGTAAATCAGCCGAAGCCTTTTACGAATCGAGCGAATTAAATAAAGAACTTTTCGAATTTTTCGAGCCGAAGTGCCGGTTGAATAAAATATTGCAACGTAAAAATTTTAATGTCCCGCGCCTCGCTTCTCTAAGTGCGACAAAAGTCCTTACACAGACGAGCTATTAATCAATCATCCCACAGAAGACCGAGCGCTTTTAATACTTTTTTCAAGACGGATCACTGAAATTCCGTTAAAAATCAAGAGCTAGTATCGAGGATTATTCCTCGCGAATCCGAAGCAATATCCGCAACGATTCATTAACGAAGACTTGACTAATGATCCAACGTGGAAACAAAAGCAATAAGCCGCAATGCATCGGTACAGCGAACCCTCCATAGCTCTGCGTTAATCGCTCGGTTCCTATCCCCGAGCAAGTTTTCGTCCAAAAGAGCACCGGATTTTCTCCCCGATTGAAAATAAATCAGGCGAGAGCTCGCGCGTAGATATTAGCCGTCAGAAAGTAGACGGGATCGTAAGTATAAGCTCGCGCGCGAATGACAGCAGAGGAAAAGTACTGGCAGCAGCAGCAGCAGCAGCAGCAGCAGCAGCAGCAGCGAACTTGTCGGCTAAATCGAGCGTATCGGCCAAGGGGTCGATTTCCCTCTAATCGACTTATGAGCCTGAGAAGCCTACGGTATAACGAGCGGTTAAGACCGAGAGAAAGAGAAGGAAGAGACGAGACTGAAAAGAAGTCGCGAATGAGAGGGAGGGAAAAGATGGAAGAGTCGAGTAAAAGAGCGTTTAGCTCTTGGGTCGAATCTGTTTCTGTCTCCTAATCCAATATTTCCTATTGTTTCAGCCCCGGACGAGGCGCGCTATCGTAAAAATGCAATTAAAGAGGGGTAATTAAGGCTTGCTCTGTGCCTTTTTTTGCCTCCTACTCTCTCCCTCTCGCAAACGGGATATATTTCGTTTAATTTTTATTTGATACGTGCGGTCGGGCTCTGGCTTTATTGAATTATTGCGCGCGCGGACCGTTCGGAATTAACGATTTATCAACGTTACTTATGCTTCCGCGTTTTCTGCCAGGAAATCGGGCATTATTGCCTTACCGACATAAAGCTACGCTCTAATACACGATTAATTATTGTTTCGCTTGTCACTGAAATTATACTCGTGGCTAATTAAGGTACCTCGTCGATAACGCTTCAAGTATTACATTTTATGTTTCTCCTGTAAAAAATTTGTTTTCTTCCTATTCATCCCCGGCAGCTCATCATTGACATTCTCATGCTTAATGCAAAGAGAAAGAAACGGGGTAGATATCCCAAGACTCTTTTTCACGGGTGCGGTAAACAGATGCTCGAAGGCACGTACGTGCGAGGGATTTGCGACTGAGTAGAGGCGCCGGCTGATTATGGTCTCTGGTCTATATAGCGCCGCGACGCTTGATTTGCGATTCGGTCCGTTTGAATTATTCAAGAGAACTTTTTCCTCCTTTCGCGCGTGTCTTCCGCCCGGTATCATCGGCTCGTTTTTGCGACGAGGCCGACAAGCGAGATACCGCCGAGAGCGAATCTCTTTGATGAGGTGCGGGACGTGTACAGATCGAAGTACGATGGCTGTTTAGAGATTCTTGAGTTTTTATCTTCACGTTCCTCCACTGAAAATCTGACGGTTTACACGTTACTCCGTTACAAGACATGCCGGAGAAAAAAAACTAAAATCTACAATTACCGCAATTATTTATAACGAAGCTCGACAAAAAAAAATCCAATTAGACACACTCGCACTCCGGCAGGTCGACTCAATCTCCTCGAAGAAACTCCTCAGCCCGACGTCTCTCTCTCTCTCTCTCTCTCTCTCTCTCTCTCTCTCTCTCTCTCGCTAATTTTCTCTCGCAGCGGGAAAATACCGAGTGAGAGAGAGAGAGGAGTAAATCGTCACGCGCAATTACCCAGTCTCGGGACGAAACTGCCAATCAGACGCGGGAGCATTGGCCCGCCGATCCATGCATCGGCTTCGCTAGATACACAAAGAGATCATTTACATGCAAATAACGCGAGGCGAAACGAGCCGGCAAGCGAGTATAGACATCAGCCTTTCGCGGAAGCGATGCTGCAGGCTCGAGTGGGACTGGTCAGTTGTTGCTTTAAGGAGATGACTGCGATGCTGACTAAGACTGCGTGCGATGTGTGTGTTTTTGGGTGTAAATGAAATTGTTAATACACTTTTTTCAAAGAAGTCAACGTTGTTTGCGAGAACTCATCAGACAGAGCATTTTTTTTAACGAATACAGTTAAACTACAGTTACTCGCTACTACTTATTGTTACAGTACATTTTCTTTACGTCGTTGCGAGCGCCGTTGCGTTGCTTTTACTACACTTTTTCCATTTACGGCGGTATAAACTCTGCTAACGTTTTTTGCACCGACGTGCTCTTAGCTTATATTTTTCAACTTACTTTTTCTTTTCGAAGGCACATTTGGCTTATTTTCTTGTTTTCCTTTTTTTCCGTTTCAACTCTAACTCTTTAGCCTTCTTTTTCTCGTGTTTCCCAGTTTTCACCCTTGCTCAGCTCCTCTGATTTTGGTCTTTACCTGTGGGACTCTTATGCTCTATTATCGTTAGACAACGTATACAGCGCTGCAGATTACACAGCTTTCAGTGTAAGTGTTTTCGAGAGAAAAAGTTCAGAAGAAGGGAAGCCATTACCTAATTCTCGCTTGATATAAAAAAGAAACAGCTCGCGACGGAAAGCGCTAATTAATTAACCCACCTCTCACAATCACGCGTACATTTTTAATAAAACATAATTAAAAGCCCGCATTCGATCAAAGTAATCAACGTAATATTTAACGCGAGAGTACGTCACCTGTAATTACAGAAAAAAAACCAGAAAGCATCACTCATTTCATCGCAAAAAAATCAATCCTCTCACCAAAGGAACACCGCAGTAGTGCGAGAATGACTTGGCTCTCGGATTGATCGAGTCTACGTCTTCTCTTCTAAACTCATTCATTCTGGCGACGTTTGGCACATTGGTGGCACTCGACGTTAATTAAGAGTAATTGCACCGCACGAGCTATACCTATACCTATATACACACAAACAGCGTCCATACGTTTGCAGTGCCGTCGATGGTGTTCGCGCGCGAGCAATCACTTAATTTTAAAGGCCGCGAAATTCGAGCGAGGATTACAATACCACCGCGAGAGAACAATAGGTGTGCATCGGCGAAACGAGGATTTAATCTTTTAAGGTCCAGCGCAGGCTATACTATACGCGTACGTGCGTTGTAACCGAATGGAACATTTGCGGACCGGCTATACGTTTGTTACGTAAGGATCACAAAGGGCTATGGTGCAGTCTTGTAAACAATAAGCGAGAGCTGGTTTTAAGAGCTTTCATTGTGCTTGCGTAGGAGGGATGAATGCATTGCTGCTTCTTTAATAAATTTCTAACGACCGTTTCATTTACTCTCCAGTCGTTTAATGAGGGTTCGAGTAAAAACGGTAGAGAAAAAACGTTCACAGGAAGGAAGCAAAGTGATTGGTAGAAATTGCAATCAAAGAAATAGCTCATGCTCTCCCTCTCGAGCTTTTTAAGAAAACAAGCTTGCGACACTCAATCAAGAAATGAAAAACGTCAAGCGACGAGTAATGCGCGTATTAAAAGTCGAGCAAATTTCGCGCGAGATATCACTCAGACTCGTCTAGGAGTATACATCCCGAAGGGTTTTCAAATCGCGGAAGTAGTCGCTTTAACGCGTACATCGCGTTCCATTTGTACCGACGGGAATACCCGCGACACAGCTCAGCCCGTCGCGCGACTATCCGAATTTCGAGAAGCCGAACCTCCTGAGAATATATATTGCCGTCAGTCAGTGGACAAGTTGAACAGAAGAGTAGCGGTAGCCCTGCCTCTCGAGAAGTATATGCATCACACGCATCCACGAGACAGACGCGCGCATTTAAACGTCACGTTACACGTGTGTTTACGAACTTTTAAAGTTTCGCGCTCGCACTTCCGGTGAGCTTTTTCTTTCTCTCTGGAGATTGAAACTGCCCCTCGCGACGCAAACAATATTGCTAAAAGTGGCATAGACTGAAAAGAGAGAGAGAAACGTGCTTGCAACGAAGCCACGGAATGAAGTTGAAGTCGTCGCGCGCAAGTGTCGGGTCGGCTCTATTTTCGGCGCGACTTTCGAAGTCGTGCTCGAAATACATACTCAAAAGTACGCCGGAGAGCGTTAGTACCAGCGGTTTACATTCGCGGAACTAATAAACCCCGACATTCTATCGGACTAAAGTTAGAGCCTCGTCGTATGTGTGATCTTGCAGACGCGTTCGATTATGTAAACGGCCGCGTTGGGGCCCCGTAAATATCCTTTTACGCGAGCTTTATGCGACGAGCGATTTTTTCCTCGCAAATATTTACCCAGAAGATTACGGCTCACGAGAAAAACGTCAGTTATTCCACGCACTTATGCGTATTATAATTATTATTTGAATATAGTTCGTTAGACGCGCGCATTCGTATAACCCCCTAACGCTTTATATTACCAGCTAGCTAGCTAACGCTCTCGCGGGTTAATTAGCGCGATTCCTGCGTTATACAGAGTCCAAAGCAAATACAAGTCGCACAATTAAATCGTCCATAAAATAGCCTAGATTTATATGCTTTCTCTCTCCCCCGATGCAAACGTCGGCCGCTGCTTTACAACCGTCTCTGCCTCTGCCACCCAAGAAAAGCTCTCTCGTGTGTTTGAAGGAAAAGAAAGGAACGATTCCGCAAATAGGCCACTTAAAGCCGTCGAGACAAGTCACGTAATAAGACGCCAGCGCGCGCGCATACACCTGGCTATTATCGCATGTAACGATCGGCTGCGGGGGCGACAAATACAAATTAATTAATAACGTCCATAAACAGCCGGGCGCCGTCGCAGAGCGCGACGTTAGTTAATACCTGGTAAATTATCCCTCTCTTTGCTCCTGCATACTTGCGCAAAGATCATTAATTTATGCGGCGGGCCTCGGGGGCTGCTGCAGTAGTAGTATCGCCCCCTTTTCTCGCTCCCTGCGATAGGGAATTACTAACCGGGTGTGCTATGTGCCGCTGGTATTTATTCTACTGTTCTAGATCTTTCGCGCGTGGTTTATGGATGCTCGTTTTGCAAAAAAAGCTTTTCTATCGTAACACTGTTGTTGTTGGGGTTTTTTTAATGCGTCCGAAGCGATTACTTTTTATACACATATAGTCAAACGGCCTCACAGCATAAATAATAGAAAACTCGTTTATCACGGGGCATAAATCCAAACGGTTGTGTGTATTAATCACCGTAAATATAAACAGCCTTATTATTCCGCCAAGTTACGACGTCGTCCGAAGTGTAATGTAGCTACCGGCCAAGACGACTGGCAATTAATAAAAGTCGCAATAAAAATCGCATTGAAAATACACGCGGCCCGTAAATGGCCGTATACAAACTCCATAACCCCCAGCAGCAGCAGCAGTTTGTTAACAATAATTAATTAACCAAGGCCGTGCGGAAGATTCCAGAAGTATAGCGCAGGTGCACGAGTCGAATACAGGGAGGGGCGTTTTTAAATTTACGGTTAAGGCCCGGGCTGTATAATTCCCGTATACACACAGGGCTAAACTCCATAGAGTAAGGGTTAATATAACCGGCGCATACACTGGCTTTCTTCCCTTTACGAGCTGCTCCAGGAGAGTCCTTTGCGCTGCGCGCGCTACAAGGGGATTATTACGGACGTAACAATGAGAGAGCTGGCTACGCTGTAAGCTGGTGAGTATAGAGGAGAAGCACTGATTTGCCAGTGCGAAGTAGCCACTCGACGCTTATATGTATACACTCGTCTCTCTCTGTCTCTCTCTCTCTCTCTCGAGAATGTTTCATTAACACGCGTGTAGGGTCGTTGTTGTGTTGTTGTTGGGTTGTGATAGTGCTTGGTGGGTGTGATTTGATAGAATTGATTTTTGGCTTTTGTTGGAAGAAAATTTCATACCAAGTGAAGTTGCTTGCTTTTGTGAGTACGTGGTGGAAGATGACTTACCTGTAACAGAAAAATGAAGAAAATATTAGGTTCATAGTCTCAACCTGCGAATTTTCTTTAAAATTAACTCGACCTCTTAACAATTTACCGGAAGCGAACGTACAGCGTCTCAGATATTAATTAAGCTTGCTCACCCGACTCGCGTATCATCGCGTGAAAACGTTAAAATTCACTTAACACTCCTATTTCCGCCTCTCAGCATCGCGCACAGAGCAGCTTTCTCTTCCTCGGAGACGCGCAAGCGTGAGATTGAAATATCTCGTGTAACGAGTATAAGCATACACACAGGACTGCATATCGCATCCATTCGTTAGGCACGCAACGAAGGAGAGCAGAACTCGTCGCGCAAGCTCGAGGGCTGTAAATCAAAAGACTCTGCCTTTCGCGGTGATATCGGCCGCGGAAAGTTACGCAATGATATTCCCTCTCGCCGATCTTCCTTGTGTCGCTGCTATGGTCGCGAGCTTAATGCGTCTGCGAGAAGCCGTTAAGAGGCCGTTCATACCGAGCGAGCTTCTAAATTAGATTCGTCGTCCGAGCTTTAACGCTGACTCTGCCGAGAGTCAAAAGACGCGACGGTCGAGAGGAAGCAGCGGAATTCTCGTACTGTGCATCGTGAGAAAATCTTGACGGACTGTGCGGACTTTGAAACGACGGAGTTAGAGGAAATTAAGGAAGAGCTCGGGGGTGGTTCAGGTCGTTAATAATTTTGAAGCTTTGTCGCGCTCCCCGGCGGTTTATGCTCTGTCTACGATATTTACCCTGTGTCGCCTACTGCAGACAGTCGGATATGGATATATTTTAAGTTTGTGAATGGAAGAGAATATTGAAAGTGAAACGAGAAGACACCCTTGTGCGAATCTAAAAAGAAAGGAAATAACTTAAAAGCTCGTATTACAGGTCATATCGGCGGAGAGAAAAAAAAGATATCACGACCGAGTATAAGATTCGTGGGGAGCCCGAGCAGCTGGTGCCGTCGTCGAAGGAGCGTTCGCAAGCTCGAGACCTCCCGAACACGCGGGGCGATATAAAGCTCGAGAGAAGCTCACGTGGTAAACGGGAAAACCATAGCTACGGAATGGCTTCTTTATGGGCCAATAACCGGGGCATCGTGTCTTGTCGCTGTAAATTATTAACTTCTTTGCAGCCTCCTGCCTCTCTGCACTTAACTCGATGGCGCAAACGTTATAACAATCACTTTACGACGATCGTCTGTTTACTTGATGATTAACAAACGTTTGCAATGTTTTGTGCTACTTTTTTCGAATTTTTATACCTTCCGTTCATGTACAAGTAATAAAAAAAAAATAAATAAATGGGTGACTTTTTCGAACTCGAAAGTTCATGGCCTCACAACGTACGGTGTTGTGTTTCTAGATGAATTTTAGCGTTCGAAAGTTTCCAGGGTAGGCTCATCACACCTACGCCTTTCTGGAACCCGGTGTCGTGAGTAAGATTTCCATCGGATCTGAAAAAACTGATCGCGCTGATGGGGGCTCGAACCCACGACCCCTTGACCGGGAGGCAGGTGGTTTACCACGGAGCCATCGCCGGTCTCCATGTACAAGTAATAATGACCTAAAATCGCTCGTCCCATTTTATAGATACTGTATACAGGCTCAGAACCCGCATCCGATAATCATCAGCTGAAAATCCAGCTCCTCGAGCGCTCCATTCCAAGACTAATCGAGCTCAGAGGCGAGTGTATTTATCGCGATTCACGCGCGCCGAACGAATATTCAATTACCGCGACGCGCGCGGGCCGGTCATTGTTTTGCGCGCGGCAATATTGACTCCTCCGCGTAGCGCAGTCACTTCGCATCCTTCCCTCTCTCTCTCTCTCCCCCTCTCGGCGAAACTCGAGTCAATAGGACACCCGCTGCTGACGCTAGAGTCAATATTATCGAGTCCCAGGTATCAAGCGGCAGCAGCAGCAGCGTCATATACCCCCCTGAGGCTCGAGCTTTCCTCCCCCCCCCCTCATACCACGAAATCGAGCGCGAACCCCCGCGGAAGCCCTAAGACACGGGGCAATAAAATCCCGCGCGCGATTTAAAGCTAGAGCGCCGGTGAAAAAAATTAGTCTGCGTTGCTGCTGCTTCTTACATCGTTACGCACGGCAGAGCAGAGCTGGCTTTTATCTACTGGGGAGCTTTTTTTTGCCATGCTGAGCATTGTTCTGAGAGAAATCTCATTTGGCGCCGGCGAGGCGTAACGAAAGCGATCTCGTTTGATATTAGATCTGTTTGTCGTAGATGCAGCTTTGTTTCGAGAGCTTGCAATGTATATTCGGCGTATTCTGACAAAGGAGACTTCGCTTGTTATTCGTTATGAAATTAAATGAGCTTGATGAATTATTGCGCAGCCTTGTTAATTAAATTTTAAGACAGTCACTAAAGGTACACAGAAGAAAGGTAAAGTAACTGATTCCTACAGAAAAGCGATCTTTCAACATACAAGACCCCGATGACGCAATACAAGGGTTGCGCGCAAAAATTCGAAAAAAAAACCCAGCAAGAAACGATAAAACAAGGAAACGCAGCGCCTGTCAGGCGGAAACCGTGGCCCATAACTTCGTTTCCATGGGAATATTGTTGGCAACAGGTGAAGAGGATTTCCGAGTGCCGACCGCCACCGCAGCATGGCCACCACTGCGCTTCTCTCTCTCTCTAGTTCGCGTTGCGACGCGCGGCTGACAACGCAATTTCGTTTCGCGTCTCGCTGCTCTCATGATTGCCGCTATCTTTTCGCTTATTGTGACGCTGGAATTTGCAAAAAAAGCGCTACGCGAGCGGCATGCAGAGTGAACGAAAAAATATGTGCGTCCGGGGGTTGTATACAATGCTGGCAATCTTTTTATACACTCTCGCAGAGCTTTTAATGGGAGCGGCGTTGTTTACAGCTGTGAATTTCGGGGACGATTAACTCGCGATTTTTAGAGAGCTTGCGCGTTTTAATTTGGCCCGAGTGAGTTGTTTATGGGGTCGGACTGCGTGGGCGTGAGTATTTGAAAAATCGCGTTGGCGAGATCTTTTTTGATAATTAAAAACTCGCGCGTATAAGGGTGTCTTCAAAGCACACGCGACTTTAGATTTTAGGTGGCCTAAAAGCCCGAAAAAAGCGCGTCGCCCAGTTTCCGAAACAAAGTTTCTTGTCGCCCGTCCTCGGAAATCAGCGCAGACGAAATTCTTCCCCTCGAGTCGCACACGTATAGCGGTCCAAGCACCGTATAAAACGTTGCCTCTCTTCGCAAGCACATCATCAAAAATCCGACGACGACGACTGCCGTGTATTTTTCGCCGACGCGTTGTGTAAAAAGCGGCAGCACTTTAAAGCTCGCGCGCGTTCGCGATAAACAAGCGGCAGCGCGAAGAAAGATACAAGGAGAGGAAGCGAGAAAGAACACGGGATCTTGAAGAATGAAAAGAGCGTCGCGCGATTGTGATTCGGCTGACGGAAAGAGCTTGCAAGGGTTAACGAGCGCGGAGCCCTGGAAAAATGCATAAATATTTTTCAATGAACGTAGAGATGTATGGAGGAATATCGACGGAGGTATACGGTACTGAAAAGTGCTGAGTTGAATCTTTGCCTTTGAATTGTTATTCTTTTCGATGTAGGAGAAGAAGCTTTATATTTCAAGAATAAGTAGAACGTGACGCGTTTGGTAAGACGCGCATCTATCGAGAAGCATCGAAGCTACTGACCGACAATCTATATCGACGAACAAAGCCAGCTCCCCACGTACTATACATCTAATTAATTGCACGTAATCGCGGAGCATAACTTAATCTCCGGCCTCTCAACTTCCGCGGGTCTTCGCTCGCCAAGGGCTACGCCGAAGAGAGACTATACGCTTCTCCCGGGCAAAGACGCTTATCCGATCCGAGCCGGAGATCCTCGTGGAGTTAAGGCTACTCGCAGCGGGAGTGAGCGAGAGAACCGGACGCCGCACAAAAGCTCTCTTGCGCGTATAAGTACCAGTGAGGCTTTGCGCACCTGGGATATGTGTACGGAGAGAAAAGGGGATGTGAGGTGGTGTGTCGTGGCCTCGTGACGTTATCGTGATTCGCGCAGCGGGTGGACGACACTGGCTGTACGCGTTTAGCGGAGTATTAGGGAAGGTGTCGACGCTTGCAGGTGATTTCTTTTTGTTGGGGAGTGGTAACTGTTACGTGATCTGTCGGTTATTAATGGTTTGATTTTTGAATTTTCCCGGTGTATGTATAGCCATTTTTTTAAACATTGAGGAGCTTGCAGATACAATCTATTTAGAAAGTTTTGTTTTTAAGAATAATTAAAGTGTCTGAGTGTATGGATTACATTTTACAGAGAGAGAGAGAGAGAGAGAGAGAGAGAGAGAGAGAGGAAAGGAATTCTTTCTGGCAGGTTACCAGAGAGAGATTCAGGAGATAAAAAACAGCTGGTGTATAAATATTGTTCACGCGCTGAAAAAAGCTTCGATATACAAAAATAAACGACGATAGTGTTGAAAAAAAACCAAGCTTCAAGGTTTCGTATTTTTGATCGTATAACTTTTTATTTTACACGAGCCTTCCTCAAATTTCGCAATAACATGTCCCCATAATATATGGTTTTAATAAGTCCAAACAAGTTTCTCAACTCTTCGCATCCAAAAAGCTTGTTTAAAAAAAAGTAAGAAAAAAGTTTGCACCAGGTTTCGCTGAAAGTGTAAGTTTGCAAATAGACGCGCCAGTGCAAACTTTAACGTACAAATGAGTAGCTGCGCGTCGAAAGCTCAGCATATATATATAGCGCGCGATAAAGTGTGAGCAGACGAGCAATTTCCTGTTTCGAGCCGGTCACATGTGCGCCTCGGTACAAATGAACTTACGAACCTAAATATACGCGCAAGCATAAACACAATTTATATCCACACGCTGTGTCCCAGACCTACGTCAACGGGTTATCAGCGAGGCTATCAGCTGTACGCCAGATAACTCGGGGACCTTCGAGGTAGTATATAAAAAAGAAAGTATACGAAAATCTTTAAGCTTTCTCAGAGAGAAAAGAGGGTGTATTGGAAGGAGATTGTATCGAGTGTTCGCTTTCCGATATACTTTTTGGTAAACATGCAGATTTATGTAGGTTTTGAAAGGGTCGTTTGTTTAGTGAATATGATAAGAGCAGTGGATTAAACAAAGATTCTGCTAAATAAACAGCTATCTATACGTCATAACACCTTCAATCGATTTAACAAATACAACGATCAAACACTAAAAATCTTTTTCAATTTCAACCCATTCCACTGTCTTTTTCTCGTTACTGGCCTCGATAAACCCCGCAGCGTTCGGTAAAACCAATAACCCATTAATCAAGCATCCGCCGGCTCACAGCGCCAATTTTCGTTAGCCACACGATCCACTCTTCTATTTTGCCGCGCATAACTCGCTCGTATATACTACGCACACGTGTCCACAGTCCCGAACTCCGATTTTTGTCGACCGCAATCAAAAACTCATCACAGCCTCATATCGTCCGTCAAAGCCGCAGTTGTATAATACAGTTCATTCGCAATAAAGCCAGCCTGTGTTTATTCGTCAGATTCAATTACACACTGGAATCTGGCAGGTGCCTTATTAGGCTTGTTCCCGCGACATTATCCCGCTGACTGATCGGCCGTGTCGTTCGTGTTCCGACTCTATGTGTGTAACAGGTGCCGCTGCTGCTGCTGCTGCTGCTGTGCGTTATTGGGTGCTTAGTCTGGCATGTGCGCGATTTACCGAGAATTACAGTGAAGCCTTTTTAGTTTTGAGCTTAGAATTTTTTATACTCACGATTCTAACGATTTATTCCATGCCCTCAAGCTTTCGGATGACAAATTCGATAATCTCTCGTCCTCGTTAAAATATCCCAATGTATATAGCGGTTCGCGCACAAAGGCCAAAGATTAGAGACACAGTCACCGCACGCTCGCGCATAATCTATAACATAATCCGCATAACTAAAAAGAGAACCTTCCGCGAGCAAATTCCTACGACACAACGCGCAATTATCCCCGTCATTGTAAGCTAAGCGAGCAATCGACAAAGGAGAGCACGCGGGCGAAGCTTGCCTATATATCGCAGTTACAATTTATAATGAGTTTGTCACTGAATCGCCTCATTATACGCGTCGCGACAATGCAAAAAGTTATAGCCGCGAGGTGAAAGAAAAGCGCTTCGCAAAGGCCATAGAGCGCGCACGACTTGGAAAGAGAAACTTTTCAGTTTCTCTCGTCGTTGCTGTATAGTCGTCGGGCCAATCAGCGATATAAATTTCGCGTACGCATATAAAGCGCAAAGAATACCGCTGTGCCATCGACGACAAATTACATTCCACAGCCGTAGGCGCGCTCGCTGCACACAATACCGGCGCTCTTCGGAGAAATTGCATAATTCCAGCGGAGAAAAGGGCCCGGAAAATCTAGTGCAAAACAGACACACACACACACACATACACACACACACACACAGGAGGTAAGAAGTTTTCTGCAAAGTTCGACGCGTGAGAAACGCGATCATTTTTTTTCCCTCTAGGTATAATACACGCGGCGCTTTTTTAATTAAAAGTACCGCGCGCACTGCGCCCCATTATCTCGCGAATTTACAATAGCGTCGCGCTCTCCTCTAGCTATTTTCTACTTTTTTTCAGCTCTCTTTCTCTCTTCCGCGCTTTGGCTCTTAATTCTCGGAATGCATGTCGTTAATGAGTAATTATTCTAATTTGCTGCGGCTGCAGGAGTAATGTACTTTTGGTGTGTCGAATTTTCACTTTTAATTATTTCGCTTTTAGTCTGCAGGGAAAGGGTTAAGCTCTACTATTAGTTATTACATTTTCTGATTTATGCGCCGGAGTTTTACGCGGGGATGAGCAAGAGAACGTAGTTTTGTAAAAAAATCTGCTTTTATGCGACCTACATAATGTGCAAGAATTCAAAAAGCGATGATGGCAATTTTAGTAGAGGGAAAATTCTCTTGGGATTATGGAAACGCGAGAAATTTTGCTGCAAATAACGGGAATTTGAAAAATTCAGAGAGAATGTTAAGATATATTAATAGTTTGAAATGAAAAATAAGCTTATATTAGGTGAAAAGCATTATCGATGAATTATTAAGACCGTTCGATGGATGAGTGAAATGCGCGGCGAGGATCAGATCTCGAAGATGAATATTCAAACCGGAACTGGAATTATTTATGTGTCGAGGCATTCATGCAAATAAGTCAAGTTATTTCAGATCTTGAATAACTAATATCAATCAAGAATGCTCGGCTGCTGTCGATTTTTGCAAATTTAGTTTTCTTCCTGTTTTAGAATTCGCCATCTCTCCACAGATAGAAAATCAATACTTCGTACGCTTTCTCGCACGCTTAAGTATTTCCTATACTTCAGTCTTATACCTCATTGGAAAAATCACCGATCGACAAAATCATCGAAAAACAATCCACCTTCCAAAAAGCACAACACTCAAAATCCGCAAAAAAAAAAAAAAAAATATAACATTTCCCTCCGAAAAAAGGTGGGAACCTGCGTTAGCAGCGCGAGGATAAAGTAGGGAGCGCCAGATCCCCGCGACGGTAAAGAAGCAAATCCGAGGCAGACGTATAATCGTCCTAACAAGCCAGTAGCAGCCTCGCGGCTGACGACCGAAACACGCCCAGTACAGTCAGAGTCGAACTCGCACAGCTGATTACTTTTCAACACGCGTCGTTATACCTCTCGCTCGATTAATTGGTATGCCGAGGCCTGCGCGAGACTTGATATCCTCCGCAAGAAGCCTCTCGCCCATCCAAACTAGCTCGTGCGTTCCTGTATTATGTAGCTCTCGCAAAAATCTGGCTCGACCGTTATATCTCGTGTATTTTTTCTCGAACGAGAGCATTTATGCCGGATTTACTTCGTTTTTATGTATTCTGCCTGGTCTTCGATATTAAATGGTGTATTGAATTTTGTTTTCGTATAAAATATTCACTCCATTACAACGAGAAGCGAACGAAGCTCACAATCAATTCGTCCAGCCAATTAAGCAGTCCATTCAAAACTTGCCGGGCAATTTTTCCGAAATCCCATCACGTGAATGCAAGCCTTGACTCACTCGTCGGAAAATCGTTTTCGCCACCGACTGTGTGTATGTGTCTACAGCTATTTGAATGACAATCGCGGAGTCTTCTCGTTAACCGCGCGCGCCATTCTTATGTAATTTTATGCTAAAGGACTCACGACCCTCAGACACCCCCTCGAGGAATACCAACTATTCGTGTGCCGGTATTATACACGGGCTCGGGCATTATGCGCACGTTGGCGAGTGTACGCGGCAGCTGGTCTGATAAGATCTTGCGGGAAAAAGAGGAACTGCTGCTGCGCGTGCTTGGCTATTCAAAAGCTACCGCTTGGTTGGAGCTGTATGGCTGTATGGATGTCTGTGTGTAGATTTGTCGCTTTTAGAATAGGAGACGGTAAAATTTCGAATGGTTCTTTAATCACGGCTCGACTAATAGATGCGTTTGTTACACTGTAGAATAGGTGTGAATCTTAAATTTAAATTCGACTTTTATGGCGTTATGCTGCTTTTTTTTTTATTTTTAACGGATTTTACGAGCGTGTTAGGACGGTGCATATCGTAACGCTGAATTAATTTTGTAAAAGGGGATAAAAAGCTTGCATCACATTGTGTGACATGGAAATTCTGAAGAAATGATGTTGGTGAAAAAATTGCAAGGCACGGAGAAGAAGATATACGGTTGGATTCGATTCTGAAATCCGGGAAATTCCAAACGGCTTCTGTCTAATTATTCTGGTATTCAGTATCAGCGACACGTGAAACAGTACGGCTTTGGATTGATTGCTTTTCCTTCGAACTTACCAGATAACTTTGCAGAAAGATTGATACGACTGTGTGCAAAAAAAATCAGTTGTTTACTCGTGTGAGTATAGATCTTAACGCAATTAATGAGTCGTGTAAGTTAAGGATGCGATGACACGGATGTGTTTACTCTAAGCTACAGAAAAAATGCATATGATGCTAATCGAATGACCAGCACAATTTTAGAAAGTCTAGAGGGAAGGCCAGATAGGATTTCCCGATGATCAAAAAGCATCAGAACTGTTGATGCCTACGTGCAAAAAAATATTCTCTCGGAGAAAATTTAAAGCACTGAGATAAACAACGAGCAGACATCAAAGTTAAAAATAAAACGAAACTGCCGCGAGAAAAAAATCCCAGATGTCAACAGTCCCATCCGCTACCGGATCAATTAAAGCTCACCTCTCTCTCTCTCTCTCTCTCTCTCTCTCTCTCTCTCTCTCTCTCTCTCCATTAAAAAACCCAGACGGCAAAAACACCGAGCTACATCATCGTGTCAGACGTTCATAAAAGTGAAACTCCGTTTTTTTCTCTCCTCCTCTCTCATGACTCACATACAAACGAGCGCGTCCGCGCGATTATTACGCAAGTATATACGCGGTGTCTGAGAAAAAATACGCGAGAAAAAACACATCATCGAGATCAAGAGACTCGAACGCCGCGTAAAAACAATGCCGATACGGAGCTCACCCACACGATAATATACAGAATCGCGCGCGAATTCCTTGCTTACAGGACGTCGTCGCCGGTTTGCCTTGGCCTTGAAACCTCGCCGCCGTGTTCGTTTGCCCTTTGTTCGCACGAGCGCGCTCGAATTTATATGTGTGTGTGTGTGTGTGTGTGTGTGTGTGCAGTCGTACACAGGCGAACGAAGGGATATAGAGGATGAGCTACAGTTTCTGCATCAGGACGCTTTGTGTGTAGATCTTTTTCGCGCGGGGGAGAAAGAGAGCCACGCGGAGATAGAGATAACGCTTAGATGTGTATGTATACGAGGATCAGGGGAATAATCCGACGCTTTAGTCCGTAAAATCCTTCATAAATTCAGCCGAGGTATGCGTATTATCCGCTTGTTACGCCAGGCCTTGTTTCTTCTTTTTTTTTTGTATTTATTTTTGTGCTTCGCAATTCCGGCGAATTTAATTATAATTAAGCTCGTTGCTGAAAAATATGAGCGTTATAAAGAAGCTGCACAGAGCCGAATGATTTTACTGTGTAGTTTTGTCCTCAGGTTTCGTTAATATTTTTGTTCAGGGATCGAATAGAGATCGTAATTTTGAAACTTATTAAGCGAAAGGAACATGGGCTCGTTTCAAATTCTCGATGTTCCTGCGTTTTTCACTCACTGTTTTGTATTTTGTTATACATTGCTCCAAAACAATGAAAATTGGAACATCACGAATTTTAACACAGGAAGCCAATTATAAAAAGCACGCAATTGCGCAAGCAAAACCAAGTTACGATCTTTCAGACAATTCCGCCCACTTAAGACCGACTTCATAACACGAATCACAAGCGAACGAAGATCAGCCATCGCTTCGCACTCCGAACAAAGGAGCGACGAAATTCCACGTGGAATCCCGAGGTATAGGCCATCAGCTTGCTTTATTTGACTTACAACCGGCCGGCCATTTACACACTGGCCGGTGATGGGAAATCTCTATAGTCATATCCGACGTCAAACGACTTGGTTTCTTTTCAACGACGAAACCTTACGACTACCGACGAGAGCGAGCCTATGCAAACAAAGTCCCACTTCTGAACACATACCTCCTCTCTGTCTATTATATACTGTGTCCATCAGATACGTCTCTTCGCCTCGATATAAGCGTAAAAAGGAATTTCAACTGCGGAATTATTCCACCGCCATCAGTATACAGAAACAAAAGTAATCCATCCCAGAAATTTCCTTACATTCTCGTGTATAATTAAATCCAATCCCGCGGCAAAATTCCTCCAAAAATACATAATACACGGGGCAGTAGTCTGAAAAGCGCATAAGCGAAAGAAGAGAATAAGAGAGCACGTGAATGGCCATACACATACAGAGCAGAGCAGAGAGTCGAGTAGGAATTTCATTGTGTCCGCATGAAGAATCCGTCTCGCAGAAATTCAGCGATACAGCTCTACGTGTATTTCGTGCTCCCGCTTCAAGCCGACCGACGCCACTTGTTGGAGCCGCGTGTACGTGAACGAGTATAGTACGAGAAAATGTACTTTTTACCCAAGAGCGCAAAAGTCGGACGGCGACCTTGGGAGCTAAAGTTAAAGTTATTCGGCACGCGTAAGATCTTCGGACCAGATTGTATTCTCTTCTCGCGAGAGCGAACAGGAAATTCGCCGCTGCTTATTCTACGTGCGCGGGTGATGCAAGAGAGCGAGAAGGTTCTTTTGGTCGACTCGTGAATGATGCTGTTTGTCGAGAATATTTTTCGTATAGTGTACACCAGTCGTTAGCATATTTCTCGGTATTGAGAAACGAGCTTCGAACGCACACTTTGTATCGTTTTATTTTAGTCGGGTGTACGAACACTATATGCTTTTGCGAAAAGCCGGAGCGGAGTTTCACTTACCGAGTTGGTACGATTTTATTCGGCGATAGCGGGAAAGCAGGTCAACTTACCTGTAACAAAAAGATAAGATAATAATTAGACAATTGCGTAAACACGATAATATAATATAATAAATTACTTTAGTTTAATATTCCGTACACACATTTCAACTCCGTCATCTCTCTCCCAAACGTCACACTGCCAAATAAGGGACAAAACGACGGACGCGAAGCACATCGAGTGGTGAGGAAGGGGGGAAGAGCGGCACATCGATCGGATCGAATCGTGCGCCGGAAAGAGCGTTATTTCCGCGATTATGCAACGGCCAGTTTGCAGGTGCGCGCGAGCGTTCCCATCAGGTAATTTCCAATCGAGAGAACGATTTTCTGTTGCGACGAACGTCCGGCGCGCGCGATCCGCTTTATAAAATATTAAGCGGCTCGATATACCGGCGGATTATATAAATAAATAAACATCTAGCAGAGTCCGTATGATGCATTGAAAGTTTTATTCGCGAATGTCGTTGTATAATCTAGGATTTGAGTATCGATGCTCGACTTTATTTTCGAGGCGCCGGGATGGGATAAGTCCAAGCCTATTACGATAAAAACTCGCATCCGATACCAAAAGTACCAAATCACGCCCAGCGCATGAAAAGGTGATCATCGCGTCCAGAAGAGAATGGCGCATCAGCAGCGCATGGGCTATTTCCTCGCGCGTCTATGCAAAACGTCATGGAGCGAAAATAAGTGTACTCGAGGCTATACGGTTGGTTCTCTCTCTCTCTCTCTCTCTCTCTCTCTCTCTCTCGTCGCTCCCTATGCCTGCACAGTCGATCGCCATTAGCGTTGCGTGTACGTACGTCGAGTAATTTGGCGGGAAACGTGAGCGGACTTGGAATGGACGTTAGAGGCGCGGATCAAATTGACCCTGGGTCGACACCTAATTGCCAATTGACGGTTGCGCTAGTGCTGAATTCTCCTGTAACATCACGGCTATCCTCTCTTGCTCTCTCGCGTATGTGCTTTATACTCTTCGCCGGCACATTCAGGCTCTTTCGCTTTCTTCTGCGCCTCGTTTGCGCATCGAGAGCGAAGTACCATCGTTGAATCTCGATTTTTTGTTTTTGGGATGCAGTGCGTATATTTTTACGGTTGATTCCTTCTTTAATCGCAATCAAAGAAGCTCTCGATCGTCAATAATATGTCAACGGAAAAAGATGAGAAGCAAACGCAGCTCGTATCTCAGACTCATCAGAAAGAAAAAGTCCAGCCAGTACAGCAAACTCTCAGCCTTGTTCAGCCCGCATAGCCGAGCATCACTCATGTCTACCCACACAATACACACATACATCCTGAGAAGAGCAGCAACACGACGACATATCATATAATAGCCGTGCGGCAAGCGAGCGCAGCAATAACAGCAGCATAACGCTCTCCCTGCTTTTATTCGCGAACAATGGGCAAAGAAAGCGATTATGCCAACTTTGTTCCAGCCTTAATATCTCAAACTGCGGCAGCTCGCTCTTAAAGACCCTTGAACCGAGGGCTCGACCTGCAGCCAATTACTTAGATGACTTGGTGCCACCCACCTCTTTTCCCTCGGCCATCCAATCTACAACCATCAACTCGCGCACACTATACATCGAGACTCCATATTATATACTGCTGTACACACTGTATCCAAACTCCTCCATCTTGGCGAACAGCATCCAAGCACAAAAGAGAGAGATCTTGGACCGCGTTTGTACACCGACACACGGAGAGATTTCTCTCTCCTCGTGCGCGCTGTGTTGACTCGGCTTCAATAATTCACGAGGCTGGCCGCCAATGCGTCTGCGGTCAATGCTGCCTCATTCACAAGGAAGGTATACAGCAGCATCGAGACCGCACAGCGCTGGACTTTGGCCTAGAGTGTGTCTTCCTACTGCTCTTAGAGAAGCCATAGCCGAGAGGTGGACTAAGTCCGTCTTTGGTGCACACGGCTCTGCGGCCATTCAGTATGAGAGAGAGAGAGAGAGAGAGAGAGAGAGAGAGAGAGAGAGAGAGAGAGAGAGAGAGAGAGAGAGAGAGAGAGAGAGAGAATAGTAGGGCGACGATAAGACGACGATAAGACTGGCATTGAGAGAGGATCTCGTCGATACTAATAATCTAATGGCGTCTTTGGACGTCTCTGATGCGCGCGAGTTTCAAAGTCCAATTTTGCATTCGTTCGTCGATATCTTTTGAGAGACTTCGATTTCAACCTAATTTTGCTCTCTGCTCTTGAAGTGAATCAATTTTACCCAATGTGACAGCGTGTATAGCACCGAGTGTGAGTCAGTCGTTGAATGCAGTGCTATTTTAGAAACTTTGACGCGAACGAAAGCTTCCGCTCGGATTATTACAACGTTAATGCCAAAGTTTTGCATTCGAGCTGACTCTTATGCCGTCCTTTCCCAAAAGATCAAAGGAGTGTATACTTCGAATTACCAATTATACGCAAACGCGCGCGAGACGGAAGCGGAAACTTTGTCAAAGCTCGCGATATCCATAGACAACAAGAAGAAGATATCCAAGAAGAAGAGTATCAAAGTCAAGCCTACGCTATAACATCCCAATAACGAGCCAATTAACTTATAACCAAGCGCAATAAATAACCAGCGCACTTAACGGTCAGCGCTTGACAGTCTCACATCAGCTGCAAAACTTGCTCTCTCAAAAGCTGTGGCGGCGGCGGCGCGTTAATCGACATCGGGATTCCTTTTCATTCGAGGCCCGGCGCTGAGCACACGCAGCCGGACTAATTCGCCAGTTTGGCCTCGAGCCAACGTCGTCACCGATTAATCCCCGCATAGAGCAGCGCGTGTCTATATGCCCGGACGACGTTCGTTCGTCTTCGCTTTCGTTCTTATATGCATACTTATACACGAGCTACCCGACACGACAACGTGTGAGAGACTCAAGGTCGGGGTGTGCCGCATATAAGTACACGTGGGGACAGGGGGAGAATTCAAAAAGAACGCGAGCTTGGTTATGCGTTGTGGCGACCGGATGCGGCGGTGCACAGGCTCGACGGGCGGAAGAGCGAAAACAATCCCAAGAGATGCGTGTCGAATGGAAATGACCTGGCAATGCGATTGTTTGCTGGGAGTGTGTGGAGATTCTGGGAAAAGGATGTAGGCAAAAAGTTGAGGCTTTTTTAGGAATGGATATGGTGGTTGATTTTTGGAGGGCCTGAGCTATTGTATTTGTGTAGCAAATTTTTATTTGTTCCGAGATCGAGACATTTTTTGTATTCGTCGGTTACTAACAGACGCGTCTGCAGTAATTAAGTGGACTGAATCATCACTTAATTTGTACTTTGTGTGCCGTGACTCTATTGTATATACTTCAAGATAATACGTCACAAGTGTTTCAAACTAAATGAATACGTAAATGAATGAAATCATTTATCAGCATAAGAATGCACTTTTGCGTTACTAAAATAGTCACCAAATCGATTTCATTCCTTTCACAGTGCAATTACATATTCAGAAAAAATACCCGTCCATACGCGTAGAAAAATAGAGCACCAGAAAAAAGAAAAAAAGACAAACCGCGAGACCGCAGAGAGCAGCAAACAAAAACTTTCTCGCCTATGCGTACATTCATCGAAGTCAGGGGAGGAACAGCTGCTAATTGGTATTGATAAAGCAGGACTGTCACCAGACGCGACAACAAATTGTCTAATGCCGTTTCCACGTCGAGGTCGACGCAGCTGATTACCCGACAACCCCGCGCCCGCGCGAGGAAGATTGATGGGAGTTTACGGGTTGAAAGGCACGGCTATATACATACACCGAGAGTGTACTACGCGACGAGAGACAGATAGAGAATATATATACAGGGATAGACTAGGAGGGTCAGGATCGCGTCAATTGACATGGCTCTCGATCGGGCGCTGCTCTCGAAAAGTACTCAAGTGCATCGATCTTGCCTCTATCTCTCTCCCTCTCTCTGCGAATCCCATGTGCGTATGCTAATCAACAACTTCGCACTTCAGCTTTTCCAGTTTGCGACTCACGCGCACAGGGAAATATCGGCGGGTTCTCTAAACAAAAAGTTTTCGATGGCCCGAAGCTTTTTGCTGCGAACTTGTCATTGGGGGGATGGATACATGCGGAATGCTTTTAGAAGAAGTGAAAGGCAGTTAATTTTTCTTGCGCTGCATGTTTTAAAGATTATATCGGTGAATGTCGCAAATGGCCTTATTAATCTGTCGAGGAGAATACGAATGATGAGTGGCACCTTTTTACACTTTAGTAAATATGCCCGTTTCAAAATAATATAGCAGATCATAGTCTCTTTTCGAATAGAGCGTCATCTGCAAAAATAAGAGCGTTCGCACAGGAAAAATATTGAACTGTGCTCGATTCAAAAAATGTTATCTGGTTAAGCATTTAACAAATAGTTATTAACGCGCGCAGTTGTAGCGTGAGTGGCCGAAGTAGCATGTCAAAATAAGGCAGTTTTAGCATTGATGGCACCCCTATATCTAGACTCGGCACGCATGTTGTCATGAGGGAAATGCAAAAGTGCCTAAGCGCCACCTATTGTCACCTGCTATACTACACATGGAGAGTTTAGGCGGTGCCGAAAGAGCCAGTCCACAACTGCTTTGTGCGGTACGTACGTACGTACATTAAAATTAGATTTAATTTAGACTCGCAACGGAAATTTACAATAAAAAATTTTGGTAAATAATTTAAAAAATTGTTACAATATTCCTCGTATAATACTGTATTATATTTTTTTCATAAACATAAATTTCTATGTTTCACATCTGCCAAGCGTCCCGTAACAGTTATAACCTTTTAATTAACCTAAATTCAAATGACAATTTTTACGTTCATCAGCTGAAAAGAAACGATCGCAAAAGCAGTATATTAGAGTCCCATATAACGCCGTGTACTTATTGTTCTTCTCAATAATTATGAGAATCATTGCAAAATCGCACATCCACACGTCCAAACAGCCAAAGTTCGCGAAATCTTCGCATAGCGCCGCCGTCGCGCGAATTCTCGAACCACAGCGAGGGTCGATAATCGTGGAAAGTGGCGCACGTGCAGAGGGCGGCTGTTGTGCCGTTGCCGGCGCGTCGAATTAGATCCGCTCGATGGACTTCTGTTCGCGAAGACGTAGCACCAGCAGCAGGACATGAATAAATGCAGAATAACTCGCAAATATGCACAGCAGCAAAGTCGAAGGTTAAATTTTCAATCGAGCCGTAGTAGCGATTAACTCCTCTCCCCAGTGTGCCGCGAATATGTCGGTAATTTGAGCGTTTTGAATATTCATGCAAAGCGGATAACGGCCGCGGCAAGCATTGTTTGCGGAAGAAAAGCTTTTCCATGTTTAATAATAACGCTGGGAAAAGGCCTGGGAAATATTAGCTTTTTCTGTTCTCTCGTATAGAGCTTTTTATAGAGTCTGCTATCGAATCGTCATGAAGGATTAATCATTTTTTTTCCCCGAAACTACGCAAAAAGTATTATACCCTGTATAATCCGAATTTTCCTCCCATTTCATGAAAATAATGGCGCACACGCGTACGCAATGACAGCACGTGTGTGCAGCTGCAATTTTCCTTCGGAAAAAATATAATTTCTCTTTGAGATCACGTTCCGCGTGCGGCAGAAAAGGCAGCCGGAGGCAGTTAACATAAACCGGCAGTGCGTCATCGGACGCGAACGTGCGCATATGGCCAAGTGAGAGAGAGAGAGAGAGAGAGAGATGACTCGTCGCGCGACATCAGCAGCAGCAGCTCAGTCCAAAAACATTTTCCATAGCTGATTAAAATTCGCGGCTCGCGCGGCGGAAGTTGCCGACGCGACGAGAGGACTTTCGAGCATCGGATTCTTCGCAACGGCTTCTCTCTCACTCTCTGCTGTAATATGCGGCATTTTCCAGCGTAACGCGTTGCAAGTAATTATTCGCTGTATTTCTGGAGGAGGCGACGCGATATTTTGGATATTCGTCCCGAGTTATGAGCAGTTTTATTCTGTTTGCTGCATTCGTGCGGGTTTTACAAGTCCGAACGTATGGTTTATTGCTGCTGTTTGCAATGCAAATATTTGGAAATCCGCAAGCGGCGACATTAAACTTAAAATAGCGATTCCCTGGACTGTTTGCGTGTGTTTAGTGTTTAGACGTGGATTCGGAGATTACGACCGATGTTTTTGGAGAAAACAAAAGTTACACGGGCTCGGATTTCGCAACGTTCGTGCAGCTGGTTGGGAAATATTTTCGTATTAGCAGTGTATTAGTTCTTTTGGAGTAGATCGATTGAAAAATACGAAACGAAATTAATTTGATAATTTTCCTTATTAAGAAAAAAATCTTTAAAAACTTCGATTGCGATGCTGATGATTAATCGAATCGAGCCGACGATATTCGCGGATACCTGATATGCAAATGACTCCGTTCGGCTGAACAGTGTCTCTCGATGGTAAAAATGGCCCACTCAAGACATAAAAATGTTGTTAAACCGTCGTCAAAGCGGTTTCCCGCCAAACAGGTTTCCGAAGCCGGATCAGCTGTTCAGAAAAAAAGCGATTCGCATTCTTCCGCGACGCCATCCGAAAGTGATTTTTTTTCCACATAAAAAGCAAACCAATCGATTCGTATACACACAAAAACCAGTCTTTGAAACACTGTCTTGCAACATCTACGCACAAAGACGACGCTGTGTACCGCAAATGAAATTCTTCATCCTCTTAGCATAAAAAATGCAAATCCCCTCAAAGCGTCTTCGAAACCAATAAAACAAAGTTTTCCCAAATCTTCCGCCAACTATACGCGTGAGTATAACATCGCCGACAAATACGGCCTTCTACGTCGATCCCCAACCAAAACGCAGACCCTCCGGGACCATTACCAAACCATCGGCGGCGGGAACAACGAAAGCTCAATATTTCAGCTCGAGCGCGAGCCTCGGCCAAAATCAAATTCAATTATTCAGGCGCTAGCCGAGTCCGCGCAGCTGATTCTCCTACCGCTTCGAAAAACAGTATATACAGGGCACAGAGAGAAGAGAGAGACCCTAAGGTAAACTCTTACCCCGAAGGCGTAAAATTGATCGGAACCGATTTCGGGGCGCACAGGAGTTTTATAGCTCATGCGAGTATTGTACGCGGCGAAAAAAAAGGTGAGGAACTGTACTACTGCGTTTATTGCGTATAGTGGATATATGGACGGACCGATCCAATCTTTGGATTTTTATGGGACGCCGCGATGAATTATTTAAAGGCATTTTGTTTCGAGCGGCTTGATAGTAAAAGGAGGCTGTTGCGATTAAAAGATATAATCGACTATGAACGAGGAAGACTTCGAGCTGTTGGATATTGTGCAAGGCTTGTTACGATGAATCGTATAGTTATCCTCATACTCTGACGGCCACAGTCTGAATTTTCGAAAAAGCGCTGTACGCAGCGTTTCGATAACAGTACCTATACAGCGAAGGCTGGCTCTCCTAAAAATTTTATTACCGTTCCAGCCAAGTTTCTCTCCCGGGCGCTCGTATACACAGCAAAATATAAAGGGAAAACGAGTGCCTCGGACTATCGCTCGCACAGCATTTCGCGCGCGCGAAATGAAATGCAATTTCGCCTAAAATGAATCATCCGGTTTTTCGCGCTCGGTATTCGACGAGCCAGAAAAGAAGAAGATCGTAAACGTCTCGCCAGGGTTCCTCGGCCCTACACTGCTGCAGAGATAGTATAATATCGCCGGCGTGGAATTTCGATTATACGCTATGGTACATGTACAGGAAAGGAGGCCGTTACGCAACGTATGCTGCGGCGAATATTTTCTCTATTTGCCCATCACCCCCCGCACTCTTGACCCAGCAACATACTTTCACTTTTTTGCGTGTGTTTGTGAGACCGATGATTTTTTTGAGTGGCTTCTGCCGCTGCAGGTTAGTATCTTCGAGCGCCTTCGAGTCTCGCGTGATAGAGAGTCGTGAGGCTGCTCTTCCGATCGGCGCGCATCGATTGCGATCTCGAGAAAGCGCTAATTCGTGAGCCTTTTGTCTCGCCGAGACTCACTCGCGTGATAGCAGACTTGAGAGTCAGGCGAGAGGCTGGGGAGAAGAAAGTTTGGTTGTAGCTTGAAGTTTTTCCGTTGGGATTGAGTTAAAGTATAAATTGGTCGCGGTCACGCAATTATTGGGAATGTTGGTGAATGATTCGACCACTGTACATATACTGACGATTCTTCAATTTTTTATTTAAAATACGACCCAAAACAATATGCAATTAGAATCGTAACAGTTGCAGCAAAAAAATTGGAAACGAACAGCGCATACAAAATTGTTATCAACTTTCAACTTTCAGCTCTCGAAACAAGCAACTGCGTTTCGGGCTTAAAATCCGACACCATTACTTGTTAGCTCTCGCTTCGGCGCTGATTGCTATATCAATGAACAATCAAGCAAACATCGCTATCAATGAATCCGTATAAAAACGCAGCGCAAAAGCTCCCGCACGCTACTGCAGCCAGAAATATTGCAGCGAAATTGAAAACCTTGTGCTACAATTTTTCGCGTCGGTGAACGCGTATATAACGCATTCGTACGGTGAACTTTTGAATCCCTACATCGTAGTTTGGTATTTCTTTCTTTTTTTTTTAAGGGGAGAGCGAGGAGTATATTTTTTACGCCCTTTAAACCGAAATGGAGTTTGCGGTTCCTGCATTTTTACTGATGCACTGCTCCTGGCTTTGGTTAGAGAGTTTATGAAGGAAAAGGAGTCCTATATTCAGAATCATTTGAAAGTTCATTCTATTTTACAGATAGACGAGTGAATCATATCTATTTCATACATAATAACGCACAAGTTTTACATAACAATTTCACTTCCGGTTGACCACATTGCAGTGTCGATTGTACATTATCTCTTATCTCCCAAAGAGAAAGACAAAAGGAGAAAAAAAACAATTGTCTGTGCGAACCATGGCTATAAAGCCAGACAATCAAAGAAAAGAATGGATAATAGCAGTAATCAAATAGAAAATTATGATTACAAAGTAGGGAACCGTCTTCCTTCGACGCGCTATCGATCTGCCGCCAAAGTGTGCCGCACTTTGCATTCCTCAAACTACTTTCGAAAAGAATGAAGATTGCGCGCGATTATAACTTCCTAACCGCTTCTCCATTGTTTTTATTTCGAATACTTATATACGCTCCTGAGTGTATGTATTACCGCTCGAGGAAATGATCGCGAAAAGAAGTAAGCTGTATTTTTAATTTATCTATTCACTTTGCTGACGATTACCAGTTCGAGTTAGCTTTTTGCACCGGCTAATTGGAATAACGGCTGAAACGATTAGAAAGTAACTGCGCTCAGGCTTTCCTATTTCGAATGTTCTCTTCGAAACCAAGGGAAATTCGAACAAAAATAAGTCAAACCACGTCTGCAAACAATCCGAGGAGCCCTTCGTCCTAAAAAAGTCAAAAACACACAGCCCACGGCAGACTCTTGAAAAACTACACCTATATACACACAAACGCCTGGTCAAAAGTCAAAAGAGCGCATAACGAGGAGTATTCGCCCGAGGCTCACCTACAACCAAATCGAAGAGGAAGGACTTTCTTTTGTCCTACTCTCACGTACACTAACACACACGTGTGCGCAGACTTATTCTCACATGCGCGCAGTAATTGTCCATTGTTCCGAAGCGTTCGGTCTGGGAGTCGACAGTGTATAGCTTTCAGGCTGCACGTGGACACGATCGTTATGGGGTCCGTCGCAATGATGCACGAGCAACATTTTTTCCATTCGAGAAGCGATCGACGTACGGTTGTATATAGGGGGAGAGACGGACGTTCGAATGTCACGAGCGATGAGGTTGATTGTAATGGCTGACCTTTGGCTGGCACGGATGATTGTTTCCGATTGCACCGTGTGATTTCTCACTTTCGTTTGAGGCTCCAATGTTTCCATAGCTATTTTCGAAACGTTTTTTTGAATGTTGCAAACATTTATACGATCATCAATTATTCAATTAATCTCCGCCAGCGCTATTAATACAAACAAAGCGTCGATGCAACTAATCAAGTTACATCTGTTACACCACGACACAAGAAAAAAATCCATAAAAGCTCGTTACCAATCCCTCAATTTTCTGCTCTATAAATTATCGCGCCAACTCAGTTCATAAAGTATACCGGCAGCTCAGCAGCCCATCGCATTTATTTACAGACGCAATATACCAAAAAATATTTTCCTACACTCGATCTTCGGCTGCTTATCCCAAGAATCCTCCCTCGCCCCAAGAGGCATCAGCAAAGTGACGAACGCAGCCGCTCGCTCTGAATAATAATTACCGAAGCTGCGCGCCGGCGCTCTGATAACAAACAAGCGCGTAGAAAAAGCGAGGAGCATTAATTGGGCGCGACGGTATACCGTCTCTCTTTTTCCTCTCATTTTCTAGTCACTTAACGCCAGCGGCAGCAGCTTCCGTCATGAGAGAGTTTTCTGCTGTTCCTACAGCGCATCTCTCTATCTCTCTCTCTCTCTCTCTCTCTCTCTCTCTCTCTTTCTCGGCGCCGCTAAAAATAGCTTAATCCCAACAGTGCTCTAAAAATATATCAGAGGATTGTGTGCGCGCGCGAGGGCGTGTGCGCGAGTGAGAGACGAGCACTGATGCAACAACACGCCCCGTGAAATTCTTCTTTTTTTTTCTTTTATGCTTCCAATGCATCGCAGCGTCGACGAGACTTTTCTGCAGCCCAGCGGAAGCTTCTTTGCGATGACGGCCGGCGATAAAATGAGCGAAGAGGAGCAGCTTCGGTGAAATGCTGTTTCCTTTTCTAATTGCTGATGCTAATCGGGCCATTGAACCAAGACTGTATTTTTCGGTCTAGGGGAAATTTCCTCCGCTTTTCAGCGCGAGATGATAAAGAGATGAATTTGATGAGCTTTTCGCGTACCATTGTTTTGCGTTGCTCGATTATTGAATTATTCATGTGGAAAAGTTGAATATATAAGTTATCGCGATATCGATTTATACAAAGATTAAAATTAAACTTTGGGTTATTTTCAAATTTCGTAATGTTGCGTTAAGAGGTTGCATAAAAGCAAGGCCAGTGCGAAGCACGGCAGACTTTAGAAAATTAAATTTCACTCAAACTTAGTAATTTTCCACTCTTTTACCTCCCATTAGCTGTACAAACGAAACTATATACAGGCTGTAGAATTAAAAAATCGTATATAGGCGCAATTTTTAGGTACCTATAGTCAAATACCATACGTTTTAGAAAGCGAGTCATTCATATAATGTATTTGTCTTAGTGATTACATTTTAAGATTACAAATCTAATTTCAACTAGCTGCGGCTGCCGCCAAAGGTGACATAGTAGTAGGTGCCAAAGTAGGTGGCAAAGTAGGTGCCATAGTAGGTGACATAGAAGATGATTTACTAGATGATGAATTATCACCGAATAAATCCGAAGATAGGTCATTCAATATTCCATCTAATTTGTAAAGCCCTTTTTTGAGCTCGCCCCCGACAAGTGGAACGTGACTCAGAATGTCACCAAGTCCGGTAAGCAAACCAGCTTCCTATAATTATTTAGAAAATATTTTAGAACATACAATTTATATCAATTAAGGTATGTTGAGATGTTTGAAAAACAACAATGTCCATGATTTCGTGATTTTAACTTTAGTTTCTAATATTGCAAGTTGCTTTTTAATTCAATAAGTAAATAACAGGCAAAATTGGAGATGTATAAGATTTGCTTAAATATATATGCGATTTATTAGAGTAATATTTATCTTACTGCGTAGTTGTTGCTGAAAAAAGGGATGAACACTGTCACTATTGCGATTATTAAGAAAAGTCGGACCATGTTTATTGTTTTGCCGCCTTGGTTCCTAAAAGTTGAAATTGACAAATTTTCCAATGTAATCAAGAATATCGATAAATTACATCAACACTGAATATATTTTTTCATTTTAGACTCTCAAAAATTATTAAATAAAATTTTTAGAAAATTGCAAAGTATAATCTAAGCTGTTTTTATGCTCTTCCAAAAATATTATAATTTGATATACACGCGTGAGCCCATTCTGAGATAAGGATTTGGTTGATACAAATACGAGCATTTTTACCATTACTTTATGCCACAGAGGTCAGGTCAAATAACTAAAATGCATGGATTTTTTACTCAAATAAGATAATATGAATGCAAAAAAAATGTTTATACTTTGTACGTATTTATTTCACATAACTATATCCTACTTCACTATCAATGTATAACAAAAAGTTTCAAAAATATGTCAAATGTTGTCTTACCACTGTTTATTCAAAGGATGGAAGTGCTGGTCTGAGCTTTCCTACAACTTCTACCGTCTTTTATTCCAATCGCCCCACTTTTGCAGTAAGTCTGCGTTCGGAATAGGGAAAATTTGAAAATAACAGTTCCGTTGGCCTAGACTACATAGTTGCACTTTTCCTCGAATGATAAGAATGACAATAACGCAAACTCGATTTTCTGGCATCTAATAGACTGGTAAATTGTTTACCTTCAAATTCAATATATGAAGCAGGAAACAGCTTTTAATGATACTGCACAAATTACTGTTTTGCGTTAAAATTTTATTATCTCGTGTATGACTAAAAGTATGACGCGATCTAGCCTGCGTATAACTTCAAAAACATAACATCTAATTTAAGAAGTTGATAATTGTGTACAAATTTGCATGGCATGACTCGCCGAATTTCCTAGTTTAGTACATTTTTCCATGTGAAATTTCCATATTTTTGACTTTGTTAAGCACAGAGTAACGGATCAATTATATGAAATAAATACATCATATTGTTAAATTTATATTATAGATTATAGATATTGTTATATAAGCGAAAAACGTACAAAATTAATAATTAAAATTTTCACCATTGTATTCGCCAGATAAGCTGGTAAAAGCATGGCGCGCTAGACGAACTAATATAGAGCCACGAGCGACCAAACAAAGCCAAATGCGTGCATAAGCCAATGGATTAATCTTTTATCGTGAAACACCAAGACGCCCCTTTTAATCGGGGACCAGATGCTTCTGTTTCGACTGTTGCCACCACGTGTAATAAGGTTGGGCAAATACAACGAAACAATGTCGGCGCAAGCTTCAAAGAAACAGGGATGGAGTTTTGATTGAGTAATTACTTATTGTTCGAAGTTTTGTTGCATTTGGTCGGCAAATATGGCTGGGCTGCAATTGTGCGAGAGCAAATATAGAAGGGTATAATTTTATTATCTTTAATGCGGATGCGCCGATCTGTTTGATTAAAAATTAGGCATATATATGGATTGAGGGAATGTTAATTAATGTATTTGTAATTAATTTCCAAAGTGCGATTGCAAATTTGAAGTTCATGAGTTGAGCATTGCCTGACTATTATTTTATTCTCGTGCAGGATTGGAGAGCGTAATGTAATGTTAATACATATTCTTGTTTGACGTTTAGAAGTGAAACTCATTGAAATTGACTTTTGAAGGCTGATTATATCAATTGTAAATACGTTATGTTACGCATTTACGCAGTGGATAAGCGTCACGTAACGGCAGAAAATTTGCAAACTACCACCTCTCTTTTGCCGACACCTGTCGACTAAGCTAGACCTTAGAAGCGCAACAGACGCCAAGAAAACCTAACCACCTGTTCTGGTTCCCGACTGTAAATCCAGAAGCAAACTCAAACGATATCTTGAGGCGTTATCAGAGAGGTTTCGAATTATCAACGACAGCGTGAGGAATTGAGGGTTCGCAACCAATACCAGCTAAGTTTCCAGCACTGTCCAGTTAACTGTCCAGTCGTAAGTACATTGTATATAGATGTCGCGCTTCGCGCGCAGTTTTAGCATGAGCGGCCGAGGCATCAGGCCCAACAAAGACAGTTTTAGCATGGGTGGCACACCACTATATATCTAGACTTGCTGCGCATATTGTTATGAGAGAAATGGATAAGGTGCCTATGCGCCACCTATAGTCGCCGGCCAGAGACACGGAGAGCTTAGGCGGTGACGACGGGGTCAGTCCAGAACTGCGCTTTGTTTTAGTAATTGATGTAGCGGTTCACATGCATACGTGTCTACATTAAAATTAAGTTTAATTTAGACTCGCAACAGTTTTTTTAAATAAAAATGTCTAGTACACCAAATAGGCTTCAAATTTTGATTTTGCTAGCCGTTTCGATTATTCTGGAAGATAAAGTTCAAGTATTTAGTATTGAGAAAATTGAGTTCAGTTACTGGTGCCTTCTGGTTTTGGCAAAATATTTTACTCTTATTGAACGAAAAAATAATAACCAAGAAGAAGACTATGAGCCTGGCCTAGCAGAGCACAAATTTACGCAGTGTAAATAACTAATATTTCATAAATCAGTGTCAACGGATCAATTGCACTCATCATTCATCAATAAAAAAGTCTAGGAGTTGTTCCAGAGAGAAAATAAAAAGTGAGCTTAAAAAGATCGCAGATTAAAATTGAATGTAATATAATGAGCACAACGCTCGTTTGTACGGCTCGCGTCGCGTCAAGTGCGCAAAGTCGACGCAGGAAGCGGCGGCGGCGTTTCCATTACTGCGAGCTATTCGAGCCGATTGCGTTACTCAGTTTGCTAACAATCGTTATGCAAAGCCGGCCTTTGCATGCGCCGCTACCAAAACGCTCTTATCGCGTCTTTAACCTTTTTTTTTTTATTTTTCCGGAATCGATCAATAATACTTTAATCGAGCACACGTGTTCTCACAACACGCAATGGCCGTTTTCAATAAGCCGTTTTAATCCTCGCATCGAGTTGCCTCAGAGGTTCATAATACAGGTGACACATATCTGATCAGTAACTGAATCGAGTGAATGTAACGATCGAAAATCTCATTTTACGTACACGTGCAACCCATGATTACGTTGTAAAAATGTCTTCTTTGTTTCCGAATAATTTTCGAAAGACTCAATAATTACCAAACATTACAAAAACTACCACCTATTTCATTCACAACTTCCGGAACGCAGTTTCACTAAGCAGAGACGTCCAATAAATATAATCACTCTGCATGACTAATCGACAAGCTAATGATCCGAGCGAATTGCGCAACTCCTCGGAGATTTCGACGGTCCTGTATCGTCGTCGTTTTCATTACATTATAACGCAGACGAGCCATACGTAATCGCGACAGACACGCGCGGAGCAAAGTATCGCAAGAAAAAGAGCTGCAGCAGTGACACGAGTTACGTCAGCTGTATGTGTATGTGTGTGCCCTTGAAAAGGCAAGAGAGGAGAGTAGGAAAGTCGAGGCTTTCCCGAGAGCTGATGTGCGTATACGCGACCTCTGCGAGATTCTAGTCGCGCGCGACTTGGTAAACCCGAGACTCCGCGAGACACGTGACGCTTTTAGACGCGAACCGGTATAAGACGTGCTCGCGAGCAGCGGAGAAGAGAGAGAGAGAGAGAGAGAGAGAGAGAGAGAGAGAGAGAGTGAGCGAGAGAACATCTGATCTTTCCGGATGTAAGCAAGACTTTGCACTATGGCTGACGATTATTTTTGTAGTTGTTTGTTCAGCGATTTTTGCTTTTTCCTCTCCTTTGCAGATCTGAGTGGAAGTAAACAGCCGTTGGAATAGTATTTTCTCATGGTAGGAGGTTGTATCGTACTTGAGAATAGTAAAAATCGGCATAATAATTTTTAGACTTTGTTATTTACGCTATAAGGTCATTGAAGAAAACGTTGCGCTATCTTTTACAGGAGGTAAATATTGCGCCAGGTAAGGTATATATAGCGATAAATTTAAATAGATGATGTTTTGGATTCGTCGTACAGTCAAGAAGCAATTAGATATACGTTGTCGTCTGATGTCGCTGGTCGGAATGAGTTTCTCGTTAGTTTTTTGTTGCGACGATCGATGGAGCAAGTTACACACGTCGAAGCTGTAGCAATATAAGACTCGAAAACGAAACTAATGAACGTAAAGTCTTTATGCTTCGAACTTATTCACACCTTATTACATGTCAAAATTGTAATTCACTCGAAAGTTACGCAAGTCACCATGAGAACTACCTGCGTTTGCCTCGAGTTTAACTGACAGTTTTGAAAGTAAAATCGAAACGTTCTTCAGATCGCAATCGCCGCGTTGAAAATGAACACTCGAAATTCCTCATCGAATCCAACAGCCCACCAATAAAGCGATTCATCATCCCACGAATTTCGCATTCCAGCGCGCATCAGTCCACCCTCAAATACCAGTTGAAAACCTCCTCCGCTAATAACTCCAGCAGCAGCAGACTCCTCAGATCACGAGTCTAACGACTCCCGCAGCAATTTTCCACGGCCGCATATACAACGTCTCGTGCTTGGCGACCTCATCTCGTATACCGCTTATAACCGCTGTGACCATAATTCATGCCCCAAACCTCGACGAAAAGAGCTCCGCTCGTACGCGTCTCGTCAAGAGTCACCTCGACCAAAGCCTAGGCCCCACAGTATAGTATGCGGGCATGCAGCAGACGCCTGTGTCGCTAATGAGCCGGGCCACGTACAAAAGCTCGCGCGCACCAATTACCGGCGCGTCTCCACCTCCTCTCCTGGTTTCGCTCGGATGCTTCGCGACAAAGCTTGCGCATCGGGAGAAAAACAAGGAGCGATGGGCGGGTGGTGTGTGTATGATGGATAGAAAAGAGAAATATAAAGAGAGCGACGAGATGGTTTCGAGAGTCAAAGTTGAGAGAGAAGAGCACGCGCTTGATGGGAGTTGGAGACTCTTGGGGGAGTTACATTGCGAAAAAATAGGGTGTGTGTGTGCAGGACGAGGATTTTTCAGAAATTTAATTAGAAGCTTGGAAACGAAGATGAATGAGCCTGAGAGAGATCCTTGAACAAAGCGCCCGAGCGCATAATGCTGGAAATGAGAGTTTTCGCGTTCGCCTGATTCATTTAATTATGCATACTCGCCACTCAGGCGAGTGTAGTATTCTTTTTTTTAGTTAAGCCTGTAATTCATTTGAATTTTAATTACTTTAAAGGCTGTTTTGTTTAATCAGCTCGATTATCATCAAATCTTTTTTGATAGGCACATACGACGCCATTCCCACGAAGACTAAACTCCTCAAAAGGAGAAACAATCCCACCTACACGTATCACTTAAAACCCACTAGCGTAATTGCCCATTCAAGCGTCGAACAAAAAAGCTCACCCCCATGCGTACACACACCGCATCCCTGTGGCAAAAAATCACGGGAAAAAAAGGCCGAACAGAAAGAAAAGCGCCACAGGGCACAATATGGGAGAAAAAAAGCTGCGCAGCGTGGCGGAACAAAAATCAGAGAAAGAGACGTATACGCACAGAGAGAAAAAGAATATACGTGCGCGAAAAAAAGCTATGCGTATATATACGAAGGATATATAAAAAGCGCTAGAGAAAGAGAGAGAGAGAGAGAGAGAGAGAGAGAGAGTGAAAGGGATGGTGCGTGTGAAGGGAAGAGTATTATGTACGCAGGCGGTAGAGAACCGTCAGAAAAAATGAAAGCGAAAGAGAAGCGAATCGCTTGAGTGCGCGCGCGACAAACGAAACTAAAACAAAGCTGCAGAGCCGCATGATGACGTGTACGCGCATGCGGAGGATCGATTCGTATGCGGCGCGACGATATGTGCACGCAATGTTGCCGCTGCTTTTTCACCGTCGCTGCTATACTGGAAAGGGGTGTAGTGGATATACAATATACATGACTTGGTTGCGACGCTATAGTATACAGCAATTATAAACAAGATCTTGCACACCAGAGTATTATACACCATCGCATTAAACCAAACTTGATTCGTCGTCGTGCCTTGGCACTTCTCGAAGTATTTCATCGCGTGCAGCCTCGCTTTCAAGCCAGTGATTTCGTACACTGCTAACGGCGATACGATCTCTTCTTCCGCGAACTCCCGCGCAGTTGTGCCGACTGGATATCCACTACACTCCGACGAAATTACATTATCCCAGAACGATACGAAATCTTCGACCGAACTGCAGCGATTTAATTAGAACGCTCGCTCTGCGCGTAGAAAAGACTATAAGTACACACACGCATCGCGAGGCGAGCCGCTGTTATACGTATAGCAGGAAGCGGCAATTAGTCTCGCGTGTCGCGCTCGCGTAATTTAATCAAAGTACGCTCTGGCACAGATCATCAGCCTCAATAGGCCGCGGCGTGTAACGACGGGCTTCTCCGCCAAGCGCGATGTGTTGCGGATGGCGATGTTATGGCATCGAGAGGAGTATATATATAGAGGAACAATGCACGAGAGAGCGTAGGAGCTAAGGAGCGATCGCGTGTAATGAGTGATGTATGTGCAGGAGAGGATGCCGGAACTTGGGCTGTGATTATACGCGGTATTAGCTGTGTAGGTATACATAGAAGCGTATGCGGTAACGACATTGCGGTCTGGACGTCGTCGTTGTGGTGTGTATTGTGTTGCGGCGCGAGTGCGGGAAAAGAATTGACAAGGTGGTCGAAGTGACCGAAAGAGGTGAGGTGAGGATGTTGTGGGCTGCTGGTTTGGCGAGGAAAAGCAAAAAGCCTTATAAGCAGCAACTGTATATTAGCACAGCTATAATTCCAGTACATAATACAGCCTTCGGTCAGCAGCAGCGAACAGTGCGCTTGTCCTTATCGAGCGAGAATATCAGCGGCTTCCCGCGTGGCAGACTTAATTAAGATACTTCTCTCATCGTGGCTGGACGGGGGCGAAATTACTCGCTTCCTGGTTGACGGGAGAGTGCCTCGGAACGAGCACACGCAGACCGACTCTCTGTGTATAGTCGTATATAATGCGACGACGATACCGGCTTATGATTCGTTCGGATGATGACGAGGAATCGACAGCAGCTGTCGCGTTGCTTGCTTTCGGTGCGGGTGTAATTAGTCGGCTGTTTGCGTGCGATTGAACGGGAGAATTGATCATTGCTTACGTGGGGATAAGGGGGAAAAAGGATGATCCGCTGATTGCTCGACTACGTTTTTACAGGCGACTGATGGCGGACAAAAAGTTTTCAATGCCACAGTGATTAACGTCGGAACGCAATCCTTTTTTCTTTATTCTTAATCACGCCGGAGTCGGACAGGCTTTATTGCGTTTTCAAGATCGAATCTAACGCCTGGTTTCATTTTCTCTCTGCTGATTATACAACTATTTACGGTTTGATATTTACTCACTCAGGCGATTCAAAACGTTCGGTAAACACTCACCTGTAACATAAAGAGAAACGATTCTCATTAATAACGGATCATATTAGTTATTTTCTATACTATTACATTGAAGCACATATGAAAATAAGTACACGGATTATTTTCTCAAGTCCGATAACTCATGTCAATCCGCAGTCGATCGTCAAGACGATTCGTTTGTCAAGCGCAAGAAAACGGGTTGCCAAGCGGCCATCGTCGCTTTGATTTTCTTCCGCGAACTTCTAGACTATGGGGCTGCAGAAGAAAGGAGGAGCGAAGAATGCTCGCAGACGAATTTAATAGACCGAGTTCTATCACAACAAAAGCATTTCACCGAGACCGCTTACGTGCACTCCTCACTTAACATTCCTTGGTTCTTGCGTAAATGGGTGGATAATTTCGTATTTATTCAATTTACTTATGCATCAGTAGGGTGCTAACGTTGATGTTTATAAGTTTATGAGCATAACTATGTCTAGCTGTTTATCTATTGTATCAAGAAAGTATATTCCTGCAGAAAATTCAAAAACAAATTTTCACATACGGCGATCCGAATCCGATACACTCAACTTTTATAAAAATAACAAATACACGACGAAATTCATATCCATCCATTATTTTCCATTAACCCAGTAAACAAACAGTTATTTTCCGAATATCAAATAACGAGAGCAGCACGACGAGGCAACACACATCTGTGGACTCGAAAAATAAAAAGAAAAAATCTCCCGGTAAATTCGTCTATAAATCTCCCAGCACTCCACATCCGCGCGCGCGGGGGACTCAACCGTCTATATAATCCCCGCGGACGGCCTCCACCGCATCGTATGAAAGATATAAAAAAAAGAGGCAGCCGCTAGAGAGAGTCTATTTTTTCCACACGAACGTGAGTTATATAAATCGAGCGACATATCGACTTCGGATCACGTCGAAAAGCTCGAACAGCCGCACGGGCTCGTAGTATTTATACCACTCGTACAGTCCTGGAATGTTTCCAGCATTGCTCCTCGGCCCATTCACGATCAAGCGCCAGCTCTGCCAACTGGCTTTTCGCAGGTGCGAGCTTTTGCTCGATTTTTCTCACGCTTATTCATTTCCGAGTTAATAAATGAATTCTAGCTCTCTCGCCTGTATTTCCCCCCTCTTCTCGCACACTTTGTCGCGCGCGCTTTGTCGTGTGTGTATTTGCGAACGGGTTCACGCTCTTCTGCGCTGTAAACGAGCTGGATAATGTAATATCGTTTCGCTGGTTTATTTGGGAAGCCTATACGAGCGTTGTTTTAAAATAGTCGCGCGCGGATGGATTATTAGAGAAAGAGAGAGAAGGCAGAGTCGTGTGTGGATAATTTCTCTCGGTGAACATGCGGCAATAAAGGGCTTCCGGTCGGGACGAGCGTTTAAACGGCTCGGCACATGGTGTCCCATGTGGGATGACGTATCAAAAACTCGGGCACAGAGGGAGTGGAAATTTTCGGCAAAGTTGGCGCTTATAGCTCTCTTTCAACCGGGTGTGAAGCTCGTAACTTATTCAGCCGATGGAAAACACGTTTTACATCGTGTCAAGAATTTTTCATGTGTGTTGTATCAGAAATTAGAATCCGCTAATCAAATCTTCAGTTTATCCTCTGATAAAATGCTGAGTTTTAAGATTTAATCAGAAATAAATTCACACAGGCCTGCTAACGACGAGACAACTTCACACGTCGGTGTGTGGCTCAGCTAAATTCGGCAAAGCAAATGCTGTCCATTATTCTCACACTCTCTAACTCGACTCGCAAGGAACCCGTCAGACACTGTTAACAATTGCCCGAGCTCGTGATGGACAAGCCGAATCCGCATCAGAATAAATGACTGCCTGTATTTTCACTGCGACTACGTATACTCATACAGGAGAGATCTCTTCTCAGTCGGTCGATTGTACGATGCTAATTTCGGTTTTTATGCCGAAAAATGTATCGGGGCCGAAGCCGGTTTGTGTTTCTTTCTCGAGGGGGATTTTATAGCTCGCCCCGCGCGACGGAAATACCGAAATCCGAAACTCGCGGCTCGTTTCTGCGCTCGATGCCCTTACCTCTCTCTCTCTCTCTCTCTCTCTCTCTCTCTCTCTCTCTCTCTTCGTGAACTTCCCAATAGTCTCGCGCGCCGACCATCACGTTTCGTGGCACTTTTAGGTCCCGCCTGAAGCCAAGTTTTTTAGACGTATTTTTGCGTCGCTGAATCCGAATTTCGAGGTTCTCGGACCGAAAAAGTGGATATCAAAAGTTATAAACAAATTAATTGTTTAAAAGGCGATATCTCCGAAGTAAAACATCGCACCAAGTTGAAACTTGTTTTAAAGGGTTTATTTTATCATTTAGAAACTTTTTTCTTTCTATACCTTTTTAGCTATACTGCATATTTTTCGAGATATCCCCGAAAAACGGTTTTTGATGCGCCTTCGCTACCTACGCCGCGCGCGGCCGCCACGCGCCGCGTCCCGTTTTTTGCGTTTAATAATTTCTTGCAGGTAAGGTTAGTATTTTGTAAACATGCTTATAAATTTATTTAATTATTGAACAATATTTTGAACAAAAATAATAATTTCTTTATTATTTACTAACAAATAAATAAAATTAACTAAACAATTAATCAAGATTTGCTTCATTTTTACAAGTATTTTTCTGTTTGCAATAACAGAATGAGCAACAAGGTACCATAGCTGCTACACAACAACAACTTTTTGTTTTACAAACTTTACAGGTACAATTCGGAATCAGTTCACTTACCGGTGGTAACAAAATTGTTACTTTTTCTGGTATTAAGAAATCGTCTTCTTCTTGAAACCCAAACTTTGTGGGATTTAGTGGTATAAAGCTTTCATTTAAACAATTAATTTGTGTCATTACAACGTATAATGATCTCAATATATGTAGTCTTACTGAATCGCTCGATGGAGGTAAATCTTCAATTTTTGATGCCGAGTGATGATAAAGCCAGAGTCGCAATTCATTAAAATTTTTACAATTAGTATTTCTTTTTAAGACTTTGACTAAATATTGTTCGGCTAAATCGATCGATATCTCTGTTTTATGATTAGCGAAATCTAAGAAAATAAATTGAAAAATTAATCATCCAAAAAAGGGTCAAGTAAAACGTAACTTTCTTTTCCAATATAAAATGTATATAATAAAATCACCTTTGCCAAAATTATCAAGATACATCTTTGGATTAGCTTGCAAAGCTGATAATTTTGTGCCTACTTTACTGGTGTAATCGGCGCCCGTAAGATGATGTAGAGCTGGTAAAACTGAACAGATATCTTCATGTTTAGTAGCAAGAGCGTGTAAAGGTATATTTCTAACAGTGCTTGATACACCTGCTTGAACCCAAAAAGTCTAGAAAATATGTTAATAAATAAGTAATTTTTATAAAAATTAGTCGTATAAAATAAATTTTGCTTTTTTACCTTCAAACCATTTTTTTTTAAAATGTTCCAAAAATACAATCCTAACACAATTACGTCGGTATCAGAAGAAATTAAATATATGTTCTCAAATCCATTCTTTGATGCATGGTTTATATGTAATATAATTTTAACATCAGCTTCTTCAATAAAAGTTTGTTGTAGAGGACCCAAAAAAGAATGAGAACCAAGATTAGAATTATTTAAATTCACTGCTGTGCATAAATCATCATTGATGACACTGAATATAAGTTCTATTTCTGCAAAAATATCTTTATTTTCCTGAATATAATTTTTTAAAAACTTTTGCAATAGAATCTTGTTTTGAGAAGAAGGCCAAAATTTATCTTGTTGTTTTGGTAGTGGGGTACTTTCTGTAATGTCGTGGTAAACTATGGATTCCGATTTTTGCCTACGTTGACGCTCCGTAGATTTAATTGATTTTAAAAAATAAGAATCAAATACGAAATCAAACAAAACGTCAAATATTCCTACAACGCCTAGCGAAAAAGTTCACCTAAAGCACACATTTTTGGTGATGGAATTATTAATTTAAATAATAATGTAATGGAGCATGCATTTTTGCACTAACAATCATAAAATCTACTTACTTTAGCTAGTAATAAAAGCAATACGCAAAAACGGGACGCGGCGCGTGGCGGCCGTGCGCGGCGTAGGTAGCGAAGGCGCATCAAAAACCGTTTTTCGGAGATATCTCGAAAAATATGCAGTATAGCTAAAAAGGTATAGAAAGAAAAAAGTTTCTAAATGATAAAATAAACCCTTTAAAACAAGTTTCAACTTGGTGCGATGTTTTACTTCGGAGATATCGCCTTTTAAACAATTAATTTGTTTATAACTTTTGATGTCCCACTTTTTCGGCCGAGAACCCTCGAAATTCGGATTCAGCGACCAAAAATACGTCTAAAAAACTTGGGTTCAGGCGGGGACCTAAAAGTGGCCACGAAACGTATGGTCGGCGCCTAGACTATAATGTCAGCTGTTTTATTTATCCATCGGCGCGTTAGAAAGCTGGTTTCTCGCGGCGCCGTGTGTAAGCTACACGCGGGACAGATGCGAGAATGAAAATAATCGCGACGAGTTGGCTTTATTGAAAGTGTGTCTGCTCTGCTGCGATGTAGGTTGATGGCGATAACATCGGTATTGCTTTTGGTCGCGTGTTTACCGAGAGAGATAGTTTTGCTGCGAATTCGCTGTTTGAAACAATTTTAGAACGCAAGAGCTTTTTGAAAGTTTGGAGCTTAATCTGCTGCAGGCGCTAGTAGAATTTTCGTAAGTAGACTCGAATCGCCGTAATTCCTGGATACTGAATTATCGAAGTACTGTTTAAATAATATTTAATCATTCCTTAATCTCTTGGATACGGCAAAGCTCACAGCGGTAAGCCCGAGAGTAAACCAGATTTGAATGTTTGAATATTTCGGAAACAGCAAGTTTCCTAATGCACTTCCAGAGCAACAACTCCGCGAAACTCGTCGAAAACAAAGAAAGGGTTCCAAAAAAAGTCCAATCCAAATAATAAGTCAGAGCGTAGACAAAATTTCGTGAAACAAGGGCAAACCAACGTTTCAACAATGGAAACGCAGGCGTCCCTTCGTCAGTGAAGCGAATCGCAGTAGAAGGGAGAAGCGTATAGCAAAGCGCGCAAAGCAAACACTGTAGAGCAAAAGCAAGTCAGTCTCTCGCTGCCGAGCAGATGGCTGCAGTGGAGAGCGAGCGAGCGGTTCGATCGGGACGACCTTGAGAATGCGCAACTAGTGCCCCTCGGTTGAGCTCCTTCTTCGCTCTATACTGCCTGCTGCACGCGCGATCACGAGGGGGAACGGAAGAACCGCGCGCGAGAAGCGCCGTGGAAGGAAGAACGAGAATGGACTCGATGTTAGAGGAAGATAGCCCATAGGAGAGAAAGAGAGACCGGGGAATGTCGGAGATAATAAAAAGCGAGTATAGGTTGAGCGTGTAAGGGGGGATGGAAATCGTGCGCCTTTGTCTAATGAAGGACTAGAGCGATTTATGCGAGAGAAGGGGAGGGATTTGCTGAGGCAGAGTTATATTATTGCTGCGGACGGTTGTTGCTGGCTGTTGCTCGCGAGGTTTGGTGCCAGGGGTGTGTTTGCTGCGGATGCTGATGAAGTTTTCGAGAGAAGGACTGGTGGTAGCTACAACTGATTGGAAAGAATTTGGAAGTGAATTTGCACGTGTAAATATTGAGTTACTTGATTGCGGAGCAACTTTGATCGATGCAAGTGTGCTTCAAAATTGAGTAGCGAGATTGACTATTGAATATAGAGAAGTAAATAATTGCACATGTAAAGATCGAAGTACGATTGGATCAAACTAAACCGTCGTGAAATCCTTTATACAAGATTATCTGCAGTAAAAGTCTTAAAAGACCGCACACCTTCTTCGCACACCTCTCAATTCTTCATCTCATCCATAAAACCAAGCACAAGCTCAAGCTCAAGCTCCGAACAGAAAACTGTGCCCCAAAGAAAAGCTCGCTCTTGGAACATCAAGTCAGAGCAATTCACTCGTAAAAGTAACAACGAAGACGCCTCTGCTCAGTTCGCTGCTGCAGGTATACAATGTATACATGCATCGGAGCGCAGAGTCACCGGCCGGAACACAGACAGACATCCCTTTCCGTTTCGAATCCACTCTTACTCCTATCCTTCTGCGTCTCTCTCCAACACAAATTTCTTTCCTCCTCCTCAAGCCTGTCTCGAATACGGCGAATCTGCGCATGCGCCTCTGCTCACCTGCCCCATCCTTTTTGCTCGCGCTCTCTATAAGTATAACCTCCTCTGGTCGTCGTCGTCGTCGTCGTCGGGCCGGAGAAAAGAAAGAAAAGAGAGAAGAGCAGTCAAGCGGGGTTGCCACGCATTCGCGTCCGTCCGCAAAACCGTCCTGAAAACATGCGCCGGAGCAGCTAGAGAGAGAGTATAGGCCTCCGTATTGTACGGGACTGCTCTCGAGCACGAGAGGAGAGTAGCTCTACGAACGCTTCTCTTCTCTTCTCTCTCTGTGGGCTTCTTCTTCCGCTGCCGACGCCGGTCTCTCTTTCACGGTACACGCTCTGTGCAAGCCGGCTTGGGGAAGGAACAAGTTGGAGATGTAATAGGGAAGCACAATGCCGGGAGCGAGAATTATTGGCTTTAGTTGGCTTTGTTGGCTCTGTCTCGGCTATATACGTATTATCGTCGTGTGGCAAAGAGTCGAGACGCGTTGATTAGGAAGATGATGTGTGTATACACATTCGCGAATATTCGCTATAGGGAGGATGTCAATTCGAGCAATTTCGTTTTGTGTCCAGTGAAAAATGTCCTTTGTTTGCTTGCGATGCGCGCGGCGAGTCTCTTCGTGGAACGCGAGCATCGCGGTGAAATTCCACTGAAAGTCCAAGCGCCGGTTCTTTTTTTTGCATACGAAAGTAGTAGTCGTGTCTGTTCATTTTTCATTTCCGCGCGCTAGATCCAATTTGGGCATTCCAAGTTGGCTGGGAAGTGGAAACGGCTCACGGTTTGTTTCTAGCTATGAAAAAGGAAAAAGTTTTTAAGGAAACGATGATGTTTCAAGGATTTCTGGAACAGCTGCAAATGAATTAATAATTGTTTGGATAACGTGATTTCGCTGGTAACGGAGATCACTCATTTTTGGGATATAGGTACGTTAAGTACTGCTAATAGCGGTGATAAAAAATTTAGACCTTCTGATAGCGATACGATAACTCCCTGCGTGGAATATTAATGGCAGTACATAAATGAAATTACACCTGATCGATATTAAGTAGGTCCTTCCGCTGTCCTAAATATATCCTACCACATCAAGCACATATTGATCAGAGCGATGGCACTCCACCACTACACCCATATGACCAAACTAACGCACTATCGTCGCTGCAGTATATTTATTTCACGAAAAATAAACTCGACATAATCCTCCAGTCAACTCGCGTTCAAGATCACATAAATAAAAAAAAAAACTTGCAGCACAGAAAGGAGGATGCGCAAAAAGAGCTTGCGTAGAAGTATACGAGAGAGAAAACTTCAAACGCCGAGAGGATGAGAGAGAAAGAACTATACACCGGCGAGTTTCGACTTACAGGGGCAGCAACTACGCCACGTGGGGGTTAAGCGGCCAGTGGTAGAAGAAGAAGAAGAAGAAGAAGAAGAAGAAGAATACTGGGGCTGTGCCGTTGGCGAGATGAAAATGCGCGCACGACGTGCTGCTGGGGGTCGGGTCGAGTCGACGTCGGGAATCTCGCGGGGGTGGCAAGCGGCTTTTCGCTCAATATCCGCGGGAACGAGATCTACCCGAGACGCTGTAGTGAGGAGGAGAAGAGAGTCGTGTATATGCCAGACGCGCTCGCGCGCGCGAGAATTTTCTCATAAAAATTGCTGCGGGGTTAATGGGAGAAATTAACGCGAGACTTTTGTAAGAGTGTATCGTGATGGCTTTGATGATCGAGTAAATTTGCAGCTTGGGAGCTTTAACTGTTCCGTAAAATTTTTAATTCGGGTTTTATGTATATATATATATAGGACTCAGTTAACTTTTCAAAGTTTTTTCTCATTACTTTTTTATCGCAATCTCGCATCGCATCTCAAACAATTGAATAGTAAATTTCGTTTAGACAAGAAATATCATGCCATTAACTAGGTTTTTCCCGCGTTATAAGATTAAACTGTCCGCCAGGGCCCTTATAGCCGGTATACAAGCGAACGACCGGCGCCGCAATTGTATATTACGTATACGTGTTGCCGAGAGTGCGTAGGTTGCGAGTTAGCAGTTGCCAACCATACAGCGACATGACGAGAGAGGAAGAAAAAGAACGTTAGGAGGAGAAGCGCGTACCTGCACGTTTTAAGTGACATGGGAATGACTCATCGTCGTTTTCGGGGAACAGAGGCGTATTGTAGCTTCGTACTCGACTGTCGATCGTCGTGATTTTCAGCAGAGGATTTTGGTGTATTACAATTCAGATTTGCCATTAAGGTTCCTCTCCACACTCGATATAGTACTACTAATATATATAGTAAACGGGGAAAAAATATGCTCCCGTTGCTCCATTAAATCTCGACAAGAAAATTATATTCCGGCATCAAAAAATTACCAATGATAGATATCATGCACAGATATCGCGGATACGAGCTCCGGCTGCAATTCTGTAACAATAATCGAGGAAAAATCATTGAAATTCGAGAACCGTTTGGTAATTTTTTGAGGCCGGAATATAATTTCCTTGCCGAGATTTAATGGAGCAACGGGAGCATATTTTTTCCCGTTTACTATATATATTAGTAGCACTATATCGAGTGTGGAGAGGGACCTTAAGTATAAAAATGTTGCTATAATTGCTTATATAAAACAATGTTATGAAAACAAAAGCAAAAAACTTCGAAGGACAAGTCTTTCAATAAAAATAGTTTCAGTAGATTGTCCTCAAACTTCTCTATACTCTCTTTATGAAAGCCGAGCAAATGGTCCAATTCAGTACGATTTCGGCTAAACCGACCTCAATAAGCTTGTCCTTGAACACGCAGCCTCGATAAAAATGTAAAAGTCGCCGTATATATGTGTGTGTGTGTGTGTGTGTGTGTGTGTGTGTGTGTGTGTGTGTGTGTGTGTGTGTGTGTGTTTCTTAATGCGACGTTCCCTAGAGAGACCTTGCTAGAGACCTCGCTTGAGAGAACGTTATTTATCCAGAAAAAAATCCAATACGTATAGCAATGAATTTTTGAAACATTTCATAACGCGAAACCGCTTTATTACATCCGAAGTCTTTTCTTCCGCGCGATGATCCTCTTTCCGAGCAGAGACCGAGTTTTCAAAATTACGTCACCTGCGCGACACACATCCGAATATCTCTCCCACTCGTGCGCGGCTCTAATGAGCGTAATGCGACTCTAAAAATCGCGGGAGCGTAAAATGTAAAGCAGAAAACAAAAACATCGCTGAATCATCCTCTCGGCCTTGTCGTCACCCAGCACACATACGCTCGACGAAGCACCAGCAGCAGTGATAATAAAAGCCAACACAAAACGAAGAGGAGACACTTTTCAGTGAACAAGAGAGAAGAGACCGAAATTATAAGGTGTGCGAGAAAAAAACCGACTCGACCAATTCATTACTTTCGGGTGCTTTTTTTCATCGCGTGTAGGCAACACGTGGAAGTGCCACGCCAAAAAGTTGCGCAAACAAAGCCATTAATCTAGTCGCGTATACTTATGCGGAGGAAAAGTTTCAAAAGGCGATCGAGCAACGGCGCTAACTCGAAAGAGATGTGTATTAGAAGGAACCACCGCGACTGTGTGTTGGGATGAGTCTGGGGATAAGCCCGCAATTCTGTAATACTCCGGACCGGGCGCGGATAAACCGGTTTTGGAGATTTCGAGGCTGCTAATTTCTTCTTCTTCTACTTCTTTTGAACGAGGAAAGACGCGACTGAGTTTGTTAGCGAGCGCGAAAGTGGTGCATGCGAGTTTAGACTTTTGGAGTTTTGGTCTACCAGTTCCGAACGTTACTTAACGTTTTTTTTACGCGAAAAATATTTTATCACAAATAATATGTGTTAATTAAAATCCATTATCAAGCTACATAAAAATTCCTTCCATTATCTCGTTAAAATCGGTCGCCTAATTAAGCTACCGACTGAATACCTTTCCCACACGTTGCGGTGGTGCGCGAGAAAAAACTAAAGCCCTATAGCCATAGAATACCTCGGCAGAGAATCATTAAAAATCCGATAACCCTGCAAAAATAAAGAAGACGCTCTCTTTATAGAGATATAATGGAAAAATGTTGAACTACGAGCGAGAGAGTCGAGAAAATATAATGAAAAGAGCCTCATCGCTTCGAAACTCCGAAGTCCTCCTGCAGATGCAGCTCGTTGATGCGCGCTCGCTTCATCGTTCAAGCGGATCACGGCTTAAATTACGAACGTATATCGCGCACACGACCCTCCAATAGCATTCCGCGAGTCGCTTGTGTATATATCTATATGCCGAAGGGAATGCCGGACGTGCACGGCGCGCCACCGCGCAAAAATGCACTTCTGATGATCCTCTGCTATCGCTTCCCCCCCCCCCCTCTTGTCTTCTCTTCGGTTAATGGCGTATATATCTCGTATACGTTCAAGTGGCCGTCGTTAATGCGATATTATTTACTTGGGTAATGAAAATGTTATACGCGTTTATACTGTATATAAAATATTCCGTTATCACACATATTTTTTACTATCATTCGTTTAATCAAGCTTCGTTTTATTTTCAACATTCTGTAACGCGGGCAAATTAATTACTCTGTTACGATTCCCAGTTGTGTGTAAACAAGCTGATGCCGCGTCTGCGTTTGCATTTATATAAATAAAATATTCTCCCATCTCATCTGACTACAATGACATGGAAACCGTTGTCGGGTTGGGCTGGGTGCAGTAACAGCCCGTCGAGGTGAGGTTGGGTTGCACTGCTTGCTCTGCGATGCTCTGGCTAGCCTCAATAACATTGCTAAAACTGTTCCTAGGCTGTAGATAATGATACAGGAATGGTACGTCCGTACATTATACCTTAGTAGAGCGATTCTACACGTATGAAGTCTCGAGTAGGATGATCTGTTCCACTTGAAAAGATTGATGGATAATTAGCACTATTAGTGCAATTGTTATATTCACTTCTGTTCAAAGTAAATAGATTGAAAGCGAATTTTTTTGAGGAATTGAGTTTTAAAAGTGTGAAAAATTTGAAGAAGAAAACAGTCACAGCGATTTGAAACTTGGTATCTAATTTTAACTATATATAAGCAGAAAGAGTTTCACTTCGCAACCATCGGGTAAAGAATAAATTGGGTTTCGCCACAAGCCGTTTCGAGGTGAAAGTTTTTGTTCCATTTGAAACATTTTGGTGTGCGCACGTCTTCATTAAAATCGGAATTCTAGTGCCCGACTTGGCGAATTCGATACAACTCAATAGCAATAGAAGTGTTATTTATCCAATGCGATGATAGCCTCTTTGAAAGTCCGTTTAATGGCTGGAAGATTTTCGCGGTCGTAAAAATATAAAGGCGCATCTCTGTTTTAAAATTTTAAAACATTAATCAATTCGGCAAAGTTCGACAGGATTCCAAGTTTCGTAACTTCTCGTAACTGATAAATATTCAATGTCGCGCGCAGCGCGAGCGCAGAAAACTGCAATTTTATCCGCGCGGTGAAAGTTTTTAGACGCATACCGAGCCTTATATCATAATTAACTTAACTTCCATCAGAGTATGTTTGGATCGTTCCAGATATTATTCATGTAATTCTAAATACCTCTACTCTCTAATTTTTCCCCAGGAGAAACCATCATCGTTTCCAAAAGTCATTTCCCTTTCAAATTGCGCGCCAGTTCTTTCGAGAACAAATTGCGATCATCAAGGCGACGGCCGTTATACAGACCATATCCAGTATAATATTTGAAAAATTATTGACTATAAAAAGAAGCATATAGGTATAGCGATCGTTAAGGGAGTCAGAGGTCAATGGGTCAGACTGGACGAAAAGCGCGGAGAGGACGCCCACGTATGTACGATAAATCAATTTCGAAATTCACATCGTTTCGCCCTCCGAAAACGAGCATCTAAAACTCGAGCTAAAGTGCGCAACGTCGCTCTCTCTCTCTCTCGAGTCTCGTTAAAAAGCGATCCTTCAGCTCTCCATTGTGGAATATTGCAATTCTCCTCTCCACAATGCGCACGCGTTCTCTGCAAAATAACGCGAATATAGTCACGGCTATTTTCATTCGAGTACAGCAGCGCACGTGCGTTTCTCTGGTTCGCTAATGCTTCAAACTTTTTGAATTCGCGAAGCAAAAAGTTCGAAACTTCCGACTCGTTACTCTAGCTAGATTTTTCCTTCTCATTTTAATCGTATGCCTAAACAATACAAATAACCCGTTCATAATAACCACCGGCTCCCTTTAAATATGCACTGGTATTTAGAGATGGTATAGTGTGCAGCGTGCAGTCACGAAGCAAAGAGCGAACTAACGGAAGCCGTTATGAGCCTCGCTGACGGTATAAGACACATCAGAGGCGTGAGAGACGCGTCACCTGCCTGCCATTAAAGTGCCGGTTGTTGCTCGTGGGGCCTTTTATTGTTGTTAGTCATAATAACTCGATTTGCAGCGAGCGAGCGAGCGAGCGAATGCGCTGCACACGAGGTGCAGTAAACGTAAGAGACGCCGGTGTGCGCACGTATAGCACCGGATTCTCCTGTAATAATCTATCTTCGGCCACTTGTCTTTTTTGCTATGTAGTCTTTCGATTTCAGGTTCAGCTTGCGGAAATGGAAAATGGAATAGTTTTTACTCGGTTGTGTATTTACGACGACTTTGTATGTTACTGATTGGTAGTTTCCATCGTCAGTTAGATAATTCTTGACTTTGAAGAGAAGAAGTATACGTAATTGTACAGCAGTATTTTTGAACTGATCACGAATATTTCTTTTAAATTTTGCTGAAAAAATAATGCGCGAAAACAGCTTTAAAATAATTTTAAGGATTAAACGAATAATACAGAGGAGATAAAACGCGGCGAAAGCAGTTAATTCTTAGGTAAGCGCCACAATACCTCTGCGAGTTGAATTACCAAACAAGCGGCTTTGAGCCAAGTTTGTTGGATTAATAAACGAGGAGGAAGTATATATTTTGTGTCAAGACGATGAACAAACTTGAAGCTGAGAGCAGCCTGCAATTGTGTGTAAGAAATGTATACCAGCCGCCGCGAGAGGCTAAGTAGTCTCTTATTTTGCAAGCAAAGCGACACAGATTGCTCGAAGATTAAAGACTACGGTGTAAACGGCTTTAAGCTTCCTGTGCGCCATGAGCGTGAAAAATTCACCCAAGATGAGCTTCAAAAGACGAGTTTTTAATCCATGAAAAATCCCAAGTCACGAACACGTAACAAAGTCGCCTTTGAAGTCGATGCTCGCTTGGACTATTTTCCCTCCGTATACTCAATGCACTAAGAATATAGCCACGTGTGCGGTAATTACTACTGGCAGTTACGTTTTTGATAAGAGGTACAACCTATAACCAAGTCGTTTATTAGCGGCATTTAAACAAAACGATAAAGTCGACAGCTACACCGAAGCCAATCCGATTGACAAAAAAGAAGTTTCAGCAGAGAAATGAGCTTTATTGTAATAATAAAACTGAGCTGAACGCGCAACAACGGCAAGTCGAAAATTATACACGTAGGTAAACAACCGTCAGCTCGAGGCGCAATTTCCTAAAGTGCACTTCTCGCCGCATTATCAGTCTCAACGACCGCGTCGTCATCCGCATTTGGCCCGAATTACAGCGGCAAAAACGACTTATTACCGCCCGAGTAACGAGAGCGCATAAAAGACGTGACGCACACGCGCGAGAGCGTGAAATTTTACGAAAAACAGTGCAATAATCTCGCTTAAACGTCCTATAAAACTCGAATTTCCCATTTCCTGTATAAGATCCTAGCTTCTAAAATTCAAAAAAAGCCGTTGAGAAAATCAATCCCACCAAAAAGCGCGCGCGAGCGCAGGAGAGTCTCGGTCATCAGCTGCCGCAGGTACACACACGCGCACACAGTTCCGAAACACCTGTTCCCAACGTACACCTACACACGCGTCGTCGTGCCGGTTGCGCGTACGCACGCAGCTCTCCACTGCAAGCGCAAAAAGCTCCGGGCGGCGTGCGCAACGCCGCATGCGCGGCTCACCGTCGGCCATCTGCCCGTGTTCTCGGCTTCCGGTCAATCCTCGTCGTCGCGGATTCTCTGTATTCTATACACTGCAGCGAAAAATCCCTCTCGTCCGCACGTGGATTTTTCGCGAGACTGTACCCGTACCTGCGCTTGCTGCTCTCCGCTTCGCGGAAACGTGTCGCTCGCGTTCGAAGGACTGACCTTGAGCGAGACGAGTTCGCGGATTTGAACCGTTGGCCGCGTATTCGCTCTTCGATGTGATATAGTTTTGGAGCGAAGAGCAGAAATACAGTGTGTGTGTTGTGGTTGTGGGGGGGGGGGGGGTGGCGGGGAAGAGTTCGATGGAATTAAAAATAGAGTTATACGCACCAAATATACGGTAGGCAGGCAGATCGATCCGACAGATACACGTTGCGTGTTTTATGCCGAAAGAAAGAGCGTCGCTGAACTATGCGTTTTGTATATTTTCTTCTCTCACTGTCAGGCACACACGGCACAGCACTGATGATTATCTTCTCGATTAATATATCTCTGCTTCACTTTATATTCTGCTGATGGACGAACGTTTGCTCGCGTCGCGAAAATTCGGAGCACTCGGGAGAACAATCTAAGTTTGCACTGCGGCAGCACTGCACCAATACTTTTTACTATTACACACAGCAGAACCAAAGGAACTGAAAATAAAACAACGGCTGACACGGCTTGCAGTGCGCGTTCCACTGAACAACAACAATAACAACAATAGCGACGATTATTTTTCACCAGTACTGTATTAGCAGAGGAAGACAAAAACTCACTGAGCTGCAGAGACACTTTATAGAGAGTATAAGTAAGGAAAGTGTATAGAGAGATAGAGGCACTGTGAGAAGAACACAAGAGAAAAGAAGTCTCGCAGACGTGCAGAGAAGTGTGTGCACAGGCTGAAGGTGTGCGTACGACTACTATATACTCGCGTGCCGATCGCTGGAGGGACGCTCGCGCGACTGTCAAGCTCGGGCGTTTTGGAGGTTATGGAAGGCACGCCGAATGAGCGAACGCGCCGCGCGGCAGCAGCTCTCTTCTCTCGCTCTCCCTCTCTTCGCCGACTCGCTCTTTCTCTCTCTCTCTCTCTCTCTCTCTCTCTCTCTCTCTCTTGCTCACGGTATACTATACTCGCTCTGTCTCGCTCGCTCAACTCGCCGCTCCGCAAGTTCCTTCTCTCTCTAGCGCGCGCGCGTGAGACGGAGCTCGATGTGTATATATGTGTATAAGCGTATATAGCAGGCAGCAGCAGTCGACGAGAAAATCCCGCGAATGCCGCACACACGCGAACGGAGCTCTCTTTCTTCCTTTCTTAAATTCCTTCTCTGCGCTCCCTTATATTCTCTCTTTATTCCGCATCAGCCGGCGCGGGAGAGATGCAGCCTCTGGCGCCTCGTGCAATATTCACCTACGCTTGCTATATACTGTATAGTCAGGTGACGCTGCGTTCGAAATTTTTGAATTTCAAAAGCACTGCGCGCGCGCGCACACGATACTATTATCGTTGCGTCCACGTACCTATGTTAGCGATGCAAGTATATATATATATATATATATATATTATATATATATGTGTGTGTACAGCATAAACGCAGAGAGCGGAAGAGGGAGCGGTAAACTCTGCGGCTGATGCGGCGCGTATAGCGAAAAGTTGGCCGATGCGCGCGAGCGCGTAATAGATCCGGCTAAAGTTGTGTGCAGTACAGCATAGCCGCTGATGGCTGGAACTTCGCGAGTGCGAGAGAGAAAGAGAAAGCTTTGAGGAGGAAGGGGGGGGGGAGGGCTCGGGAGGGGGGATGAAGAGGGCGACAGAGCAGAGAGAAAAGAGAGCGTGGGGCAGTCAAGTGGAGAAGGAGTGTATGACGCGGGCGCCGCGAGTATAGTGTATGATGAGAATGATTTTGGTGCTGAATGTAAGGGCGTCGCGAATGGAAAAAATGACGTTTTTTGGATATGGAGAGGATTATAAGGAGATTGACGTTTACGAAGTGTATCTGCATCTTTTACTGTGTGTATTATACCCACGAGCTTTGAGGTGAATTATCCGAGGGAGTCGGACGAATTATTGAATTCGACGAGCGCGGCGAATCGGCTGTATTTATGGCTCGAGTTTAATTGAATTTTTGAGCGCGCAAGGGTTCGCCGTGTGTATAGAGTAGAGCATTTTGCCGTTCTAAACTGCTGCTTTATGTAAAGGATGCGCGCTATAATGCTGAATACGTATAGTACACCCATACGTCGTTTGGATTTTCAATTCGAGGAGCTTCTGCGATACCGAATTGGCGTATAGGTCGAACGAAAGGCTGTAGAAATAAAGAAGCGCGATAGTTTCCAACGGATGAAATTGAAATTGATATTCCGAATGAATTTCCCGACGCGCATCAGAGTTATAAAAACAAAAACAATACGAAGAAATACAAACCAGACGCTATGCGGTGGCGAGCACACGCAAGGGAGAGAGAAAAGAAAGAGCTGCACACGTATGATTTAGAGTGTAGAGGAAAAAGAGATCGCGAGCGCGGAAAACTAATCAAAATAGAAGATACAGAAGAAAAAATTGATAAGGCACACAGCAGGCGGAGGCGTGCGGCGATCGAAGAGAAAGATCGACGTGAAATATTTCCCCGGGAAATAAACGAGCTAGCCGCAAGATCAAACACACACACACACACACACACACACACACACACACAGCAAAAAAAGTCGAATCGCGGAATAGAAAGCGAAAACTTATTAAGACGGATGGAAGTAGGGAAAAAAGTCGCGGGGAATTCGAAAAAAGGAGAACAACTGCCGTGCGCGCGTGTACGGGATATAAAAAGGGAAAAATCGCGGGAGAATGCGGAGCAACGGCTTCATAAAAGCGGGAGGGGAAGAAAAGCGAGTAGGGCGAGGAATCGCGGATGACGGATAAAGACAAAGGGACGAGTGGAGGCGAGAGAGTCAATGAAAGAATGGCAAAGAGAGAGACAAGGAGAAGGAGAAGAAGTACAGAGCGCGACGGTGGAAAGGTGGAGGAAAGGGAGTAGGGGAGGCCAACAGCCGGCTCGAGGTTGTTGCTTTTGTGTGTGCGGGCTGTGCGGTACGTCTCGCGTTTATTATATACGAACATACACACACACACACACACGCACACACACACACACACACACACATACACACACACACACACACGTGCTCGCAGGAATATTTACGCCGACACACCGGGCAAAGAGATGAGGATGGACGTTCGTGCCTTCTTCGCTATAAGGCGCTTGTGTGTATACCAGGCTGTGCTGCTCTCGCACGTACACACGCTGGAACATCTTTTTTCTCGACTGTCGTCGGCGTCGAGGGTAGCTGCGCTTTAATTGTCGGGTTGAGGATGCTTCTGGAGACCCTCGTCCGAGATTCAGGCGTTATTTATTGGTAATTCAGTGGCGATTTGCAGCCGGGTTTTATATACGACACTTCTATCTGTGCCCTGATTTTTCCGGCAACCTGGTGGGGATGTAGCCTGTGGACGAAGGCTTTGTTTCTTATTGCTTGATTGAATTTTACGCGATTCTTGGATACTAGTTCTTTGTTATTTGAAATTTGAATTAGTTGGATTATTGCAGGGGAAAAATGCCCTTCAAGAATAAAGGGTAATCGCTGATTTTGAGTGCGTGCTTTGAGGCAGTACCTGGATTAAACTTGGGGACAAAGTGTTGCGTGTAAGAGTTCATATATTTTTTTAATAGCACTGGGTGGCCTAAATCCGCGTTAGGTCACGCAAATCCGTGACCTAAGTAGCCCTTTCTGGCACCGTGTATATCGCACTCGCTACGCTCGTGCGTTAACCTCACGCTGCCAGAAAGAACTGCATACGACACGGATTTAGCCAAACAGTGCTATAATAGTACTATAGTATTACTCGCTTCGCTCGTGCGGGAACGACCTACTTTGCGCACTCGTATCGTATACTACTTTTCCTACTGATGTGCCCAATGTTCAATTTTGCAGACGCATACGCGTGAAAAGTGTCACTATCCCAGACGCTAAGAAGAGCATGGGTGAAAGCAGCCGAGTGTGCGGGGAAGTAGCTGAGCGTGGGGAAGACAAACTAGTGTGCGCACATGCGCGAGCGGGTTTGTGCACGAGCGAAGCGAGTGACACAAAGGAGCCGCGCATGCACGCACACTAGTTTTACATTCCCGCACGCTCAACTCCATTCCCGCACGCTCAGCTACATTCCCGCACGCTCATCTCAGCGTGTGGGAAAGTGACACTTTGCACACGCATATGCGTTCGCAAAATCGAACTTTGCGCACGTAAGTAGGAAAAATATTTTATAGCACTGGGTGGCCTAAATCCGCTATAGGTCACGAAAATCCGTGTCCTATGTAGCCCTTTCTGGCACCGTGTATATCGTGAGCTAACCTCACGGTACCCGAAAGAACTGCATACGCCACGGATTTGCGTGACTTGGCGGATTTATGCAAGCAGTGCTATAAAATATCGTACAATACTCGAGTCCTATGAGGCACATTCTGGCATGGCGTAAGCACCCTCGCTCCGCTCGGGCGCTTAACCTCACCGTGCCAGAAAATGCCTCATAGGACACTTGTATCGTAATACTATAATCAGTTTGTAATAACACCATTAAAGTTTCTTTTCTACGGAATTTTAATGAATTTATTCAGGTTTCATGCATAATTTATAAGCTAATTCTTATGTTTAGATTATATTTACAGATTAAGTAAGAGGGTACAATTATTAAGTTTATGAAGGATAAAAATGGTACAACTCAGTACAAAAAGGTTAAGACTATTACAGAGTCGATAAATTTCACATTAAATACGATAATTGTATAGTTTTTTGCTTCCTATAGACCGTGATTTAAAACATAATACTTTTTCAATAAATTATTGCGCTTCTAAAACGATGTTCAGAAATAAACACAAGGTTGATGCGTTAACATCTTTGAATGTTTTCTCAAATCCGCAAGAACGAATACAAATAAAATGTTAATTTCAACGATCAAGAACAAAAAATCAGGATCCATCAATAAAGCATTGAATCCTTACATCGACTCTGGAATTGCGCAACGGCGTAAATTCGATAAAACCGCGATATTTTAAAAATCTTGCGTAAGCTGCGCAGTGACTGAATGAATAAGACACGCTGTATAGGTATAGAGCGCGCGCTCGATCTCTCTCAAGGCTGAAATACAGCCAGACGACAGCGGAGTGAGCTGCTATATACGCGGCTCTTCCGTCTCAATCCCTCCGCGATTCCTCTCTTAGGCTCCATTCATCGGACGACGTTTTTCTAGCGGCACAGCTCCTATATATACCTATATACCGACACCGTATAACCGGCCTTTCGCCTCTTTGTCTCCTGGCTGTGCGTTGTGTACCTATATATACTTTTTGCGTCTTCTATAAGGGGGACCGAGATTGCTCAATGTGGTGTGGTGTGTGTGTGTGTGGGGTGTGTGTGTGTTGTGTGTGGTGTGTGGTGTATTGTAGCACCCGCGAATCTTAGAAAACGTTGGGGACATGGAAGGTACGCGATGCGAAGGGAAAAAATGAACAGAACGGGCCGGAAAATGGAGACAAAGAGCGACTAATATGCAACGGAAAAATGAACTATAGCGGATGAAATTACCCGTTTTTTAAAACTAAGATTCACCTTTAAAAAGTACTCTCTCCAATACACAAAATCTCTCGTTTTCCAGATTTCAGCAGCACTTTTAAATAAAAGCCCTACCACCGGGAGAGAAGAGTCGGAAGGAACAAAAGTCATAATATAATCTCCAAGACAAAAAGAAACGACGAGCCGGAATCCAGCACGAGGACCCGCGCGAGTAACCGAGCGTAGCAGCAGAATATCAGACGAGTATACAAAATACAAAACTCATTAAAGAAGGACCTAGCCGAGGACAAAACCGAGGGAGGCTGTGAAGAGGATGATGAGGGCGCGCATCAGAGCAAAAAAAAAAAAAAAAAGAAAAAGAAGAAATCGAGAGTGGTCACAATAAAACGTGGAATATAGACGAGATGAATAAGGAGAAGAATGAGTCAGGGTGAGGCAGGGATGCTTTTCTCGGGTACAGGTCGAAACCTTATGTTGAACGCCGTTGTCGCTTTGTGCCAGTTTGGCCTGGTACACACACGAGAGGAAATGCTCGCTGACGTGCGCGCATCTCGCACATATATCGCATCAGGAGAAGGATAAAAGAGCGAGTGCGCGAGAGAAAGACAAAGTGAAAAGGAAGGAGACATCTCTTCGTGTGTTAGTGTGTGTGTGTGCGCGCGCGCGTACATAATGCGCGGAGAAGATATTTTGTTGAGAGTTTCCTATATAGGATCGTCTCGGTATGCACAAAGCTTCAAGCGCGTTTACGTCTTGGTTCCGCGTACATGTGCGAGGTTCGATGTGCCGTCGCGTCAGTGTACACAATGCATCTTTTATACGCCGGTATATGTGTGGGGTATGGGAAGTGAGAACTCAGACTCGGACTTTTACGTAAGATTGTTTGCGGATGATTCGTCTCTATGAATATGATTGATTGTGATCGTGCACGATTATTATGCAGACGTATAGTTTGCGGATGTCTGATGATGTTTTAATGACGATCTTTTTATGATTGGAAATTATAGTTATTAGTTCTGCAATTTTCTTTATCCAATATTTGTTCGAGTTTGCTGTAATAACAGTTATTGGATTCATTCTGTGCAATAGAATAGTAATGCGAAATTGAAAGTTCATCTACCTCCCCGGATATAGCAATTGTCGAATTAGAGAAACACAATTATTGGAAAATCACTCATGCATATCTACATACTCTCTTATACGACGGTTCACTGACACCTCCGTCGATATCCTCTGAATACGCTATACCATTTACAACGAAAGCATATTGCCATATCCTCAAAAGAATCTCTATATCCTTCTCTCCTCCCGACCATAAGTTCCCAAGCCATCGCAGAATCTCATCCACCCGTTCATCAATCTCAATACAAATATACATATACGAATCTAAAAGTCCCCATAAAAACGCCTCAGCAATACTCTCCTCAGATCCGCGTGCCGAAGCGCGATAACGCCCTGTATATGGTTACACGCTCGCGTCCTTCCTCTCCGTTCGTCCTCGGAAAATAAAAAAAAGAGTCCAACGACGTCGCCCTGAGCGAGCCGAGGGAAAAAAGGGTATATATAAATAGAGGGGTGCGCAAAAAGGGAGAGAGAGAGAGAGAGAGAGAGAGAGAGAGAGGCCGAGTGAGCTATATACCAAGGGTTCGTTCTCTTTCTCGAAGAAGAAGCGGAGAGGTAGGTAGCAGTAGGTACTGTTTAAAAAATGTAGGCTCCACTTTCCAGCTAACGTCAGGCCCTGCTACCAGCCAACGGGGGGTGAATCAAGAATTTCTCCGGGGACGCGATCGTTATTTTCTCTCCACTCTACTCTTCTCTCCCTCTTCCGCTCATTCATCGGCACGACGACGACGACCCTCGTCTATTTTCCGTATTGCGCGACTGCTTCTTTCTAATTCTCTCATTTTCTATTTTTAACCCTTGCTCGCGCAGATTGCACTTGTCACCCCCCGTGGACTCGCGAGGGAGAGAGATGCCGCTATTAAAAGTTGCGCTGTACGAGATCCTTAATTTTTGACGATGCAGTTTCGGCTCGCTGCGCATACATCAGAGGTGAAATTAATGCCAACGGATGTGTATAATCAACGCGTTTCTTTGAAAGTTGATTATTTAATTGGAAGGCGATGCGTGAAAATTCGTTGAATACACGCGTACTTTTGGTGAAAAGGAGCGGGTTATAAAAGCGCGTTTTAAATTAATCGAATTCAACGTGAAATTCGCGTTTGGAGTGGTTTAGCAAGAATTTAAATAAAACAGGTAGCACTGCGAAATGTGATTCGGAGGCGGTGAGTATTTTATAGCGGCGTTGGTTTTCCAATACCACAATAAAATAAACGATCGCTTACAGCCATATATGTACGTATAATATCAAAGTCGTTTATTTTATTAATCAAGTTTGCTTAATTCTCGCAATGAATATTTCACGCGTGCGTTTTCAATCAAAATTGAAAAAAAAAGACATCCTCTATCAGTCGCTTATTCGTTTTGTTTACACAGCGTCGCAAAACGGGTCGTTCTAAAAATAACCGATGCACGTAAACACCGGTCTCCGATTATCAAAAGGAAGTCTACTTGCTAAAGCAAAGCCGCATGAATATAAACAACACGACATCTTCAACAATTACGGCAAATAAACTCACGTTCGCGCATCAGAGAGACGCTCCCATCATCTGGTCTTTTTTTCATTTTCGCATTCATAGTGTCTACTCTGCTCCTCCCGTCGCTTTTGCATGACTCGCCCACTCGAATCGTCGTCGACCCCAACGAAACCCAACGAAATCCACAGGCCTCATTCACGCTATGCCGCTGCCGGCGGTTGCTCTCAAGGTTCCTCGACGCGCCTCTCGCTTCTCTTTTCGATGTGTGTGTGTGGGTATGGGTATGTGTGTCCCCCAAGCGGCTGCGCGCGAGCATATAACCCTTTTTTCCTCTCACGACTCGAACCCTTTTCTCTTTCCGTGGCATTATACAGCCGCAAGGAATAAGAGGGAAAAAAGTATAAAGTTCCAGCCCCCGCTTAGTTTGTTTCTTCTTTCTTTCTTTCGTTCTTTCAGGCTCGGATGTGTGTGTGTATGGATACGTATAGTCGTCGCCGAGTCACGGGAAATTAGACGGAAACGCGGTTCGCGTGTTGTCGAGAGGAATTTCGTTGGTCGACTTGTGCGCGTGTGTGGAGAAAAAATAGTCACCCTTTGCGGTGCGGCGGTGTCGGGAAATATAATAATGTCTGCTGAGCACGAATGTTGTTGTGCACTGGTTTGGGTGTATGTGGCTTTGTTGTGGTAATCGATTCAAACTGAGTTGAATAATTATACTCTGTGGAGTGAACAATTTTTTTTGAAAAAATTTTTTAAAAGTATCCTTGAATACCTGAGACAGCGAGCTTTTTTGAGTTTAAATGGTTATAAGATTTACAAAGGAAGATCAAAACAACTAATTGGTGCTTCATAGCGTGCTCGGACGGACGACTTTTTGAAAGTTTAAAACTGTAGTAGCTCTTGTTTATTTTGAAAATGAAAGGCAAACAAGAGAGAGATTTATAAACAACAAAAAGATTGATTGGAGCTGAAAGAAAAACAATCTCAGTCTAAAGCAGCTACAGCAAGAGCGGCCAAGATATAGCTATCAATATACGGTAGGTTTGGTATAGGTGATGTATCGCTATATCTGCACTGGGCTCGCAGATTAGCGATGAGGGAAATAGGAAAACGCCTGTGTGCCACCTATCTTCGCTTGCCAGAGACACAGAGAGATTTAAGCGGTGGGCAAATTAGCAAGCCAGTCCAAATGCATGCGCACAAATCGAAATCCAGTTTGGGTTGGACCACAAGAGTTTTTAATATAGGTTTTTGAGCGTGAAATTTCAATTTGAAAAGAAAAAAACAGAGCCCTTGTAGTTATCTTTTCTCATTTTTGAAAATGAATAAAATGATCGCCACGTCTTTTTCAGAGCAGGGTATATAAAAGCGCCCAGACCCCTTTCGGATTGAATCCAAGTCTTAATCGAGTTTGAGGCCAACGAATAAAGCGCCGAGGAACTAGTTCAATTAATCAATCATACATCATCTACGACTGCGCGTACACGTCCTAGATTCCATTCGCTTTGATGGATACATTACCTTGAAAGGGCTATTCGTAATTGGAGAACGTGATCATCATTAGGGAATCTCTGAGAGAGAGAAACACCTGAATTGATTGAGTACGTGGATGCTGAGTGCTGATCCAGGCTTCGATACACCTATGCTTGACTTATCCCCCACATATATAGCTATACGGATAATCCTCGAAAATTGCTGCGGTCACCAAAGAGCTTCCAAGAATCAACGCCATCAAATATCATCAATGTTCCATCAAGTACCATCAACACCAAAAATCAACCATCAAAACTGCCATACCGAAATTCTTACGTCTCACCTCTATTTCAAAAAGACATTCCTTATACCGCAAGCATGCAGTAGAGGAAACGGTCGCGAATCAGTCTCGAAAATTAAATCCAGAAGCAGCGCCAGAGATAACAAACTGTGGCAATTTAAATTTCCTACGCCCACTAAATTCTCGCGCGCATTTTCCTTCATCAAATCCGGCGAAAATTACAAGCTTATGTTTCTTTCTCTTCCTTTCTTCTTCTCTCTCGAGCTTCTGCTGCTGCTGCTGCTGCTGCTGCCCATCTGACTTTTCTCTCAGACAGGCATATCAAGCAGCAGCGCTAGCTCATATCTCACGCGAGACGCTGCGGCGCTAAACGCCGCTTTCAGCCACGCGAATTAAGATTTATCGTGCGCTACTTCTTCTCTTCACTCTAACTCTCAGAGATTCGTCGTCGCGCACGGATTCTTGGCTTCCGACGCGCCTCGTAGATTCCAGAAATTGAGGCTTGCGCGAAGCACTTAACGTTGTTGCTCGATGAGCTTTGGAGGATCGTTTACGATCGATGAGGCGAAGTGGTATAGCAGTTGCTGCTGCTGATGCTTCTACTGCTGGTTCAGTCACACCGTCTGCTTCGTTGCTTGGGGTTTTAAGTGCTGGAATTAAATTGTCCTGGATTTCTTATTCGTTTCCGGCTAACGGGATTTCCTTTCAATTTTGCAGAGGTGAATTTCGCTCTAGTTTTGAAGTAGACGTAATTTTGATGATTTGTATGTTACCAGTGCAAAATCTTCTCGACTGAAATATTTCTCGCATCCTCCTGTACTATAACGCATGAAAGCGAAATTACAGCTTTTACAGTCAATAAAAAAAATCCTCTGCACGTGAACATCTGCCGCTGGGGTTAGTGCTCATTAAGTGAATGTATGCGCGATGGAGATCATAATTAGAGATACGAAAGAATGCTAAGTGCGCGAGGATTATAAATATGCACGCACGCTGTGCGAATGTATGAAACATGAGGGCTGAATTTTCTCATAGCCCTAATAACGTTAGAGCAGCGACAATTTTGTTTATCTGCGTGTAGTATGTATAATTGTATACGCATACATTTTTTATGAGATCAAGAGGCATCGTAAACCTTTATACTGCAGTCGTCTTCAATTACTCGTGTATACGTTTCCTTTGCATAATGCATGATAGAATAATGTTCTATAAAAGCTATAGCTGCAATTATTTCTTTACGATTATACTTGTTCCACGCGTAAATAAAGTGTGATGTTTCAAAAAACAATTTTAATAAAAGCGACACTTCTTCATGAAAAGCCGCAATCAAAAGCTCGCGAACGCACACACTCCAAGCGATCTATCTAAACACCGGACGCCCAGAGAGAGGCATCCACTCTTATAGCTACGACGCGAACAAGTGGTCGTATAAGGCGCTCGCTCTCACTCTCCGTCTTGCCTTTCCAGAGTATCCTTATCTTGAAGAAAGAGCCATGCATTTTCTCGATGAGGCTCCAGCGGTGCATAATAATTCCTCGCGTAGGCATACACAGGGTGTTTGCAATTATACCGCCTAAACGTGCGCGACATAATTAAGGCCAGCCTATACGATGACGACGACTTGTTGCGGTCGATGCAAGCTCTCTAGCCCATATCCACAGCCGAATTGGGCTCGTCGCCAACTTCCTTTCCGACTGTCCGTCTCTCTCTCTCCGTCGTTCTCGCATTCTCGCTCGGCTTACCGATGGCTAATGCGACTGGATAGCAATTAAACGCTTTTTTTAGCCTCACACCGCGCCCTGATGCAGAGGAGCCGCTTTAATTACGTTTAATTGAATTACTCCGTCTGGCGAGATATGCAGTAGTGAATGCTAACCAGGTGCTGCTGTTGCTATTTTTCGATCGAGGATATGATGCGAGGTATAATTTTTTTTTTTTGCGGGAGAGGACGTTAACGCAAGCGTGACAAAATGGATTCGCGACGTATGGCTGGTAATGGCATTGCTGCAACGGGCTTGTCGGTGCATTTTGATGTGGCGAGGGCATTAGCGCGATAAGGGGAGTAATGGCAAATTTTCGAATGGCTTCTTTTATGAGATAGTGAAGAATTATCGTGTGGTATCGATCTGCGATGCGTTGAAACTTTTCTTCTTAATAATAATTGTACATGACTTTTCATAAAGTTTTCGGTATACCGATATTTTTGACCATTTCAAGAGACGAAAGACACAAGTTCTCAAAGCACACAGTAGTCTTGGAACGTAGGATTCCACTCGGATAGCCGTGTCGTGTGCGCGGTTAAACAATTCCGTTCTGACATTTTGTATCGTTTCGCCTGGCATGGAATATCATCTGAATCCGGAAATACGAGAATGTGCGAGTATGTTTACGTTCACTCGATCTATCGGACGCACGCGCGCGCGTACGCATAACGAAAGCTTTGTCTCTTGACGTAGGGAAGACGACGCGTGGACTGGAAAAGCACCAGTTGTGGTATGGGGAGACGCTGCTTTGATCTTGTTGACGTTCTTCCGATTTCCACTGTATATGAGGAAATCCACGAAAAAAATGATGGGGTATAAGAATGAAGCACGTAAGATTTGCGTAAAAAACCAAATTGTTTATAATGGCTGTTTTTGAATTTTTATTGCCATATAATATAGCTGAACAAAAAGCAGAGGTTTAATGCGAAATGCCAATGCTGAAATGAAAATAGGGGAAAAGACCCAATGACTGCATTTAAACCACACCTTTTCAAGATCGTTTCGTACACATATACATGTAGAACAATAAAAAAAAAATAGTTCCAGGCGCATTTACCAAACAATTTTTCTCCTCATTTTCATCCACAAGAAAGTGTTTTTTCAGATTTCCTTGTACACGCTGGCTGACGTATCCCGTCGACATATCCCAGATAAACTTTTCTTCTTAGCCGCGATACGGCACTGACAGCCGGTGAAAGCGCACTCGTGTATGTCCCGCAACTTTTTAACGGATCATCCTTCTGCGCGCTCGTGTCCTCTGACAAATTATTTTGCGCGTCTGAGTGCGCGCTCTCGACGTTCTTATTTTCTACAGACTTCGGGAATATAGAGTCGAGTGTCGGAAATAGAGCTTGCGACTGTGTTTGTTTCGCAGCCTGATACTTTTTGCAAGCCTTATAAACATTATGTGTACTGATTAAACCCATCTTCTAATTATATAGATGCGAATTTTAATAAACAATAACACGAATTTTTTAATAAACAACACGAATTAAATTCAAGTTTTTCTCGATTTGAGCTCTCGTAATGGAGAAAGAAAGTCGATTCATCGGCACGTACACACACATACACACGCACACGCACACGCACACACACGCGCGCGCACACACACATACACACACACACTTTCTCTCATACGGATGGTCTTACAAACTTTTATCGAAACTAAGATTTTACTAATATTATAAAGCTTTCTAGGTGGAAGCAAAAGAATTTTCCGTCTGTCTGGCTATTGAAGATAGGTGGCGCATAAGAACTTTCTTGTTTTCTTCAACTTAATTTGCACGTGCACTGCAGATATAGCGGTGTCGTACCGATGCCAAAACAGCCTTGTTAGGCCTACTTGAGCCAATGATGCTATAACTGCCTGATGAGCAATCTATAGCTGCTTAATCCATTTTCTTCCATTTCCATAGCTGAGTTATATTCTCAGCAGCTTTTCAAGACATTTGATAAGGAAGCGTTCCAATCATGAAATTTTTAATTGTAACACAAACATTATGATTCCTAAAATATTTTGTCAACATGTACAAAAGCAAACAAATTTTTAATATTCCGTTTAAGCTTATTTAATTCAAAATATTTAATTTTAAGTAAAGTCTACCTTAATATCATATTGTGATCTCAGAAAATAAGAAATCCCTTCGTAACTCAAAAGCAAAGCGACAAGAATCAGTGGCAATCTTCCTGTGCAAACATTTACAACCCCCCCCCCTCGCACCCCCCCCCCTGTCACCTGAAATTATTTCTGAGCCACGATTAATCCCCGCGAAATTAAATCGTTAACACCGGATTAGATGGTAGCGTCAACAATGCTTCGAATGTGGGGTAATCTTCGCGACGTAATTAAATCGCTTGCAACTAAGAACTCGTCCTGCTCGAACCCCTGCAATCTGTTTATCCAAACGAAATACGGTGTTCAATCCGAAGTGAGCGGAAAAATCTCATCGCTCGCGTCTAATTAGAAAAACGAGATCGATAAAGTTTCTCGCGTTCTATTTATAATCGAACCGATATAAGTTTGAAGGTCGCGCGCTTATACCAACTGGGACGAGGGGTTGATTATTTTCTTAACAAGATTCTTCGAGGTAGACGACATAAGAATCGATCCTCAATTGAAACTTCATTTCACTTCTATAGCCGACTCTTTCAGTACACAGCATTTAGCACCTGCTTGTAGATGATTGTCCAGTAATTTTACTTTTAAAAGTTGGGGTTCACTTATTAAAGCGTATTCTTAGCAACTAACTTTTTCATTCAGTTTTTCTATAGAATATTACAAAACTAAGAAAACTAATTAATATGTCGCATTCCACAAACAACACAATAATATAATAGATCTCCGGTATTTATCAAGCACTCTTCGATCACTCGACCGCAACGCTTTATTGCAGAATACTAGCACTGCACCTTCGTCCTAAGCAAACTTATTTATCCTCACTTGGAAGGTCGTCCTGCCAACTCTTCGTCGAGTGCAACTCGAAAATCAATTTTCTCAACAACCTTCTCGATCTCCTTCCAAGTCCATACCCCAATGCGGTGCGGAAACAAGTTCACCGGTCGTTTCGCGGGGCAGTGTCCTACATGTATGAGGATTATTTTATCTCGATGCTGCGGTCGCCGCCGGACGCAGCAATTTGCCCAGGCAGACCAGATTTATCGAGTCACTTTACGGAATGAACGTTTATTGGCTTGACGCCTCGTCCGATTCACGCTGCTCTTCTCTCTCTATGGTCTAGTGTGCGAGGGAGGATGAGACTCTTGGCTTGTATACTGGAGTTCGTCGTAAAAGGAATGTGAAATACGGGGACCGTTGTCGTTGTGGAGTACACTTCCGGGATCTTTCCTCGATTAAGTTTTACTGCGCTTGTATTCTTATGGCACTTTCATCAAGGTGACTTTCATCTCGTGCGCGGTATAAAAGATGCATTATCGCGTGGACATTACCATACACGCTTCATCATGCAAATAAGAAAAAGTCGACACAACGATCTGCATACGATTATTCAAATACCGAATTAACCAACGCAAAACTGTCTCGCTTCAAAGTCTGTTGGTATAAAGCCTAACGCGCGAGAAAACGCTAGACAACCCTTAAACTTGCGAAACGCGTGTGTGACAGCGTCGTTGGATAAGAGAATGGCGTATGTACCCGCGCGATATACATATACACACATAGACTGTCGCGTCGCGAGTTTAAAGTGTCCGGAACCGCATCGTTACCCCCCCCCCCCCGATAGCTCGACAGCCCGCTGCACGTCACTCGCCGCGGGTGGCGCAAGTTCTCTCGGAGCTGCTGGACCTGACACACTGTGTACAGCCAACGAAAGCTCTCGGGGTTAACTTGTCCGGAGATTTTAGTCAGGGACTATGACTGTATTTATTATATTCGGTTATCGAGTGTCGCGATGTGGTTGCGATACTCGATAGTTAGTTTGGCAGTTTTGTGCTTTTGGTGAGGTGAGGTGTGGAGAGCTTGACGTACTGTAAGCTCTTGTGATTTGACCTCCCTAAATTTATCGAACTTAGAAAGTAGTTTGTATAAATTCAAAGGAAAAAACATGAACACATACATTTTTAAAGCCTCAATGCGTAAAAGAGAAAAAAGAGCGCGTGTATTGCAATCCTTTAAAAATCTTGTTCGGAGTTTCATATCTATACATCGGATTCGTGGAAACAACGATATCATCAATACTACAATCGTGTTCGAAAAAAAGATTCCTATACCAAAGTAAAAATGTTTCGTACCCACATAATTCACCCGCTGGAGTAATTCCGATATGGGATGATAAAATCGACAAAGTCCACAAACTCGCCGCTCGAACATTATCCTAACGACGATGATTGATATGGCAGCTCTATATACAGTGTATAACATCCACACAAAGAAAATGTATACGAAAGCGGAACTTAAGTAATGGCCGGACAGCAATTATAATAATTATACAGCCACCGATTCCGAGTCGCTCATCCGATTTTGATATAATCCGCATTTCTGAATCGAAACTCGTTAGAGTTCCGAATAACGACTGTTTTGATATGCAAAGCTCCCGTTGATGATGCGCCGCGACGAGAGTTCCAGCTATCGCACGAATTTCTCTCTCTCTCTCTCTCTCTCTCTCTCTCTCTCTCTCTCTCTCTCTCTCTTTCGCTTGTTTTCTTCTGTAAAACTAATGTAACGCTGGATTACACGTGGGACGAGAGCGATTCATGCAGTTTACATGCGTGTATTGAAATTCATAGATGGAATTCCGAAATGCACGATGATTAATTCAATTCGTATCATCTGCAGGGCTATTATGGATAATCTTCGATAACATTCGCGATGAATTTATAAACCCTGTGAAAAACATAAACCACGACATAAAAAAAAAAACTAAAATATACCGTAGGATCCTCGACGTCGCGTGCACACTCCTCTCCAAAACTCTCCCCTACCGCGTGTACACCATCACCAGCAATAGGGAGAGAGAGACGTTGCAGCCGTGTATTGTGTGCGCTTTGTATCTACAAGTTTGCTCGAGATAACCGCTGAATGAATTCGTTTATTGAATTTCACACTCCCCTGCGAGATACACCACAACATAAACCCCTTCCCTCGCGTTATTATCCTTATTTTACCATGTCCCACTATCCTTATCGCAACGCAAGTCTGTTTCGCTCTTTGTATCTGCGGCTCTCGATCTTTTTTAGCTGGTCTTGCGGAGATTGTGCTCCCTTTTTTCAACCCCATCACGGCGCGAGCCATGTATATTTAAGCGGCGTAAGATATGAATTAGCCTGATGAATATTTAAATTGGCCCTCGTACACACAACGCTTTTGAAGTATCCGATGTATGTTGGAAGAAACTGGAGACGCGGTGAAAGTTGGATCGATGCGTCGTGCGTTTGGTTATAAAAACGAGTAAGATTATTTATTTAAAACTGCGGTGTATAGTACGATCCATCGATTATCTGCACTTTGTTCAATTCGGCAATTATCTAACTTTTCCAGCCTTCGAAACTCGCTGGATTTACGATCATTGCGCAACGTCGATTCGGCCTACATAACAGCTCTCTCTCTCTCTCTCTCTCTCTCTCTCTCTCTCTCTCTCTCTCTCTCTCTCTCTCTCCTATTATTATTATTGAGTTTCCCTGGGTTAGCGCAATAATAGACGTCGTGACGCACGTCCATGCACACATATGCAAGCGGCCGTGTATACCAGTGAGACATGAACATAACGCCCCGCTGATCGACTGGTCCGCGCACCAACCGAAAATATCGAGTTTAGAGGGGGACGACCACTTTGTTTCGAATATATCGTTCGGCTGAATTGTAAAGAAATATGTACGCGTTGCTGGTTGCCTGGAAAAACGCAGCTGATGCGCGTTTTTTTTTTAACGAAGCGCTTTTGTAACACTGGTCGATGGGGTGTGTGTTTTTTCAGGGCTTGCTTTGAAAAATGCTTGATGTTGTATTTTTTGGTGTGTGTTTTTTTCTGCTGTGCGATGTAAATGACCGGTTATACAAGCGAACGTGCAAATGAAATCGACGATGATTATTTTTATTCCGTGTGTAACATGAGTCGTGACCCTAACAGCACACAACGTTTTTTCACAAACTTTGTAACGTTAATTTTTAAGTTTTAATAACGTTTTAAAAACGTTTTAAAAACGTGAAAAATGTCCGAAATTTTTTCAGAAAAAATTTTGTAGAAAATATTGAAAACGTTTATATAACGTTTATAGCACTGGGTGGCCTAAATCCGCTATAGGTCACGAAAATCCGTGTCCTATGTAGCCCTTTCTGGCACCGTGTATATCGCACTCGCTACGCTCCTGCGCTAACCTCACGGTGCCCGAAAGAACTGCATACGCCACGGATTTGCGTGACTTGGCGGATTTATGCAAGCAGTGCTATAAAATATCGTACGATACTCGAGTCCTATAAGGCACATTCTGGCACGGCGTAAGCACCCTGGCTCCGCTCAGGCGCTTAACCTCACCGTGCCACCAAATGCCTCATAGGACACTTGTATCGTAATGTACTATTTTATAACGTTTTTAAAACTTAAAAAATAACGTTTATAAAACGTTACTATAGTTTTAAATAAAAATTATATAAACAATCATAAACAAATGTTTAAATAACATTGAAATGGGGCGTGGTTACCAAAATTGGGAGTACCATCTGGAAGGTACTTCCAATTTTGGCAACCATTTCACATTTAAATGATTATTTAAACATTTCATTTAAATTGTTTAATTAATTGGTATTTTTAAACGTTTTAAAAACGTTATATAAACGTTTGCAACATTTTCTACAAAAAAATTTTTCTCAAATTTTCGGGCATTTTTCACGTTTTTAAAACGTTTTTAAAACGTTATTAAAACTTAGAAAATAACGTTACAAAGTTTGTGAAAAAACGTTTTAAAAACGTTGTGTGCTGTTAGGGGAATGTATCGTTAATGTTTTATTTTATGTTTAAAATTACACGAATTTACTAAAAATTGAAAAACCTGGGGCTTGATGAAATACGCATGTGTGTAATTCGATACTATATCTCACAACAGTTCGTCCGCTGAAAGATCGCGCAGCTCTAATACATGAATATAGCCTCCTTTCGCAGTGGAAAAAGGCGATTTCCGGACGGTAAGCGGCGCCTTTAACATCGGTCAGACGAGCTTCTCTCCTCAAGAATATCGTGAATCGATCCTCGCCAGGCAAAGAAAGAAGCCCGTCGACTCTTTCTCTCTCTCTCTCTCTCTCTCTCTCTCTCTCTCTCTCTCTCTCTCTCTCTCTTTCGCTTTCCGAAAAAAGAGCACAGCAAAGAATCAAAGATAATTCGATGGAAAACGTGATTTCCGCGACCGGCGGAGGGTGCGAGGAACCGATCGCCAGGGCTATTTTCCATATACGTTATAGGCCGAGCGAAACGTCGGCGCGTACGCGCATATGGCACCGCATGTTTATTCATCGCGCACCCGTTCATTACCCACATGACAATATTGGATGATGGGAATTGCTTGTATCCCGTGACACGCACCATTTGATATGCGGGTCTTCCTCCACCCCCTCTCTATATTCGAACCCTTCTATATGCTTGCCTATATATATATATATATATATATATATATATATATAGGTATACGTGTGTATAGGTGTACGTGCGAGAGCGGTGTTCGGTCTTTCGTGTCGAAATGCGACTAACAAGGGTTTCGCGTTTTTTTTTTATGTGTGCCGCCAGCACAGCACACCGTCGAGTTTCGTACGCGTGCCAGGTCGTCGTGTTTCCATTATGAATTTGTGATATTGAAAATTTCATCGCCGCGGTATTTTGTATGTAGATTCCACGGAATTTCAATGTTTGAGGATCCTTTCGGCGTTTTATAGAGCTGCGTGTGCGGGTGTGTGTGAGTGTGTGTGGGTTGGGGAAAATTGATTTTCGAGGTTACGTTTGGTTGATCAACGAGAGCACGAACGGATTTTTATATCCCTCGAATGTGTATATTCCGCGTAGTCAAGGGGCTTTATTGATGGGACTGATTTTTTTATTTATAGATGCGGCGACAAAATATGCGCCCCCGAATGACTAGTTTATTTACTGTTTGTTTTTGGTGGGCATTATCCGACATGTTTAGAAATAGAATTTTCATTTCTTTCGCTCATTTGTTCATTTATTAAATCTTTGTTGATCAAGGATTCTTTTGTTTTGGGTTATAGAGTGGGCTAAAGCTTTGCTTATGCAGTAATACTCACATTAAAATATTGCTCTTTTACTGTGACTCCAGAAGAATATTGTTAAATTTTATCACACTCACCTGAAACAAAAATAATAAATTGTTACAAATCTCATCAAATCGTATACTATTCGATTGAATCCCTGGCTAAATATAAACTGTGTCTCCATACTCTTTTTTCAGGACTACAGTGGACTAGGTAGAGTATAACTCAAGGCAAACGCGTGCGTAACCATCATTTTTATGGAAAACCTCTCAATATCCCTCATGACTTTAAAACGATGAACGATGCGGATGTATCTCCCAATCCAAGAAATCTCAATCCATTTATAATACACCTTTATAGCAGATATATGCGCGGCACACACAGCTCGCGCTCGATTTCTCGAAAAGAGGTCGAAACCGCGAGCAGAAATACGCAGATACATGGAAATACGAGCATTCACCTGGGCTACCAGCAGTACATATACAAAGACAAATCATATATGAGAGCACATCATCCGCTGGATTTGCAGTACATATAGAGAGTGCACCACCGCGTAGAGCCAATAGTGCATCCGGGCAAAATTATGCGACGACCGGGGATTCCCCGCTACTCTATGTTTGCCTATCGTTAGTAATATATTTATTCGGGGCTGCCGTGCGGTGGCGATTCTCTCGGAGCAAAGCGCGCAACGCAGCCGCCGCCGCTCACCGATTAATTAACGAGTAGCGAGAGAGAGAGAGAGAGAGAGATGTATAGCGCCGATGCGCGCATGATCGATCCGAGCCCGCTATACTCCCTATACTATACTATATACGGGGTTTCGATCGATCCTTGTTTACCTTTGCCCGATGCACTGCGAGGGCAACGACGAGAGGACCACTTTTGAGAGGTTCAGCCACTGCGCTGTGGTTGGACCGACGGAGAGACGGTTAATAAGGAGCGAGAGGAATCGAGCGAGCTGTGCCGTAATTTATGGCTGGCTGTAGTAATTAATGGATAGTTTTAATGAGCAGCGTCTTCGGTCATCGCTGCAGCTTCTGCTGAGCTACTCCGTGTACCGCGAAAATCCTCCGGACGCGCACGGGCAAGACGTTTTGCTATTGATTGATCGAGACTCGCTTGTGAGTTTGCGAAAATGATCGGTTTATGGGATCGGTTTTTGGAGGATGAATGCGTTTTGCTGCTTCGTTAATTAATGTTGCGGGTTCGATGTGAATGGAAAGTTCGTGGATGCGCCTAATTTGATTTGAATGCGGGAGCGTTAAACATATCGATGCAAATAGCGTGTGTAATTATATATTTTATTGCGGTGGGATTAGATTTCGGTATAGGTAAATTAAAATTACCTTGGACTCGCACAGTGTTTTTACAATAAAAAAATGTTTGGCACTTAAGTAAGCTTCGTTTTTTGCATACACAGAAATTTCGCACCGGTAAAATAAACAGCCAATAAGAGGACGAGTAAAATGATAAGAATGTCTTCTTTAGAGTAGGATTGCTTAGATTTTAATAATATCTACTTATGATTTTTAGCGATTTAGACAATGTCGCTACCGCAGCTGGAGTTATCCCTCAGATTGACTTTCTCACTGGAGTTTCTTTGCAACCAAACTATGAAGATTTTCGTAAACTTACAAGAAGCTTGATAAAGTTTAAAATTAATTATATTTGTATTCCATTCAAGCCGTAAAAGTATTAAAAACTAATGCTAATCTCGACTCACACGTAAAATCCATTAATCTTTCTTCGAACACTGAAGCGCAAAAGCACATATATTTCTGTTTTACGGCGTTTACGATACATCTCGTAAAAAAATATTCATACAAAAATTGCTTGTCACGGTTCTCTGGGGATTCTTTGAAACTCGGAAATACTTTCAAAAACCACCATGAACAAATATTAACACATGTAAAAAAATAATGATTTCAACGCAAAACTTTATCAGACCATCAGTACACACCGTACTCTCCAAACATCCGTATAGTATACAAGCGCGCATCGCCGGTTGCCTCCTGTCAGGCGGTGACCCAGCTCTTACTCCTTACAGCGCGCCTATTACTCACATGCACTTGCGTCTTTTCGACGCGCGGAGGCGCGAAAAGCGGTTCACTCGCGCCTCCAAATCGATTCGCCGCGGCAACAAGAGCCGAGGAGGTGTGCGAGCGCGCAAGCGGAAAAAGGTATCCAAGGATGCACGCGGAGCTGTGCGATTCACCGATAGCGGCTGTCAAGAGAACAACGATCATCCATTTTCTTATCGCGTCTCAGAGAGGGCTTTTGCTGCTCGTGGAGTTTCGCGAGGAGTGTACTATAATCGTGGGGTGTGATAATGCCTCGATGGCAAATATAGGTGTTACTGCATTTTCAATGGATTATATTGCACACACTTTGCATTTTATATGTGATACGAAGTCTGCTGGCTGCAAACGATGCTCAAGTAATGCACAAAAGTGTCAGTGTTAGTCAGTTAAAACGCATGAGCGGCCCAAGCAACGGGGCTGAGAAGGCAGTTCTGGCATGGGTAGCATGTTGCTATATGTGTAAATCCGCGGCCGACTGGAAACAACTCGGCGGTGGAAGACAGAAATTTAAAATTGAGGGCATACCTACCAGACCGATTTTTTCCGGTTCTATAGGTCGTCCGGAGTGCAAAAAAGCCCGCATGCATACCCGATCGCTTGCCAAACTTTTTTGCCGGACACTTTAAATTCTCTTATGGGAATTTTTAAACATGGGGAAAATTAACGAAAACCAGCCAAAATTCAACTTTAAAAATGGTGGCCTAGAAAAAAAGTTGTCTAGGCTTAAGTATAGCGAAAAATCATGAAAATCCCGATTTTTTACGAAAATCCGCGATTTATTCCCATTTTTAAAATCCTTATAACTTTTGATCCGTGCTCAAATTAAAGCTCTTTTCTTCTACTTTTAACATTTTTCTGGTTTCATCTGCTATATATATGCCTCTCAATTATAGCTGTTTATTTACTTTTTTTCATCGCCATATATATATATATATATATATATATAGCAGATGAAACCAGCAAAATGTTAATCTAAATTTCAAAAAACAAAAGTAGAAGAAAAGAGCATTAATTTGAGGACCGGATAGTTTAAATTAACCGCACGGATCAAAAGTTATAAGGATTTAAAAAATGGGAGTAAATCGCGGATTTTCGTTAAAAATCGTGCTTTTCGTGATTTTTCGCTATATTCAAGCCTAGACAACTTTTTTTCTAGGCCACCATTTTTAACCCACCGGGGCTCAAATTAAATCTTTTTTCGGATACTTTGAACTTATAAACACAGATTTTTCGATTGCGGCTTCTGACATAAAGTCGAACTTTGGCTGGTTTTCGTTCATTTTCCCCATGTAAAATCCCATAAGAGAATTTAAAGTGTCCGGCAAAAAAGTTTGGCAAGCGATCGGGCGTGCACGCGGGCTTTTTTACACTCCAGACGACCTATAGAACCGGAAAAAATCGGTCTGGTAGGTGTGCCCTCAATTTTAAATTTCTGACTTCCATCACCGCCGTGTTGTTTCCAGTCGGCCGCAGATTTGCACATATCTATATCTCTATGTCATATTTTTCGCAATCCTTATTCATTTTTCTATTCTTGTAACTTTCGAAACAAAGTTAGGTTTTTTTTGACATATTTATACGTATATATTCTTAAATATTAATGTTTTCTCTATGGTAAAGCAACATTTTAAAAATTACTATAATTAGCTTATATAAATAATACAGGAAAACGCCAACAACAGCGAGTGAAATCGCATCAAAATTCTTCCATGAGAAACCCGCGGCAAAAATCTCCCCGTCAGTGAGTAACGAACTCGTCAGTTCGCCCGATCAGTCGGAAAATTCGCATTTAAAAAGGAGACGAGCGAGAAGAGCTGCGCGAGCGCGCGCGAACTTATGCATTGGGACGTTTAAAATAAACTGAGTCGCGGACAAGTTAATGGCAATATCATTATTGCACGCCGGCGCGTTATTCACTCGAACAAACTGTGCGGGCAATGCATTAATTTCCCGGGGCAATGCATCACCCGAGACTAACCCGTTGTGTGTGTGTGTGTGTGTGTGTGTACAGCGTAGTTTGCCGCTTTCCAGACTTTGCATTAACACGCGCGAAATAAGAGGAAAAGGTAGAAAGATAGCGAGTATACGAGAGCGAGTTGTTGATAGAGAATGAGAGAAACGAGCCGAGACGAAGAGAGAAACGGATATGAATGTATTGAAAATGTATTGTGCGATGTTCATCATCAAATCATTTTTGCGAAGACGCATGGAGAGGAACATGTGTTACTATATTAACAATTTTCAATGAAAGCGATTTGCATGCCTGCCTATAAAATTGGAACTTATTCATATTATTTATGATTACAATTCTTCACTCATAATTTTGACAAACTTCATTAGAGATTATTCACGCTCCGATTGCAATTCGTTTTTGCGCATTAGCAGTACGTAATAGTTATTACATCTATCACGCCAGTGTATTTCGGTGCTTAGGATTTAATAGAGTTTAGCCACGGTACACGTGCCGCTCTATTGATTGGTAAATATTAGACAGCAGCTCTGCATAATGGCGTGGGATATTGCTACAGAGTTAGCCAGCTAATGCATTAAATACAGTCGCATGTTCGTAAACGTCGAGTATTACATTGTGTTCGCGCAAAATCCACGCGTTTAATCAGACGATAAAATAAAATTCTTCAATATTACATAATCGACGTGAAAACGGCAGTTTAAAAGAGTATAACAATCGCCTAATCAACCCCGTCACATCTTCCGTCTCACGCACAAACACGTCAATCGTCGGTACTTTAATTCTCAGCCAACTCTCCCTCTCACACTCATCGCGGAGGGGGCGAAAAATGCGTCCATTGTTCTTAAACCCTAGCCCGAAGCGAGAAACAATTGAGAGGCGTTGAATGGATTCCTTCTCTCTCAAGCCCATTGTCGACCACCCCGTCAAGATGGTGGGGCATTTTAAGCGCTATATATACGTATAATATAGTCTGTACTTATGGCTCACCCTCAGCTCATGGAAAAATCGCATCGGCCGGCTCAGCGCACGCACGATAATATGTCGCGAAACTTTGTATATAACACACTCGACAGTGGCTGAACTCCCGCCGATGGGGTCTGCCGCCTCGCCTCGAGGTTCATTCTTCTCTGGAGAGAGAGAGAGAGAGAGAGAGAGAGAGAGAGAGAGAGAGAGAGAGAGCGCATTGCCATGTATTATTCACCCGTGGCCCTCTGCTGATATTTTACTCTTGAACGCTCTAATGCTCCTCGAAGGAGAATAAAGCGAGCTGCCGGCGTCGGGCTGATGCTATATCCGTATAAGGAGACGAACGACGGAGTGTAGTGGTATTATATGCATACGACGTATGGATATTAACTGAGGTGAGAAGAAAATGCGTTTTTCGATATTGGAGGTAAGTAGACTGCTGGGCGATGAAAATATTTCGCAAATGACGGCGGATATGGCTGTAGTAGCGCGGGCTTTGAATGCTAATCACGAGTGTATATAAGATATACGGTATTACGATGATTTATGAGTTCTTTTTTTCTAAAGTATTAATTTTGGTTCTTTAAAGTTCCTTCTATTAGTTTGAACAGAGAATAGGTTAGTGCACTCTTTGTAGATGCCTATCTATTTGTCATGAGCTTTGCAAGCAGTGAGAATGTTAAATACTTTGTTTTATATGAAAATTTGGAACTCTTTGCGGGTGAAGCTAAACGAGTCGATAAATTGTCAGCGTTTTATTTCCACCTTCAGAACTATGTTCCGTACAATTTCAAAGTGATTCGACTTTAGTTTTTATGGTAAGAAATCTTGAACTAATAATATTTTTAACGTCCGATTGAATCAAGGGGCGCCGTAGCTATCTTTGAACTTATACAAAATATAGCTGCTAATGAATCATGGGGTTTTGTTAAAGGTATTATAGTTTACAAACTTTATCTCCAAATCAGTGCTGTCTTATTGTCTAAGACTCGGTGTTATTATATAATACATCCTCTACGTCAGCGATGCAAGCATGTGAAATCAGTTGTATAGTAGCGCCAAGCTTAAGTAGTCTGGCGATTGGCGATAGGTGGCGCATAGACACTTTCTTATATCGCTCATCTACATCCACACGCAGAAATGCATATATAGTGGTATGCCACTTCTGCCAAAACAGCCTGTTTGGGCTGCTCATGCTATAACTGCTAGGTTGCTGCCGACTTTTTCCGGACCATGTCAGATTCTGATATTTTCTGAAAATTGCCACTAACTCAATTAACAGAAGACTTTCTCAAAGGAGTTAAAGGATATCTTAAATTTGGATTATGTTGCAATGGGTATGAGCGTGCATGTGGAAATAACTGTTAAACTATTAGGTTTAGAATATATAATAAAGTAGATTTATTATTGAGTGCTTAATGATACATTGAGTGATAAAACAACCGATCTGACCCGTGACATGGATGGCAACGAACTGACGCTACGGACCCACGGACTCAACCAAAACTAGACGAGCGTACGACCAATAACGCCCTCTAGTATCAACATGCCTAAACTGATTGTATCGCCCTTAGCTATGACTCCAACAGATTATCCATAACTTTTATCAATTTTTTGAGGTATTCATCTGTTATTATAAATATATTTTTGTGTTTTTAAGGAACTGGCTGACACTGCGTCGAGGCACACTACTGCGTGATGTTTATTTGTATACTGAATATGAAACTATGATTGTTGAATGATGAAGAGAAGGTACAATGAATATAGGCTGCATATTTCCTAGTAACAATAACTCCAGACAACGTCTCTGTGATTGGTCAATGTGTCTCTTATCTTTTCATAATTTCAGAGTTTTCCTCGCTCATCATGAATTTGCATGTAATCATCGGATAGGCGACATTTTTTCCAGCCGTGATCTGCCGGCTGAGCTTTAGCATCAGTTCAACCTAATTCAGAAATTTTATTACGACGCTTCGCTGCTCATATTTACAGAAAACTCATGTTTCAACTAGAATTGTTTGTTGCACAACGTTAATTAAACAAACTTTCTAAAAAAATTTGTGCTCGCGCTCTTCAACTTTCTCTACAGAAAAAGCCAGCGCTCGTATACTCAAACAAAGCTCGAATTTCAAAGCCCAAGCTCCGTCTGAAATATTAAAAGACCACCCCGAGCATTCGCGCAATTTTGGTTTACAACCTTGTTTCTGCAACTAATGAATTTGAAATATTAAAAATATCCAAAGCTCCGGGCTGCATCTACTGTGCTTTTTTTAGATTTCTCCTAGCGACCAAAAATAAGTAATCGCAAAAACTACGGCTTTGAAGGCGCTCCGTACCGCTTATTAAAAATTAACCCTCTCTCTCTCTCTCTCGTGCAAAAGAGTTTACAACGAAATAAGTAACCGCAGCGATACACGAGCAATCCCGAGAACGCGTTGGTAAAAGCCTTTGCTTCGTCTGCTTTATTCCCTGAAAATCGCTTTACTACCTCTCGAGTTCGCGGTTCGAGGTAGGGAAAAAAAAGAAAGCTCGCAGACTCAAAGTCAAAAGAAGAGCTGTTTTCATTGCAGTACACTCAGTGCAAAACCGCAGCGCGCGGGAAGTCACCCTATAGCGAAGACACACTATACATCCGCACCTAAGCCAACGAGTGTATATTTCAGTGCGGGAAGAAGAGAGAGAGAGAGAGAGAGAGAGAGAGAGAGAGAGAGAGAGTAAGTGAGAGACAAGACGTAGGGACGAGCGAGTTAAAGGAAGCGGCCGCATCGTTAAGCGCGATAAACCGATCCGCAGGGCAGTTAATTCACGGCGTGAGACGCGCGAGTCGCCTACTTCTCTTGGCTGCGCTTCGTGATGCATGGCTGAGTGGTACCGATGGCAATTAGTCGCGCGGACGACAAATAGATGCGTAATCTAATGCTCCTCTGCGCGAGTCTTTGAGAAAACCGAGAGGAGCAGAATGAGCTCGTGGAAAAGGAGCCAGACGAGGTGAAAGCTCCGTGCTACTGAGAGAGAGAGCTTTTTCGGTCTCTATTGGATCTAATTGGATCAAAGATCTGAGTAACGAGGGATTTGATTACCCTGTGTACTGTGGAGCTTGATAATCTTGTTGAAGCTCACACAAAATTTATCAAGCTTTTTTCCAATTCGATACATCGTACAAAGTTGGTCACTCAGTAGCTTTCAAAAGCATGTTTTAAATCAGCTTAAAAACACGTTTGAACAACTCTGCAATGTTTCTGCACATTTCTGCATGTTCGCATACGCGGCTCAACTTGCAAAAGCACGTCGAAGTAGCGTCTAGCATCGGCACTCGGCTTCAAGCCGCAACTCGAGCGTTCCACTTTGCGTAACTAACGACGAGGAGATAAGCTCAGTTTCGTCAACGGTGCGGAACGCTAAGGACGTTTCGCGCGCGCTAGCGCACCTTCGAGGAATTATATACGTGGACGGGCTGCCTTTTTCCGTCAGAGTTTTTTTTAAGCGACTCGCGCTGGACAGGACGGAATTGAAGTGGCTTTTAATTACACGTTAGTGGAAAGAAATTACCTCGGCTGCCACAAAGAGCTTTTTTATAATGAAGGATGCGTTTTCGGTCGAGATAACAGAGGTAAACCGTAAATACAAGACTCTGTGTGGATGCGTTTTGTTATGTGCGAGGAGAGACTTTTACGGGTTTATGACGACGCTGAGTTCGATTCGGTGAGCGAAGCGTTGATTAAAAAGTATTTTATTTGCTTTTAATTCGTTTGTTTTTGTTTAATCAATACACGCGAGCCTTCGACAAATAGCAACTGTTTTCGCGTATAATTGTAACGGTGTATATATGTACAACGTTCGGGTTTCGGTGTATTTTCGTTTATTCGAAAGTTTGAAAAGACTTTTGGTCGCTCTGAAAATATAAAGCGTGTTTGATCGATACACGCCGTTTTCATTACATTTGGGAAAGAAACAATCGCTTGGATATTTTTTCACAAAACCACGATGTATTGCTCTCGTTTTCACGATGTGTATAACTGTACCTCGTCGAGTTATTCTATAGACCGGAAAACTTTACACAAAACGAGCGCTTCGACCTCAAGTTGAAGTACGTTTTCATTCCATTGATTAATAACTTCAGTATACACATGCATACACCAACTTCCATATCCCCGCCCGCATTTCAACCGACATTGACATTATTCTTTCAATTGTCCGCAAACATCACACGAGCCGCCTTATCAAACACATGCATCTTAATTTTCCGCAGAAAAAATTTGAAGCGATCATAGCATCATAAAAAATATCGCATAGCGTCAATCCAGATCTAGTAGTACATCACACGCTCGTTTATAATATGTATATAGCAATACGTAGAGGAAGAAAAGTCAGCAGCCGCGCGAAAAAGACACATCCAAGAATGAAAATCCCGGCGCGGCAATCGAGCGGCAAGTACACATAGATAAGAAAGCGCGGCGCATGTGTATAATGTATTTCACGCTTCCAGCTCGCGCACAACTGTGTCTTTTACGAGCGCGCGAGTCAACAGAGACGTGACGAAAGCGAAAGAGTGAGACGCAAAGTTGGACTAATTAAAGTGGAGCGCCGTGTGTCATCCGCCTATTTACCCGTAGCAGCGAAGCAAATATTCCAGCAATTGAGACTAAACGTTACAGCTCTCACCGCAGTCGCGCACAGCCTCCGTGTATTCCCGCGAGGCTGCATGCAGTTTGATTTCGCGCCTACCGAATGCTTGATCGAGTCGCTCGATAGTTTCTTTGTTTGTTCTCTGCGCGGTATTGTTTTAACTTGTATGGCCATTTTTTTTACCAGAGGGGGTTGGTTTTTGGAATTGGTGATTGTCGAAGTGAATGTTGCTGCTGCGAGCGAGCTGTTTCAATTTGGAAGGAGCGCCGAAAGGTAGGTGAGTTTTCTCTTTTTCGGTTGGGGGTTGCAGAACAAATGGTTTCGCGATGCTTTTGTTTGGAAGGTGTGGTTGTAACGTGCGTATGTACAAGGGTAATCAATGTGATGGAGTTGTGCATCTATTTTTATTATTATTGTACGATTGATTGAAATTTGATTCGATTCGCTTTTTTATCGGTTGACTTGTTCCTAAAACAAGCATAATATTATATGCTATTTATTGATTGCGATGTTGGAGGAATGGATTCATTTTAAAAGTACATATAGAAAGTTTAGGCTGTAATTCCGTTCATTGAAATATTCCATCACGCGTTGGTATTCCACCCATTTTTACAATGTACTGGTCTTTAGTAATGCTCGCGAAATATTCACGAAAGATAAGAAAGATAAATAAAAAGACTGCAGCTTCATCATTCAAACGATAATTCGTTTCTCTCAAGAATTTTGATTATTCATTCTATTCCTTCAATCAAGCTACTTGCGAGACGATGCAAGATTCGATTGGTAAATTACAATGATTTAAACTTCAAACACAGTTCGAGGAAAACTTTATTCTATTACTATAGATGATCTAAATAAGTGCAAACACAATGAAGGCTACACCGTACACTTGTGAATAGCGTAATATAATTAAAACAACGTGAAAATAGCATGAAATTCTTATCACCACAGTCATCGCTTATCTTATAGAGTATAATGTGACGAATCAGCGAAGAAATTCTATGCTTTAGAAAACTAGTAACAGTCATACCGTTAAAACCTCGCTAAATGTTTCCAGAGAACGAGCAACAACTCATTTTTCCACAAAACAGTTTTGAGTCAATGCTTGCATGTGAAGTCAGCGAGGTATCATCATGAGGAATCGAAAATTTTGCCTTATACTGGTCATCGCGTGGTTCCAGTGTGTTTTTGCAGGCAATGACCCGCAAGTGGAAACTAATTTTGGTCCAATACGAGGAGTTTGGTTGAAGACGGCACGAGGTGCCAATATCACCGGTTTTCTGGGGATACCGTACGCTGAACCCCCGACAAAAGAGCTCAGGTTTGAGGTGATAAGATGGACTATCTACACATTTGTGCAACTGAATTTTTTATGTTGATTGACTCGACTCGATCAAAATTAGATTGTATTTCGAAGTTTAACAAAGCATAGACACAACAATTTGACGAAAATAATTATTCATTTAGAATCCTCTGCCATGGACTGAAAAATGGACAGAAGTAAGAAACGCCACATCCGATGGCTCAAAATGCCTGCAATTGAGTGAAGCAGGAGTCGTCGGAGATGAAGACTGCTTGTATCTCAACGTTTTTACTCCTACGGTGAGTAACACTTTATACTATCTGTAATAAATCAACCCTAGTTATTAGTGACCTCTAAGGGGTTGTTCCGTAGTTCTCACAGAAAGATCCTGTTTAAATGTACAAAAATAACGCAAACGCCTAACGTTCTCCCGGTCTCTAACTATGCCGCCGCGTGGGCGTTTTACAGCTTGAAACCTAACCTTCTCGAACAATGAAACCCGATCGTATACGCATGCGTTGGAACTTGAGCTCGATTGTTTCGCGAGGTCGCTGAACACGAATTGATCAAACCGCGACGAAAAGCTGGAGCACCACTATGAAAATAGACTTCATACTTCGAGAGCTTCTTCATTCTATTATTGAATTGAACCACCTATTTTATATTTTCATTGGCCAAGTGTACTTAATGCTATGAAAAATGTATGATAGCCGAGACAATCAGACAATGATATCGCAAGAATAACTTAAGACGCGAATCTAGATCACGTCTTTAAAATTTAATTTAAAAACGTCTGAGTCAATACATACAGAGCAAGCATAAATGGATACTGTCAGAACGGCTGCACGTCAAGCTCCAGTCATAAATGCTTATTGTCATCGTTCTTCTCCAGAGCGTAGATTTATCACTTGATATCATAATATTCCATAAATCAAGCACGCGATGCAATACAATAAATGGTACTACAAACTCTAACTATTGTAACATTAAAAAAATGTTTCTCTTATTCCAGATTAGCCCGAACGGCAACGAAACGCAGCAGAAAAAGCTCTCGGTTATAGTATTTATACACGGCGGCTCTTTTAACACAGGAAGCAGCAATAGCAGCTTATACGCACCCACATATTTACTGGATCACGAGATCATCCTCGTTACTTTGAACTATCGGCTTAACATATTAGGTAAGCGGTGCTTCGTAATTGCGAGTGATATAAATGGCACGAGACTCGATAAGGGAAATAAAATGGATTATAGAAAATCGTGAGCTTTATACATGTTTGCTTATATATTATATTCGCCTGATACGATTTTCTAGATTCAATTTACTTTATGGCTTCGAGAGGAATTTTTCTCTACCGAGTGATTTACTATGAAAATTTAATCGAGTTTTCTATAATTAAGTTGGTATACAAAATAATTTCGGATAAAATAATCGTTCAACTTCGTTATGAATTGCGAGACTTCCAACTCAGTTTCATTTCGTATTCAACAAAAAGATTATAATTTCAAATCACCCATTTATATAACATCATGCTTTTTTGGAATACCTCGAGTGATTATACTGAAACGACTGCAGTTCGTGTTTTTCACTCAATTATATCGCATACTAAAACTTCCCCAGCGTATTATAACAAGAAAAAGCGCAATCTCGGCACAGAAATAAAACCGCGCGAGCGTCTTACTTAAGATTCCCCTCACGCTTTGAAAGAGAAAATTGCGCTGGATAACAAGCTATACCCTATACACGCTCGGCCGACCATATCAGATTCGGTTATGGGCTCGTGGTCCGCGTAATTCTTGCGCGCTCGCGCCTTCGCCCATCCGGTGATCCCCTGCGCAGATATTGTACCTTTATACAGCAAACGATTGGTGCAGGTTTCTTCAGCACCGGAAACAACGTCGCGCCTGGTAACTATGGTCTCAAGGACGCGGCGATGGCTCTCGCTTGGGTCCACGACAATATCGAGGCTTTCGGTGGAGATCCTAACTCGGTGACTCTGATGGGACAAAGTTCCGGAGCTGCAATGGTTGGCCTTTTAGCCTCGAGCGAGGCTACTAAGGGACACTTTCAAAAGGTAAGAGATTAGACACTTATAATTTTTTGTAATTATAATAGGAATGTAATTTTAGATTTACTATAATGTCCGACTTGTAATGCATTTTTTTATGTGCTTCTTCCCTGGTAGAAATATTAACGGGTTTCGAGCTAGAAATTAGCGAGACCCGTTAAAAATTAGCATGAAATTAGCTACAAACCCGCTAATAGAGCGACTTTTTTAACGGGTTTCTAGCTAGAAACCTGCTAATTCTGAAAAATAATCACACTGCGCATGTGCGGTGCGCGGGACACAGCGCGCACACATTGTTAATCTAAGCTTGGCTCTTTGTCAGGGCGTTCTAAAAATAAAAATCTTTCGTCCCGACGACGAATGTCTGTGCATTGTGCGAAGCGGCATGCTGTTTCTTTTTCTCCTCCGCAACGAGGTTATTCCAATTTTTACATTTCCGGTCGATAATTTACCGACACAGAGTTTGCTTTAAATATCTTAACAGGTTATTAGCAGGTTTCAGCATGAAATAAGCTGCCAAACAGACGCGTTTTTAGCTACCGTTTCTAGCTACTTTTTAATAACTTAACGGGCGAAACCCGTTAACGCTCTACCAGGGTTATGTTTCGTTATTATTATTTCTAAAAAAGAGCCGTAATATTAAAAACTAAATTTGATTCAATAGAATTCTACTATAATTCCAATTAAAATATTGAATCAATGTCGAAACATTTGCAATGCTTGGTGCGGTTTAAACCGAATTTCTATTTTATATATTATTTCTCAGTAAATGAAATTACTTCATCAACGGCTTCCCGATATCCGGCCATCATTTTTCATTATTTTCACATTTTTAAAAACATTAATAAAATCGGAAATATACGATTTCTCTTTTATTACGTTAAAATATCGAACCCCACGAGAAAAGTTTCCCTTTATTGCAAAATTTAGTGTAATCCAAAAAAATATATACCAAACGTAGATGATAACGATGAGCGGAGCGCCAACAGCGAAATGGGCAGTTCACACGCGTGAGAACATTAGAAACTCATCCTTACACGTAGCGTATGCCCTGGAGTGCGCGAACGAAAGCGATTTCGATGATATGGGCAGCGGAGATGGCGAAAACGGAACAGTCGTGGAAGACGAGGATGTAACTGTGAGGCAAGAAAAGATTGACAAGAAGATAATGCAGTGCATGAAGCTAGCCGATCCGGCTGAAATCGTCATGAAGAGTTACACCGTGAGTAGTATTAAATTTCGCATGATTGCTTGTTTTCCGATCTTTTGAAATATTGTAGGTGATTTTTTTTTTCATAGCTTCTAAATTTGTAATTCTCAAGAGTATCACAGATCATCTAGTTATAGTCTAATCTACATAAAATTTAATATATTATCCCATCCTCGTCAAGCCAACTGTATCTCAAGCATCGCACGAATAAACGCATTCTTCTGTGCGCTTTGATGTACCAACGGCCATTAGCGTTTCCAGCGCATCATTACCTATAATTGCATATCCGATCGACGAACCTTGTGTGATATCGCGTTTCATATCGTTGCAGTACATGTGGCGGCGAAATCCAACCTGCATCTACGGGCCAACCCTGGAAGCAGATGCCGAGGGCGCGATCCTGACGGTACATCCGGAACGAAGTCTCACCGACGGCCTATTTAGGGACATGCCGTGGATCAACGGCGTCGCGGATGACGAGGGTCTGCTCAAGACGACCGGTAAATAATGCACGGGCTCGCGTCACTGCGACTTGCTTGGTATATACGGAAAATGATATCGTATTAGTGTCGCTTATTTGTGGAACCCGATTGACATTTGCTTTTTTGAACTTTTTTTTTATCTCCGATGTAGATCTAACATAAGTCTGTGTGAATGATTTTTATATTTTGACTTGACGTTTGTCTTATGACCAAATCAGATATGAATGTAAAAAAGCAATATTGATTTGATAATTACATTTTCTTTTAGATCTTCTTCTGAACAGCGACATAAGAGACGAATTCTTGTCGGACTTTGATACGTTGCTTCCAAGCGTTCTAGAGATGCAAGATGCAATTGAGAATATCACTGAATTTAGCGATGCGATTAAGGATTTCTATTTTGATGGGGATATTCAGAAGAATATAGAATCAAATATTACTCAGGTAAATTAGGATAATCATTTACTTTTGGCTTGATATTTATAATTTTAATTTATGAATTTAAATAATTTTAAGATTGCGCGTATGTATTGTAAACTTTATGTTGTACTTTAAAAGTATAATTAATCATTTTTATACGAGATGCAAAATTATTTTACGATACTTCATTTTTGTCTTATTTCGTATACTTTAACCAATTTATATAATTTATTAATTAACGAATTGAACTATGCACATGTTTCGTTTGCGGATAGCTCGAATATCGTCTGTATAATTAATTAGCATCGTATGCAATTATGCAGTACAATAACATTATCATTAGTAAAGGTGTACTGTATTATAGAGAATAATAATTATTATTCAACATTTCAGACTCGCTGTATGTTATACGTTACTTTAAGAAATTTCATTTATATTCATCTTGATTGTTCCTAATAAATTACATTGTATAGCAAAATTAAAAAATTTTAAAGTATTTAGATATACATAGGATTAAAATTCAATGCATCGAATATATAATACTAAAACTTTTACAGCTGGTCGGGGATGGACTGATATCTTTTTCAAGTTACGATTTTCTGCAAAGACGACTGCCGCAGATGAAATCTAAAGTATATTTTTACGTGTTAGCTTACGAAGGAACGTTCAGCACTACCTTCAGATGGGGCATTCCGTTTAGATTTGGTAACTATGCCAAGAAAATAAATATCGAATATACATGGTGTATAACGTAATATTTTACTTTTATTCCATTCTATCAGGTGCGGCACACGGTGACGATTTAAATTACATTTTCCCCTACTTGAACGAGAGATACGCTGACCTGCAGCTCTTCAACACGATGGGCGATAGAACAATGATTAACATCATGTCTGAAATGTGGATCAACTTTGCCAAAACTGGGTAGGTTATTTAAAAAAAATTACAAAAACAAAAAATATCGACATTTTTACTATACGAACGAAACAGCATTAAATAATACCCTTCACAACACCTACGCCATAAATTCAAATCCCCGGGCAATAATCATCCACTCTCCGCATCGATCAAGCTCTTCCGCAACTTACGATTCACCCGCTCACGCGTATAATCCTCTCTCGGTCATATCCCTCGGCCACAGCGTACACACATGGCTTATTCACCGGCAAACTCTCGCAACTATGTACTAAGCGTATAAACGCCGTCTCTATACCTACAGGGTACCGAGCGCGCGACTGACCTCGAACTGGGAGCCCTTCCAGGAGCATGGACGATTCATGAGGTTCGGCGATGGAGGTTCAACCGATCGAGCCATGGAACAGGACTTCCTGACCGAACGTATGGAATTCTGGCGAGATCTGATGGGGAACTACTCGTTGCCGATCCTCGAGCACCGAGTCGGTCAACCGGTTGAGGAGGATGCCGTGGGTGCAGCTGAGAGAATCGGGTTTACGGGGATTACCCTGTGTTTGGCTGCGCCGGTGGTTTTGACGAGTCGATGGTTTTTGCATTGAATTTAGATAGCTTTGTAATCTTTTGGTATTGTTGATATTTTTGTAAGATTCGAGGTGCCTTATCGATAAGTGCCAAAAATGATATGATTATTTTTTTCTAATATCCATATTTGCGTGCGAGGAGCTCTAATAAATTAATCAGTACAAATGGTGCAAACGTCGCGAATTAACTTATAGTTTTGCATTTACTGCGGATACCTGAATAAATAAATGAATTAATATAGAAAATAAACGCGCATGTTTATTTATTGCGAAAAAGTTTCCGTATGAAAGAGAAGATTTATTAATTGTTAAAGATTTGTATGTTATCGTTAATAAACAGCACAAAATAATTAAAATTTTTGCACATTGTCAAGGAGAATTCTGTCACCCGATATTCTTTCTCTAAAGCTTGAGTGAACGTTTTCATCTAAACAACCAATAAGTAAATTATCTAGCCAAAAAACTTCGGATATTTGTCGATATATTTTATTCATAAATCGATGGCTGAGTGGAAAAACAACCTATCTCAGCTGGAAGCAAATTTATCGACATACATAAATATAGCAGTAGACTCAGGCAGTTATAGCATGGACAGCCCAAGCAGACCCAAAAAGTCAATTTGGACACGGTTGGCACACTCCTATAAATGCACTTTGGGCGCAGCTTAACATAAGGGATGGAATGTACTTAACATAAGGGATGGAATGTACTTAACATAACGATGGAATGTACTTGCGCCACCTATCTTTCCTAGCTCGAAACTGTGATCCAAGAAAGCGAGAAGCGAGGGGAGGGGAGAAGGAAGCGATTCCAAAACTATTTTGTTTTACTCACGGCTTTTGTATGGCTTGACGATACTACAGCCAATTACGCATTTATGCTTGCACATTATAATCAAGGTACAATTTTTTTTTTCGTTTCTCTGTTACAATCGTTTGCTGTGAATTATTGGCGTCGTTGTTAGCCTATACCAAAAGTCCGGGTACATATAGCTTGGAGCCGATAACCCATCGAGAAAGACTGCACCAAAAACAGAACCAGCCGGAAAAAAAGGCCACACCGCAGAGATAATTTCGTTGTCCACGTTGTATTTTCCTTGGCGTCGACGAGACAAAAGTTTATTTGAACATCGCCAGCGCGAAAAAAAGAAGAGGCGCACGCACATCCGTGCACACACGACGCACTGAAAGCCTCTCGAATTTTGGGACGCGTGGCGAATGCAAACAATTTCCCAAAGCCTCTCTTCTCTCTCTTTTCATCCCTGGGCTTTCTTCTGCGCGTATCCTCTGCTGCTGCAGTGCCGCGACTTGTCTGTTTGCTCGCGTCGCGCTGGCCTTTTTCTCGTTTTTCAACCGAACCATATACGCAGGCAGCCGCGTCATTTGCTCTAAACTCGAGCGCTGCTGGCCATTTCGAGAGCAGAGAGGGGCCTATTCGCCGAAAACAATTATTCGACTGCTCCGCAAACACGCGCAAGCCTCATCAGAGCCAACTTATTTGTCTATGCAAATCGTCAATCAACGAGAGGAGCAACAGAGGGAGAGAGAGAGAGAAGCTACTGTCCAGCTGTACACAGAGAACGTCGAACACCGCGTGCGTGTAAGTACAGCTCGGAGCTTTGGATATCCGTCGCGGATAACTCTGTTTTACCTGGCCTGCTCCCGTTTTTTTGTCTTTGTTCTCCCTCTCGACGCTTTTTTTTCGAGCTGCTTTTTCCTCCTGTTTTTGTTACTGCACTACCTCTGTGTTTGATCTTCGTCGTCGCGTATACCGTCACACTGTGTACAGCCCAAGCACGTACTTTGCTGCAGATGGCGAGGGAATGCTGTTTTTGCCCGCCAGAGCTTTTGTTTTTCGCAGCTGCAAGCCGAGGCTGCGCGCGGAAAAAAGTCGCGAATTTCAAGAGCTCGCGGCACGAGTGGGGTTATAGGAGGGAAAAGTGGATTCGGTATTTATAAGCGCGACGACGTCCAGTATATCGGGTGAAATTTTATAATTAAACGTCGAAAGTCTCTTCGATGCTCAATGCGCGTATCGGGTTTGATGTATGAAAATTTAACGATTCCAGGAAAATTGAAACCTTTCGTTTAGCTCATTTCGTGCAATTGAATAACAATGCTTTCTGGAATTCCGCGTTCGTTTGCAACGTACGCGTGTTTTCTGTGGAATGAATCGTCATCGTTCAGATTACTATTTTTGCAACCATACAATAGCCGTTGAAATAATATTCCAATGAAAACCGGACAGCACAATAATTTTTCAATTAAAACTGAATAAATTCAGCCTCGCATGGAAAACGCTGCATTTTCATTAACATCTGAATTCCGCCACAAGGTATATATTCAGCGAAAATTGTCGAAACAAAGCTTTCTTGAATCGCGCATGAAATTCATGAATACCTAATTTGAAAAACTATAGCCGCGCAATATAACGAGCAGTAAACAGGCCGCGTAAAGCAAGAATCGCAACAAAGGAATATCCTTATGTATATACTAAATTTACCGCGACTCGCCTGGTCGACTCGGTCAAAACAAACAAAAGGATATTTCCAGCACGCTTTTCGCGCGGAATTCCATTCGCGAATGTAAATCGAGCATCGATTACGGCGCGTCGAGGGCAAAACGCGCCCTGTGAATACACACACACGCGCATACCTCGCATAGTCCGATATATATAGCGTCGGGCTGATCCAAAATGCGAAAGAGTCGCGATGCATAAAGAGATACTCGAAATAAGCGCGACATACGCGTCGATGGAATTGCAGAGGTAAAGAGAGAGAGAGAGAGAGCGAGAGAGAGAGAGAGAGAGAGAGAGAGAGAGAGAGAGAGAGAGAGAGAGAGAGAGAGAGAGAGAGAGAA
>CM053170.1:12988032-13002681 GCA_012977825.3 Pteromalus puparum | reverse complement strand
AAACGGGCGAGCAAAGTAGAAACGTTCGATATTGAAAAGCTACGGAACGGGATAGAACGAATTAAGTATCAAGTAGAAATAAGGAATCGGTTTCAGGTTAAGGTTACTCGAAGAAACGGATGCACCGACGGAGGTAGATGACGACCCGAACAGTCTTTGGGGGGATATCGAAAAAGCGATAAAACAGGCCGCGAATAAAGTGCTAGGTAGAAAGAAAAAGCCAAAGAGCAAACCATGGTTTGACGAAGAGTGCGAACTCTGGTTTGAAAGGCGCAAAAAGGCCAAATTAGACAGCGTACACAATGGAGGCGATAGGGCCGTAGAAGAGTACCACGAAATAAGAAGGCAAGTGGGGGCGATTTACAGGAACAAAAAGCGCGAGTATCAAAAGAATCAGATTAGAAAAATAGAAACTAATAGTAAGGAAAATAACCCGCGCGAGATGTACAAAGGAATTAACGCTATAAGGAAGGTTTCCAGAGTAGATCGCAATTAATGAAAGATGAGGGCGGGAATCTCGTTACAACGCGAAAATGAACTGCTAAACTGTGGAAAGGATATTTTGATAAGTTACTAAACGTACATGAAAACTGCGAGGAAACGGGAGACGAAATCCACACTGCGGAACTCCATATGAAGAACCGACCTACAAAGAAGTAGAAGCCGCGATCAAAAAACTAAAAAAAAATAAGGCCGCGGAAACGATTCTATACCAGCTGAACTACTTAAATACGGGGCAACCGCGCTTACATTCAAAATTTTTGAACTAGTATGTGCTATTTGGAAAAATGAAACGATACCGGAAACTGGAAAGAATCTATCATTATACCGATTTTCCAAAAAGGAGATAAAGACAGATTGCAAATAACTACCGGGGAATCTCACTTTTAGCTACCTGCTACAAAGTTCTATCAAACGTAATACAGCCAGACTCACGCCCTTCGCGGAAGATATAATAGAGAACTATCAGTGTGGATTCCGGCGTAACAGGTCGACGTGCGATCAAATGTTTACTATAAGACAGTTGTTAGAGAAAAAATGGGAACATTGCGAACAATACACCAACTATTTATAGACTTTAAAAAAGCGTATGACTCTATCAAACGAAGCAAAATGTATCAAATCCTGGTGCTCCTCGGAGTACAAAAAAACTCGTGAAATTAATTCAAATATGTCTGAACGGAAGCACGGAAGGTCCGAGTAGGCGGTAACGTATCCGAATCATTCATGATACCGACGGTTTGAAACAAGGTGACGGTCTCTCTACAGTACTCTTTAACTTAACGCTAGAATATGTTGTTAGAAAAATGCAGACTAGCGGGCTAGGTGCAACCCTTAACGGAAAAACACAAATTCTAGGGTATGCGGATGACTTGGACATATCAGGGGATACGGTGCAGCGTAGCGAGAAACGCGGAAATTCTCATAAAGGCGGCTGAGGACACGGGTTTAGAGGTGAGCGAAATCGAAAACGAATATATGATCATGGATAAATTGGGCATTTGCGAAGGTGAGGGTGATCTTAGAGTCGGAAATTATACTTTTGAAAAGGTTAGCGAATTCAGATATTTAGGCACAACCATAAATGATCGAACACGAAAATTAAGCCGAGATTAACAAGAGACTTCATTCGGGTAATGCTTGCTACTAGCCGTGAATAGATTACTAAAATCAAACTGCTGTCTAGAAATGTAAAAGTAAGGGATATATAGGACTATAAATAATGCCGGTAATCCTGTACGGGTGCGAAACTTGGGCGCTTACTAAAGCGGAAGAAAACACGTTTTAGGGTGTTCGAAAATAAGTTCTGCGAAAAATATACGGGCCAAAGAAAGATGAGGAAACCGGGGAGTGGAGGAACTGCACAACGACGAGCTACATAATCTATACGCGTACCGAATATAAACAGAATAATTAAATCGCGAAGACTAAGATGGGCAGGGCACGTTGCAAGAATGGGAAATGATCGCACGGCAGCGCGTATAATGAAAGGAAGCCAAATACATCGCGACGTCTAGGTAGACTAGACGCAGTGGGAGGACAATGTAAAGCGGACTTAACTGAAATCGGACGGGACGGCGCGAAATGGATAGGGTTAGCACAAAATAGGGATACATGGAAGGCTTGCGTAGATGAGGCGATGAACTTTCGAGTTCGAAATAAAAAAAAAAAAAAAAAAAAAAAAAAAAAAAATGGGTGGCTTTTTCGAACTTGAAGTTCATGACCTCACAACGTATCGTGTTGTGTTTCTAGATGAATTTTAGCGTTCGAAAGTTTCCAGGTAGGCTCATCACACCTACGCCTTTCTCAACCCGGTGTCGTGAGTAAGATTTCCATCGATCGAAAAAACTGATCGCCCTGATGGGGCTCGAACCACGACCCCTTGACCGAGAGGCAGGTGGTTTACCACGGAGCCATCGGAAATGCACTAAAAAAAAAAAAAAAAAAAAAAAGTCTCTTATTGCTTGTCTCCACCTTTTACCTTCTATTCTGTACCTTGTTTAGTCTTACGTTTTGTATTGGCGAATATTGGCATATGTGTAACCGACCCCCGGGTCATGTAAATAGGGCAGTCTGCCCGTTTATTGATAATATATAAATGAATCAATTCTCTAACCAAATTTGTACTTTAGAAACATTCAGGAAGTTATAGCATAGTCGGCCCAAGTAATAATCACAACAACAAGCAATTTCGAAGTAAGCGGTACATCTTTATATATACATTCATTGTGCAGGTTAAGATGAGGGACATGAGAAACTGCATATGCGCCACCTACCTTCGCTAGCCAGGTACTAATGAATCAGAAAGTTTAAGCGGTGATGGGGTCAATGCCCATCCAAAACTGTTTTCTTTTACGGCTATTATGGCTTGGCGATACAATATAATTTATACCGTTGGGCTTCATAATTTACGCTCAAACATTGACAGGGTCACAATCTTATTTATTCGTCTGATAAATTTAATACGTATAAAACTTATGGGGTGGCTATTTGTTTTTATGTTTTACACAACTGCAGTGTACTCGCAGAGTTGAAAAACAATAAATTTAGCCAAAAATGATCTCGCCAGAGAATGATTGTAGGATTTTCGAATGCTTACACAAGTGTCTGAACACTATCAACAAATGAAAACTTTACTTATGATAGAGCCTACGAGAATCCGTTATAAAATAATGACTGCCTTGATAGAAATATTTGAACCAACGAAAATAACATCCTTCTCAAATGTAAAAACACGAACAAAAGCGATCATACTTATCCATTCCTTTTCTTTCTTTCTGTCGTTCATCGTTTTTATCACAAGCAGCAAACGTCGACTAGCTGAGGTATTAGAGTACGGAGCAAACTTTCGCGCAGAGAATATTAGTATACAGTGCGTGTACTATTGTCGGCAGCAGCAGCAGGCAAAGCCGCGACTACGTCGGTAGTCAGTCGCGGTTTCCGGCTTCTCGGCGGTTTTCCCGCTCTGCGGCGGCACCTGTCGATTTCACGTTCGACGGCAAAAACGCGCAGCGGAGACTTCGACTCCACTACCGTACCTGTATACCGCCCTCGAGTTTGAAGCGGAAAAAGATCGACGTGTATTGTGTATGTAGCCGCGGGAATAATTATAGTCTCAGGTATACACGCGGAAACGGTGAAAATTAATTTACGAATCGGGAGAGAGAGAGAGAGAGAGAGAGAGAGAGAGAGAGAGAGAGAGAGAGAGAGAGAGAGAGAGAGAGAGAGAGAGTTTAATCGGATTTCTGGGACGATGGATGGCGGTTCAAGCTTGTTTTGCGCCGCGGAGAGTTTGCTCTCGCAAGTATTGATTTAACGAGTTTCCGCGTGTATCGATAAGCTGCTTTTCCAACTTATTGTTAGTTAATAATGGCTATGGTTTGATGGTCCGGGTTTTTGGAACCGCCAGTTTGCATAATATGCAGCGCTGTGGTGAGAGTCCATCAGGTGAATTGTTATTATTGTAGCCAAAATACTTGCTCGCTCTGGCTTACTCGTTATGATAAAATAGGATACGCGTATAGCAAAGTTTCGAATTGCTCAAAATACAAATGAATTTAACTATTCGCAAAACATATTTTTGATTTGATAATTAATATTTTAATTTGTGGCAAAAATGCGTATCTCAAATTTTTATTTAAGCAAACTTATTTGTATCTACATTTTTTCGTCGCTCACTACGAAGACTAGCACTGTTAACATTTTCCAGCGAAGAGTAGCACGGTTCAGATTTCCCGCGAAGACTAGCACTACCTGTCAGATTCATTTTATTCGAAAAGATTAATTATTTTTTAAAGAAAAACAAAAGTTATTAAGACAAAGCTAATAAAAATAAAATACTACTAATTGCCGAACAATTTTCAAAAAATTCAAAATTTTAAACCATTTTATCGTAAGTGTAATTTTTAATTAATTTCCAGTTTTAAAGTTTCGATAACATCGTTTAAAATTTTGAAATTTTTTAAAATTGTTCGGCAATTAGAAGTATAATTTAATTTTATCAGCTTTGTCTTAATAATTTGTGTTTTTCTTTAAAAAATAATGAATCTTTTCGAATAAAATGAATCTGAGTAGTGCTAGTCTTCGCGGGAAATCTGAACAGTACTACTCTTCGCTGGAAAATGTTAACAGTGCTAGTCTTCGTAGGGAGCGACGTTTTGAACAGAAAAAACTCTGAATATAAGGCAAAGTTCAACTTATAACAAAAAAACTAAACGTGCAAGTTTTCTAAAACTTTGTACCATCCAGATTTATCTCCCGTCGGCGCACCCAACGTACATAACATGACCCAATGATTAAACTAGCGCAAACACCTGTACCCACCACAATGCCATTGTGTTGCAGAGACACCCACATCAGCACCTGCTTACCTGCGCGATAAAAAAAGAAACTTGGGACGTTGCGACAAAAGTTTCGTTTCGCTGAAGATACGGACGAGTTCGCGAAGAAAACATTATACATATCCGCATAAGACTCGCGTCATCGGGAGCTGCTAATTGTTAGAATAATGAACAAAGTTGCAGATGAATCTCAGGAGTTATTATTCCGGATATTGCTACAACCCTGCTATTCCCGTCTTTTCGCTCGAGACGCGGAAGTCCCGACATAGTCCACGATCTTCCACCTCTGCTCAGCTCTAGGAGAAAGAAGAAACTTTGAGAATTGTGTAGAATCTGAGGAACGTTCTCGTGTCTTTTGGCACTTTGGACTTTTTTTAGTTAAAATAATTTTAAGTAATATTTTTAAATTGATTTAAATATAGTATATTACGATACAAGTGGCAAGTACGATACATTACGGCACGGCGTGTATGTATTAGCACCCGAGAGTAGCGAGGGAGCTAAACGCCGTGCCGTATCGGACTATTTATACCACGAGTATCGTACGCTAATTTATAGCACTGACTAGCATAAATTCGCTGTCACGCCTATCCGTGGCCTAAATAGTCTATTTTTGCACCGTGCAGTTAGCTCGCTACGCTCGGGCGATCAGCACGGTGGATTAATGGACTATTTATGCCACAGATAGGGTGACATAGATGCGGATTTATGCCACACAGTGCTATAATATGATATTATAATATTTTGCAGCCATCCAGACGTTCGGATTGAACTCGGATTCGGAATGGTCCTGCTATAAAACCCGGAGAACCTTTTTGCTTCCTTCCTAAGGAAGCCTTGTAATAGTAATTTTTGGAGTTTGTGTAAAAACATGTGGGAAGTGTGTTTTGATGAATTTTTAGTCGAAAAATGGTGTTTTTAGAAAATGTCCGTACGGATGTATGTGTGTGTGTGCGTATGTATACGCCTGTTTCTCAGCTTCTACTTGGTGGATTTTAACCCACCAAGTCTCATTTTCTTTGTTTTTGCTAGAAGATAGTGGGACGAAAGTCCGTTTTTACAATTTATATACGCGTTTTTTTTTATAGTGATTTTTTAGTTTTGAGATTTCAGTTTTTGCCAACAAAGTTATCGGAAAAGTTAATAAAAGTAAATTGCTTAATATGTACCTGAAAGAGAATAAAATTGCCTATGTTTTTACCGTGAAAAATTTATATTATCGTTCGTCGTTCTTTTATTATACACCATACAGTGCAATTTTTTTAAATCGTTATAACTCAAAAACTAAATAGCGAATCATTCTAAAAAAATATATGATTATTGAAGGTAATTAGAACTATATACCACTTAAATTTTAAGTCATTTCATGGGGCAGATCCTGAGAAAAACATCAAAAACTGAAAAAAATCGTTTTTCTACGTGACGCGATAACTGGAGTAAAAAGGCAATAATCAAGTTCAGATTTTGGATTTAGTTAGCATTATATAGCACAATGATCCCTTTCTTTGGGATTTTTATAAAACCAGTTAGTTTCAAAGATATTGAGCTTCAAACTTTTGTTTTTTCACCCTGTATACTATGAGTCGTTTTTTCTACGTGATGCGATAACTGGAGTAAAAAGGCAATAATCAATTTAAAATTTTGGATTTAGTTAGCATTATATAGCACCTTTATCTCTTTCTTTGGGTTGTTTATGATACCAGTTAGTTTTAAAGATATTAAGCTTCAAAATTTTGTTTTCTTACCCTGTATACTCTATATAACTGAAAACTGTATCGCTTCGATCTCAGTTTCCATTAATGGATTTTAATCTATACTTAGACGCGTTTGTTGCTGTTTTTGTTTTATTAATTCGTTAAAAATAAGATTTTCGGAAACTAAATTTTGAATTTTTTGTTAAAACATCATGATTATTGGCTAGTTTTTTTCTGTTTTTTGTTTTATTAAATCGTTAAAAACAATATTTTCAGTTACGCATTGATTATGTAATATAATTATTTCGAAATAATTTTATCCATCAAACGAAAAAGCATAAAAACTTTATAGAATTATATATGAAGTAAAAACAATTTAGATATTAAAGCGATACATAAGGTTGAAGGAAGCTACGTGCCAAAGAATTGGCAGCGGTTTTTACTATTATACCTGGAACGGACCAAAATTACCAGAAGCACTTGCAGAAGATAAATTAAATTTTCAGACGTTTTACCTAATACTCTATTAATTTTCTTGTCGAAAATTGTTCAACAATGTAATTACTCAAAACGTCTCTCACACGCGACGATGTCCTCTCGAAAATGCCTAATTCTCAACAATCGCGCGTCACGCATCACCATCAGCTGCAGCAGGCATCGCTTACACGTGGCCAGCGCAAAATCGGTCAAGAGTGGCCAATCTAATCATGTAACACAGGAAGGTGGTTGAGGGTGGGGCCGAGCATCCGGTCTCGATCGAGCTGCGTTCAGAGTTATTCATTAACGGTCTCTCGACAGCCATCGAAGGCCCGATCGGGGAGGTAGCAACTGTTGACATGCTTGCAAGCCCTCGGCATTATTAATCAGCCCTTCGCCTTAGCAACAACAATGCACGCATCGTTGGCCCTTGGTATATTTACGCAAGCTTTGACGCGCCACTTGCTCCTCTCACCGTACCTACATGATGTATATATACCGTTCGAACGGCGGCGGCGGCGGCGGCGGCGGCTTTGTCGAGCTCGTTTAATTACGGGACTTGAAAAGCCGTGTAGCGCATTCTGCCATTCGATCCTCGATTAACGAGCGGAATTCTCTCTGTGAGCGAGTGCTGCTCGGTTGGTGTGCCTTTGGGACGCGCGCGAAAGTAGCTACGGTTAGTGCGTATAGGTCTGGTACTTATTGCGCCAAATTAACTTGCTGAGCTATTGATATCGAGTGCGCAGCACTGATGCTTTGGACGGTTGCCGTATACAAGGCTCGATGTTTGATCGGCGATGGTTTGATGCATTATCGGGTAATTATTGATATTGGCGTGGACGTATGAAAATTGTTTTCAATTATTTTTTATCGAGAATCTTGATTGGTACGGGGTTCAAAGATGATGATGAAAGGATGTCACGTAATTGTTCGATGCACTTATATTCTTTTTAATAAATGTGGGTAGTATAATATTGCAATACAAAAATATAAAAAATAATTGTTTCATGCACAAACGACGAAGAAACGTAAACTTGTCTTGTGAAATGTCGTTTAACTGAACGTTAATATTGTTTCACCCGTGTATTCGAAGTCTTGCATAACGGATTTAGCGAACAATAGGGCGATAACAATGCTGATCAACTCGAATCTCGCTTGTCTAGATATCAGCTACAGATGTACAATGAATGTATAGGGACATCAATTACCTATTGATTAAAGTATTGTTAGTTTTTAAACACGATTTTTGTTTAGCTTCTAATTTGAAAGCTTTTTTTCAAACAGATGGATTGCTACAAAAGCAACTTATTTTTATTGTTATTGTTCACGCGTGAAATGAAACTCTCCTAGAGAGAGCTTTGTAATAGTAAGATTTTCAGTTTTCAGATATATGATTTATACAATATATTCAACAAACTATTTTATAAGAAATTTATGTAAGGAATATTAATGAAAACTAGCCATTGCTCAACGACATGTACAGTGGCCGGACACAATAACTTTGCATTGCGCGCCACAAATGGCTGCCGGACTTGCTGTTTACTGGTGCTCGGTCAACAAGGTTAGATCAAACGCGGCCATGCTAAACCGCCGCCGCATGTAACTTAACCTTGTTAATAGAGGCCCAGTTAACAACAAAGTCGGCGGCCATTTGTGGCGCGCAATGCAAAGTTATTGTGTCCGGCCACTATACAATAATACAAGAATATGTCAAAAAATATAATAGGTTATAAGGTTATAATATCTGTAAGTTGATACCCTCTTGATTACGACTACACCGCGAATAAATAATTTCCAGAGCATCGTCTCGTTTTGGAGTCCACATCGCATTTTTCATAACTTGGAAATCCTGAATAAATACGCACTTGGACTCGTTCATGTTCGAATCGGATATTTTGATTTCGGCTGCTGTGCCACTTGGAATCAACAATTTGTTTTGATTTTTATATACAATTTTGCGAATGGTGCATAATTGGTGTTTTCAAATTTTAAGTATCAACGGCAGTCGAGATAGTATATACAAAGAAGATACTCGTGCTACTGCTAGTGCATCGCCAGTCAAGATTTTTGTGTCAAAGCGTCGAGCGCTGGTCAGGACGACTCAAGCACTATAGCGTGGATCGCCAGAGATCAAGAGCGAGATCGACAGCGTAATCGGTAGCCCTTCCGAGCTCGGCTTCAACTTCATCGAGCGCTCTCACCGCTTGAGCTCGGCGACGACCCCGTTGGCTGCAATATACCTATATCTTGATCCGCTTCTCCATAACCTCATTTTCGCGTAAACTTCCGTAACGTGTCGAAGACTGCAAGGTCTAGGTAATTCCTCAATCTTTCGTTACAGCAACAACTTTAATCTTAACCTGAGCGGCGTCAACCGGAACTCGAGCCCAAGAACTATTTCATTAAGTTTGAGCACATGGAGGAGGAGATAGATATCAACGAGGAGCCGACGCTTTTCCAGCCGAAAATCAGCAGTCCAGCCTCAAGCTCAGCATACCTGCACGATATTCCGCAACAAGTCCAAGAAGATCGTCACAGACACGACGTGTACATGAATGCTGGGTACAGATAGTAAAACACAGCAACGTGCTCGGAACCTCTAGCTCATACCGATGGATTGCAAACTGCGAAGTGCGACATATAGAGATCGAGTCGACAGCGTGCGTGATCCACGGATAATCGATCGAAGCTTGACCGTAACTTCGCCAAGTTTTTGCTTACTGGAGTTGTACAAAGATCCCGTTGGCTTCAATTCTAACCTCAACGACCATTTTTGCTTGCACCAGAACCATACACAAAGGCAACACAAATTGATATAATAAGTAAGATCTCGACTGTTCTCGTCTTCCACAGGCTTAGAGCGCTTGTTTCCCCGAAATTAGCAGAAGACTACAAGGCCTTCTTGTTCTTCCACAGGCCGAGAACGAGTTCGAGAAATGCGACTATGGTAACGATCTCACCGAGTCCGAGGACGATGAAAATGACGAGATCGTCGAGGACAATGAGCGAGAACTTGCGTATATAGATCGTCTTTGAATAAAGATGGAGAATAGCCACACAAGCGCGCCGGATCTGGGACCGGTACAGGACCCCCGGCTCACAACGATGGACTAGACACTGGACATCGACAAATTGCATCATCAGAACATGCTGGACTGCCACATCAAGAGCGAGACCGATAGTATGATCAGTGGCCACTCTTAGCTCTCTCCACTTGTCCTCGATGACGAACCTGTCGGTCGCAAGGACGACCTTCGTAGCTGGTCGTTTGAGTTGTATACCAGAGGCTCCTAGCTCAATGGCAACCAGATACTCTAACTCCAAGACCTTATATTCAATTATTCCTCTGGAGTCGAAAATTAACAACAAGATCTTCCTTCTTTCGTTACAGCTCTTTCAACCTCGATATGAGAGTGATTGTATAAGTAACGCCACCTGAATCATGGTCGACTCCTCGAACCCGATAAGGCCTATAAGAGGCCCAATATTAGAGTTTGCCGCAGCTGGCAAGCACCTCAACGACAACCGCCGAAGACGCGCCACGGCTCTAACGGTCAGCAAGCGATACTTCGCGCTCAAGGCCAACTCAATGGAGAAGTCCGTGCTTATAAGCAAATCTGCAGCAGCTGCCGAATGGTGCGTCAGGCCCAAGCAGAGCCCAAGAACTTCGAGTCGGAATGCGATCGACTATGGCAACAATCTCATCAAGTTCGAGAACGAGGAGGAGATGGACATCATTGAACGACAAAAGCCCCACCAGCTTCAAGCTTAGCATACCCGCCGTAACACCCGATAAAAAGTCCTATAGCCTACTACGCTGCTGCTGTTGGGTCGATATCAATATTTAACAATTCCAACGAAGACTAGCGCAACTCAATTTGCCGTTTTCTTACAAAAAATTACTACTAAAAAAAGAGCAAAAAATTTGAGTTGTGTTAGTCTTTGTTGGAAATCATAATTCTGCTAGACTTCGTAAAAATCGACAATATTTCAACAGCCCCTTGAGGGATTCTTTCTGCCAAAAACATTTCCATTGCAAGTTTATTTAAATTGATAAATCATATCTACTATTCTTTTCTATATTTTTCAAGATTTTTTGCTCCCTAGTGGTTTATTTTCCTTTTCGCGTTTTGAAAAGCGATTATCGGCTCGCAAATGGAGCAATTTCTAGAAGATTATTGTGAATGGCATATATATGTAACCTATTGCGCGTGTGCGAAATAGTTTGCTCTCGTACATGTATATAGTACGCACAAAGATTACGTGGACTTGAATCGAATAAAATATCAATCACGGACTTGGCTGGTAAGAAATTTCCGTGTAGATAATATTTCATCTAAATAGTGCAGGAATTCGCGGTAGATCGTAATCGATGAATCTGATAAAATTATTAATTGGACTACGCGCGACGGTATGGCTATGCGTATAGGAAAGGAAAGATATGAAATATGAAAGAGTGCGCCCGCGTCCAAAGGCATGACCGACCTTGAACGTGCAACCTTTATAATTCATTTATCCGTACAGTGAATCGAAAATAACTGTCAGCTGATTCCTTTTTATATTAAAGTTATTGAGAATGAGAAAATTCATTGAACGTAACATAATACAATATTGGATTACACTTTGGTTCTGCGGTAATAATACAGAGCGTCGAAATAGGAACGTGTGTTACACTACTGACACGGTTTTTCGAAACATCCTGTTTAGGAATTCCTCGTTCAACACTCTTAAACAGTTCAAGGTTGTTGTGTCCAATGTTTAAAATACTAGACTTGGCGCAGTGCGCTGCGCACACTGTAGTAGAATATTAATTCATTAACTTATTAAATGAAATATAAATGCTTGATTGATATTTTTAATATTTGTTTTCTATTACGGAAATATTTCAAACTTTACAATATATGATTCATTTCGCGCTCATGTAAATTTCAAAATTGCCGCGGTTTCGTCACCAACTACCTTTTAAAATTTTAAGGTTATGTCTCAACTCAGTTCGTGTCAACGTTCACATCATGTCTCTTTTTGTAACAATGATAATATTTACAATAGAATATTATAAATACACAAATAATAATTATTGATATGTATTATAGTAATATATTACATTCTTTGTATTAGGATCAATTTTAGAAATCAAAAACAAATCAAAAAATTCTAACGATACTTTTGACGCATGCGCACTACACGAGCCAATCATATTGACGCATTCTTGGCTTCACTTCATCCGGTCATGACTTTTTTATATAGGGAACCCACGCTGATCGATGGTTCGATTAAAAATCTAATCGAGGAAATATTTTTTTTTCAGAAAACGTAAATAATTTATTGTAGGTTCGATTGAACCGCGCGTGAAAATTCACAAAACGGTCAATCATTATCCTTTCTCTTTTTGCGTAATATTTTAATAATGTGTCGGGCAGTTCTATAATTCATCATGCAAACAATTTATGACGTGAACAAGTTCGATTTGCAATGAGCAATTTTTGAAAAGTTATATTATACGATCTGTGCGTCCAGAGCGGACGGGTGGGTGCCTATCACCACTACACGGCGCGTCCTCAGGTTGCGGATAGAGGAACGGCCCCTGAGAAAGAGGTTAGCTGCGAATAAATCGAATAAGCAGCCGCGGACAGCCGATAGGCCCGGGCGTGGGTGTGATGAGCCCACACTGGCGATCGAACGCATTCATCTAGAAACGCTACGCAAGCACCACAAAAACGAACACTCAACAATATTTCTTATTCCACTCTCTCTTCATACCTAACTATGTCTATAATCTATCTCTCTTAGCACACATTACAAAAATCCTGCTGCCGTGGAGAATGCGGGAGCGATGACAACTGCCCCGAAAGGGGATGTGTAGAATGATTCGCCACCTGGTCTTACACGGTAACGAAGCCAGCGTAGGCGCGCTGCCTTGCAGGGGGGGTGGCCGGGGAATCTCTCGTTACATCATGCGAAAATGAACTGCTAAAGGCTGTGAAAGGATATTTGATAAGTTAGACTAAACGTACAGTGAAAAACGCGAGGAAAGCGGAGACGAAATCCACACTGGCGGAACTCCATAGAGAAGAACCGACCGATCAAAGAAGTAGAAGCCGCGATCAAAAAACTAAAAAACAATAGGCCGCGGGAAACGAGTCTATACCACAGCTGAACTACTTAAATACGGGGGCACGCGCTTACATTCAAAAAATTTGAACTAGTATGTGCTATTTGGAAAAAATGAAAACGATACCGGAAAACTGGAAAGAATCCATCATTATACCGATTTTCAAAAAGGGAGATAAGACAGATTGCAAAATATACCGGGAATCTCACTTTTAGCTACCTGCTACAAAGTTCTAATCAAACGTAATACAGGGCCAGACTCACGCCCTTCGCGGAAGATATTAATAGGAGACTATCAGTGTGGATTCCGGCGTAAACAGGTCGACGTGCGATCACAATGTTACTATAAAGACAGTTGTTAGAGAAAAAATGGGAACATTGCAAACAATACACCAACTATTATAGACTTTAAAAAAGCGTATGACTCTATCAAACGAAAAGCAAATTGTGTATCAAATCCTGGTGCTCACTCGGAGTACCAAAAAAACTCCGTGAATATTAATTCAAATATGTCTGAAACGAGCACGGGAAAGTCCGAGTAGGCGTAACGTATCCGAATCATTCATGATACGCGACGGTTTGAAACAAGGTGACGGTCCCTCTACAGTACTCTTTAACTTAACGCTAGAATATGTGTTAGAAAAATGCAGACAGACTAGCGGCTAGGTGCAACCCTTAACGAAAAACACAAATCTAGGGGTATGCGGATGACTTGGACATACTAGCGGATAACGGTGTGCAGCGGTAACGAGAGAAACGCGGAAATCTCATAAAGGCGGCTGAGGACACGGGTTTAGAGGTGAGCGAATCGAAAACAAATATTATGATCATGGATATGAAATTGGGCATTTGCGAAGGTGAGAGTGATTTAGAGTCGCGAAATTAACTTTTTGAAAAGGTTAAGCGAATTCAGATATTTAGGCACCAACATAAATGATCGAAACGAAATTAAAGCCGAGATTAACAAGAGACTTCATTCGGTAATGCTTGCTACTACGCCCGTGAATAGATTTACTAAAATCAAAACTGCTGTCTAGAAATGTAAAAGTAAGGATATATAGGACTATAATAATGCCGGTAATCCTGTACGGGTGCGAAACTTGGGCGCTTACTAAAGCGGAAGAAAACCGTTTTAGGTGTTCGAAAATAAGGTTCTGCGAAAAATATACGGGCAAAGAAAGATGAGGAAACCGGGAGTGAGGAAACTGCACAACGACGAGCTTACATAACGCTATACGCGTCACCGAATATAAAACAGAATAATTAAATCGCGAAAAGACTAAGATGGGCAGGGCACGTTGCAAAGAATGGGAAATGATCGCACGGCAGCGCGTATAATGAAAGGAAAGCAAAATACATCGCGACCTCTAGGTAGACCTAGACGCAGGGGAGAGGACAATGTAAAAGCGGACTTAACTGAAATCGGACGGGACGGCGCGAAATGGATAGGGTTAGCACAAAATAGGGATACGTGGAAGGCTTGCGTAGATGAGGCGATGAACTTTCGAGTTCGAAATTGCCACTTA